>OY986041.1:15343345-15353345 GCA_963920215.1 Nineta flava | reverse complement strand
TTTATTTTCTGAAAGTCTATGCAAGTTATAGTTGTTGATTGCATTATTAGTTTCGTTTTTGATAATTTGGTTTTCACGTATACCGTTTATGATTTCGAAAGGTGTCAATTTAGTGCTTGTATGAATCGAATTATTATAGGCTAGGGTAGCCATATCAATTAATTCGTCCACTGGTGCTTGTAATTTCTTTACTCGTAATATTCTTAAAGTTTCTAATATTGTTGAATGTAATCGTTCGACGGGGGAATTTCCTTGAGACGAACGGGCGCAAGTCTCATGGTTTTTGATATTATATAAATGTAAATATTCTCTGAATTGGTAGTTATTGAATTCCGTACCTTGATCGTGATATATTTTTGTAGGTAGCCCATGTCGTGATAAGTATTGTCGTAAGCCCTTAAGTATATCTAAGCCGTTCCTTGAATTCATAGGTATTATTTCGGCGTATTTTGAGAATTTATCTAATATAGTTAAGAAATTTGATTTTTCTATTAAGAGTACGTCTATGTGAAGTATCTCAAAAGGTCTGGTAGTTTGTTCTGTTTGTGTTTGTTTAATGTTTAATGGGTGTCGTTCATATTTGCCTTGATTGCAAATATCACATGAGTTTATGAATGAAGTTATTTTTGGTTTCATATTATCAAAATAATATTTTCTTTTTAAGTGTTGCCACGTCTCTTCTATACCTCTATGTATGGTCAGTTCGTGATACTGTTTCATTAAATTTGATTGTTCGTCTGTATTTTCTATGTCTTCTAATACTTTTGTACATCGTATAATTTTATAGTTTTGGAAGTATTGTTCATGTACGTCTGATAATGTTTTGAATGTTTTTTCGTCGTTAGTGAGCACTGCATTAAGTTTGTTAGGGGAAAAATACTCTTTAATTATTTTTATTAAGTCGTTTTCGCTAAATGTTACTAGTTCAAATATTTGTCTTTTCTTAGTTTTAAATAGTGTTAAATTTTCGTATTTTTTTCCTATTGTTCGTTCTAAGATTATTTGGTTATGAAATTCGTTTAAAGGTCTTTCGGCTATTCTAATGCCGTCGGAAAGATTTTCATCAGCTGAGTGTTGTGTGTGTATTTCTACTTGTTGTGATTCGTTGTTGTTTAATTGTACTCTAGAGAGTGCATCGGCGTTTGCGTTTTGTTTTCCTGGCTTATAGTCTATATTAAAGTTATAGTCTGCTAGTTTTATCCTCCATCGCAAAAGGCGGGAGTTACAGTCCTTTAGTGAGAATATCCATTTTAGGGGCTTGTGGTCCGTAAGGATATTGAACTTTTGCCCGAAAAGATAGGGCCTAAATTGTTGGCAAGCCCAAACAATAGCGAGGAGTTCCTTTTCGATGGTTGAATAGTTACACTCTGCTTTGTTTAATGTTCGTGAGGCGTAACATATCGGTTTATCTTGCCCAATAGGTCCTTGTGATAGCACGGCGCCTATCGCAAAGTTACTGGCATCGGTTGTTAGGACGAATGGTTTGGTAAAATCTGGATATTGCAGTATAGGGTCATTGGTTAGCAATTGTTTACAATACTCAAAACAATCTACATATCGAGGTTCTTTGATGTTTATTACTGAATCCTTTTTCAATTTTTCAGTCATTGGTTTGGTGATTTTGGCGAAGTTATTAATAAATTTTCGGTAGTAACCTATTAGTCCCAAAAATGATTTTATTTCAGTTACTGTTTTCGGAATTGGAAAATTTTTGATGGCTTCGATTTTCCTAGGGTTGGGTTTGATACCGTCTGTTGTAACTATATGCCCTAGAAATTCGATTTCTTTTCTTAAAAACTCGCACTTGTCTAATTGTGTTTTAAAGTTAGATGATCTAAGTTTTTCGAATACTAACTTGAGTGTTTGAATGTGTTCCTGAAGTGATGAAGAGTAGATTATAATATCGTCCATGTATACGAGAACGTTTTTCCCTATGTGTTCGCGAAGCATATTATCCATTACGCGTTGGAATGTTGCAGGAGCGTTCTTGAGACCAAAAGTCATTCTAGTGAACTCATAGTGTCCGTGGTCCACTGAGAAGGCTGTCTTAGGTATATCTTTGGGATCCATTTCAATTTGGTGGAACCCAGAAGCGAGATCGAGAGTGGTAAAGTATTGGCATTTACCGAGTTTATCCAATATGTCTGAGATATTAGGTAGAGGGTATTTGTCATCTACTGTTTTCTCATTTAATTTTCTATAGTCGATTACTAGTCTCCACTTCTTTTTGCCAGAGGCATCGGCCTTTTTGCTGACGATCCATATGGGTGAAGACCAGGGAGAATTGGATGGTCTAATAATGTTTTTCTCCAACATTTCATCTATCTGTCGCGTGACCTCCTCTTTATGTATATGGGGGTATCTATATGATTTAGCGTATATCGGTACGTCGTCAGTTGTTTTAATGGAATGTTTTAAGTCGGAGGTAAATGTCATATTTTGATCGGGTGTGTAGAATATATCTCTATATTCAGCACATAAAGTTAGTAATGCTTGTTTTTCTTCTACGTTCAAGTGGCTTGTACGTAGATGTTGTACTGCAAAGTCATAGTCGTAATTTGAGTAGTCGCGTTGTATATTATTTAACTGCTTAGTTTGGTTGATTATTTCCGCTCTTATTTGTTTTGGTATTATTACTTTTTGTTGAATGCACGAGTCATTTTGAATGAGTGCATTTGTAATATGATCTTTTGTTTTATAAATTCCTGATAAGATATTAACATGATTATTTAATTTTATATCTGGTATAAAAATGTCGCCATTTTTTACATTAGTTGTAATTTTTATTAATTTTGTTTTGTTAGGTTCTATGTTATGAATTTGCGTTTCATTTAATTTTTTAAAATGTAATTTATTTTTTATTCCGTTAAGTTGAATAATTTGATTTGTATAATCGATTTGGGCGTTAAGATCTTGTAACGTTTTTGTACCGATTAGTCCATCGAAGAAATGATGGAATTTGAATATTAAGAAATAAATTGGTTGCGTGTTATTAAAATTTTCTAAATGATCTATTTTTACTTTTTGCGTTATGTTATAAGTTTTTAAGGCGGTTTTTAGTTTAACATTGGTTGGGTAGAATTTTGAAAAGTTGGGTAAATATTTTGGATCTAAGAAGTTTTCATCGGCTCCTGTATCTATTAGTAATTTTAATTTGTTAATTTTTATGTAAGGTAATGTATTATTAGTTTTTGAAAAATTTAATTCGACAAATCCGGAGGATCGTAGGTCGAGGCTGTTTCCGAAAAATTTTCGTCCTGTTCTAAGTGTAATTCATTATAAGTTTCGTCTTCGTAATTCTCTTCATATTCGTATTCGTTATAGTTATCGTGATTGTCTACATTGTTTGTTTCTTGATTATTTAGCTGTCTATGTATTACTTGTCTTGTATTTCCTGAACTTATGTCCATAGGTGTGGGTCGATTTTGATTATTGTTATTCGATTGTTGGGGTGGTCTATTAAATATTGGTTGATTCGAAGTTTGGGGTCGGTATTGTTGTTGTGCATATACCGGTGGTCTATTATAATTATTTTGAGGTCTGAATAAGGGATTGTTCATGGGAGAATTTTGTCTAAATTGTTGTGGGTTATTTTGATTGTTATAATTAAACCGAGGTGGTTGTAACAATGGTCTATTGTTGTTGATAGGTTTTCTTGGGGGTTGGTAATTCGTACTACATTGTATTGGTTGTTGTTTGTGAGAAAGTCGCGATCTATCGTTACTTGATTGTTGCATACTGATTTCGTTAAGGCAGATGTCATATGCGTCTTTAATTGTTGTAGGGCGATTGGCTCTAACAATGTAACCAAGTTTTGGATCAAGTCCTGCTATGAATGATTTTAGTGCGATCATTATGTAAATTTCTGTTTGTCCGTTAATAAATTCTGTAGTTTTTGAAGAATCTATTGAATTTAGCAAAGCGGTTTGTAAATCAGATATTTCTGAATAATATAATTCTAATGATTTATTATTTTGAGATATCGTGTTTAATTTGTGTAGAATAGTTTCTACGGTTCGTCTATCTGAAAATTGAGTTTTCAAGTGCTCTGAAATTAGATTCCATGCACTAGGGTCTCCAACTGAAATTAGTATTTCGTTAGCTTTTCCTACAATTTTATTTCTAACCATATCCGTGACCATTTCTATGGTAGCGGCATTTTCTCCTGCAGTGGTAATAATTCTATTTGCATTTCTTAAAAATCTATTTAAAGTACCTGGAGTACCATCAAAATTATTTAGATTTTTTATTAAATCAATTACGGTAATGGTAGTCATTTTGTTTGGTTGATTTATTTGTTTTAAAGTTTCCTTAAAATTACTTTCAATGTTTTCGTCTTCAATTGTAATAACTTTTATTTGGTTTATTATTTCGTCTAAAACTGATTTTTTTAATGGGAAATTTTTATATAAATTATTTTCGTCCTCAGAAGCTTGATCAGAGTCTGAGGATTCTGGTTCCGAATAGTCCCTGCTTGAAGTCGGTTGGTGTACGTCAGGGGAGTATGGAACTCGTTTACTTTTGTTAAATAATTTGGGAATTTTAGGCATTAAGGAAAGCAAATACAATAATCAAAAAGTTACTTACAGTTGAATTATGATCGCCTTCCACATTATGTTTTAACAATTAGGTTTCCAATAATTAACTTGTATTTAGTTGCGATGATAAATACTTTAAGTCACCAGTGATTTGATGATGTTAATTGTTGGACCACAATGTTGCTTCCAATTTCCAGATTCCAGTGAAGTTTTATAATAAATTTGTTTGTTTAGTAGGTTCGTATCCTGAAGTATTGAAATACACTCGAAAATTCCGCACTTGGGTTACTACACCAGTTATTTCGCGAATTTTCGATGGATAATAGTACCGTAAAAATGGGCACTATCCTAGCGGCTGCGCCAATTATAAAACTCGAAAAATAAAAGTCTTAAAAAAAAACTTTATTTAATTTAATTTAAGTACAAATTATTAATATTTGATTTGATTATTCTAAGTACAATAATTATTAACTAATTATGAAACTTTGTCCACTAGTAATTACACAAATTGAACGTATGTCAAAAGTTGGTAATTAAAAGATGACGCCATTTCATTTACATCGCTATTTATACAATTTGGGAAATAATAGAAAAGTATTTTAGCATCGTATGCAAAACGTGGATAGTTTGATGTCGTCAATGGACATCCTGTTGACTTGAGTAATTTATATTTTACATGTGTTACTATATTCCAGGTTCCGTAACTTATATATATGTATATATATGTATATATATGTATATTTATATATATATATACATATATATATATATATATATATATATATATATATACATTATACATAATTTTTGGTAGGATCGATGGACCTTTGAATAAACTTTTTGCAAAATTTTGAGATCTGTACGAGACCAACTATTTCTTTGAAAAGGAAAATCACACCTTGAACTCATATATACACCTGGTTTACAAAACTGAAATAAACATAAAAACAATACTATTTGATGTATGTTATGTTTGTACATGTGAGGACAAATTTTGAGAAAACTATTGAGTTTATAATAAAATTTTGCAAACAAAAGTTGTTTATTTTAAAGAGAAGAAAATTTTTTGTCAATAAAATTTTTTTCTACCTCTTACGATTTCAAAGATTTCCCCCCTCCTAGTGGGGGGAAACATGTTCCGATTTTGTCCATTAACGAACTTAGCCTTACTTGTTTGCTCTAGAACACACAAAAAAAATTTCATTTTTGTCAAGGATTTGCATTTTTGTCAAGGATTAATATTTTCAAGCGTTACAAAGTCGGGACTAAACTTAATATACCTTGTATATTTACAAATATACTGGGTATAATAATAAGTTAATAAATTAATACAAAGTAACAAAATTCTGTTAATATCCATTTCGTGATTATATTATTAGGAAAGAGTGAAGGCATTGAAAATTTCAATACATGAAGCATGATCTGCTCCCCATTAGAAGTTCAACTCAGATATCAATTCAAATCTATATCTCCAGGCACTTGTGCAGTATTGTGCAACCTTCATCCAATCTTTTCCATTTAGAAATTCCATAAAATCTTCAAAGCAAAGTATAGACTTTTTTAAATATTTGATACGGAATTCTGAGAGAATCGGACATGTTGCCACAAAATGGAGAACGGTTTCTTCTTCTAGAGTGTACATAACGAGCAGGTTTTTATGTTTTGGCTATACGAATAACTTTTAAGATATATTAACTCACCTCTGGCCTTGAGTATGCAACTGATCAGATTTGAATTAACATCGAGGTAAACAAAACTATTCCATGAATTCAACTGTTTATAAAGAGGGTGTTTAATACTATTCAATGCCCTCACTCTATACTCATTCATGATCACGTCACTTAAAGAGCTGATTATGTTCGACACTCTGATGGACTCATTAATTAGGTCATGGATATTAAACCCAGCTTTATTGCATAAGTTTAAAACATCATTGTAAAAGAACAGTTTTTTATCAATTATTTGCTTAATAAAAATATTAGGATATCGGCCAGGCGGTAAATTCATGCATCTTTTTATGTACTGTAAGTGAAGCTTAAAGGCAAATAAGAATACTGAAGATATGTTAGTTTCTAGATAAATAATAAAATCCGGTGTGTTACCAGAAAGATTAAAACATTTTTTTATGAATAATTTCAAGACTTTTTCAATGTCATTAAATTTCGGAGAACCTCATACTTGAGCTCCATAGGGGATGGTATTATTTAAGATTATATTGCTAAAAGAGAGGGTTGCAAATTTTGCACTTTCTGCTTTGTCCGTAAAGTGTTTGCCCAGAGACAAATTTGTAGATAAGGTAAGACCTAGATACTTATATTTGTTGACCATATCTATACTTTTACCTTTATAATACCATTTTTCATTTGAAGCAGACTTTCCCCCATTTATAAAAACCATTATCTTAGATTTTTCTAAATTCAGACATTGCATATTCATACGTCACTTTAACTATCCATAACTGATAAATTTCAATAATTTCTAATTTAATGAGATGTCATTATATAATAATGATAAATAACGCCAAACAGAAATGATTAATATGCTGTCGCAACTAATAAACACAACATCATTTTATATACAGGCTAACCCGTAAGTCACGGGCACAACTGAAGGTATGGATTCTGAAAATTGAATTCTGAGACGAAAAGTCCTTTACCATTTTTTAATCAGACGTACAGGTATGTAGTTATTAATTAAATAAAGTAACCAATCAGCGGCGCGCACTGGGTTACGACAGATATACGTACATGCATTCCTCACAAACATATTTACAAACACTCACTCACTCACACACGCTATTCAACGCCTCTAATTGGTAATTACTTATTTTAATTAATAACTAATTACCAGTATGTCTGATTAAAAAATAGTAAAGGACTTTTCGTCTCAGAATTCAATTTTCTATCCATACCTTCAGTTGTGTCCGTAACACGGGGCACCCTGTATACTATGTTGTCGCAGCACATACGTGAGTGCCAATCTGCTTTATTAGTGATTGTATGATTACTTTAACCAAGCTGCCCTTGAGCGACTGCCCTTGAGTTGAAGTTTCTAAAAAGTTTAAAACAAATCTTACTAGTAATTTATTCGATTTGTTAATGTCGATTTTCAAAAATTTAACCATTTATTTGAAAACAAAAATTTCGATTAAAAATTGTACACAAGATTTATTCTTCTGATAACTGAAAAATATAATCTTTTTGTAAAACTGTTTGAAGATTAGCACAAAACTAAAGCCTTTTCGTATAGCACTGCTCACCAGTCCATGTTGCCGAGCGGTCTAAGGCGTTATGTCTGCGCAGTATGCCTACTTGAAAACTGGGAGGTTATGGGTTCGAATCCCGACATCGGCAGTTTGTCAATTATTAAGAAAAAAAAAGGGCGGTTAATTGACTAAACTGTCGGCGTATGGACAAGAACGAAGTAACCGGCTATGCTTGAGAAGGTTTACTGCAGTTTTCTTCACGAACTCCAGATGAATATCATAGTTTCTATCAGAGTCGGCTGCAGCCGTATATCCTACCAATTCCTAGTCTACTCACAAAATTCCTTCCCCTCCACTCACATCCTCACATCCTTATTCATCACAATGGACCTTATGATTGAAGTGTAGCCCGTCCAGGGCAGCCTCTAAAATCTATCTATCTATCTAGCACTGCTTCATGATATTTACTTTCGCTTTCGTCACTTGTTTTCCGCGCTAGTGTTTTCATCACATTCCCATTTCGTAACGGTATAGGATAATCAGTTCATATAAGGTCAGTGTGGATGACGTTAAATGAGTAGGTACAACTATGATATAATTTGTTCCAAGAACAAAAAGAGAATAACAAAATAAAACCTATTTTGACAAAATGGAAACCCGACTTCAAAAATCAAATATTCTATGACAAAAAATGCACTAAAAAGTAAAAAAATAATTGCATATTCTTGTGTCAATTTTAGTTCACCTAAGCAAAAAAATTTAAATATATATTATTAAATTATTGTTATTTTTGGAGGCGGTGTCAGCATAGAGAAATTCACATAACTTTTGGACACCACCTCCAAAAATAACAATAATTGTGCATATATATTTAAAAAATTTTACTTAGGTGAACTAAAATTGGCACAAGAATATGCAATTATTTTTTTACTTTTAAGTGCATTTTTGGTTATAGAATATTTGATTTTTGAAGTCGCGTTTCCATTTTGTCAAAATAGGTTTTATTTCTCGCTTTTTAGTGACTTTGACGTTCTATAACTTATTTTATTTGTCTAAATATGGGTAGACCAACTAAACGACCTACTACCTTATAGTGCATTTAATGCATCCGCTTTTTTTTAATTTTTAGTGCATTTTTTCATAACAGATTTTCAGTTTTTTTTACATGCATTTTGTTTTTTTTTGTAAAAATTTTTTTTTTGGGGTCGGTTTTTATTTGCAAAAAATTTTTTTGAAGTCGGTTTTTAAAAAAACTTTCTTATTTTCCCATTATGAATGAGTATACCCTTTAAAAAAAAAAAAATTTCGCACAAATCGGTTATCACATATAAAATGAGGATTTTCCTCGATTTCCCGGGGATCCCCTCATCAGAATGCGATTTGGTGCCAATGGGACCAATGGGAAGCTAAACCCTTGAAAACAAACAAAAAAAATTCAAAATCGGTTCATAAATGACGGAGTTGACACACATAAAAAATATAAAAATTAAAAAAAATACAGACGAATTGAGAACCATCCTCCTTTTTGAAGTCGGGTTCATAAATGAAACAGTATTTTTTGTTCGTAATTAGACAGTGAAACAATAAGAAAATATTTATGTCAAATCATTTATTCATTCGATCGTAATATTTTATTTTTCATTTTTTCTTCATTTCTATGTAGTCCTCTTCTAACCTCATTCTACAGGAGCATCTATTTAATCACAACATTGTCATCTCTATAGTAGACCGGCCCAAATCCTTTTCGTCAGTCTTCAATATATATATTTGACTTGTAAATAAAAAAAATTAGTTATTATGAAAAACATAAAACAAAAACAAGTAATGTAACAACTAACTGAGTTAATTGTTTGAATACCCAGTATATACTGAGTTGTATATACTTTGTATTGTTAATATTTCTGCCTATTCAATGTTTATAAAATATGAATTATCCAAAAATCAGCACTGTTGCTGGTTTCGTTCAGAAGATATTTCGGGGTCACATTATCTATGATATTTCCTGTAGTAATAGCACTGTAAGTGAGAAGTCCAAATGCCCCTTAAACACGGCCTTGCGCACTATCGTGCTCTAGATTTGTAAATGTTTGTTTTGTGTTAATAATTAATATTGAAACAGTAAAAATGTTCATGCATTTAAAAAAAATTGATATTAATGTTCTTGCGATTTTTACATATTTAAATATTGAGTTATATAATTGAATTAAACAACGCGACCGACTGTTAACGCAAAGCGTTGTTCAACGCGAGCCGTTAG
>OY986041.1:14838345-15338345 GCA_963920215.1 Nineta flava | reverse complement strand
TTTGACAGTCAGGCTTGTTTAAAATGTTTGGAGCGGTTAGTACTTAGAGGTAAGCATATTATTAAATTGTATTCTTAGATTTCCAACTGTTCCTTCGCAGTCTTCTAAAAAATGCTCAACGTTCATAGCCACCACATAACAAACAAATTATCTGAACCATATGTACGGGAATTAGCTATCAGATACCGTTCTACTCACAACAGATAAATACTTAGTGCCATTCTGGTGGTGATTCAACCTACTTTAAAGACTTAGACTAATCTTAGTATTTATGTCCCTCAGAGATTCTGTCACAGACTTCTCCATAATTTTCTTTTTAATAATTTTTTATTACCCTCATAAGGATCACAAATACCAAGCTCAGACAACCTAGCAGCTTACAGATCACCCCACTTCCCATTCATACTAAGTTTTCGTGAAGTCTTTTTGCTTCTAGCAACACCCAACTCTATATTTATTGTAGAATTAAGAGTAGAACGCGACACTCCAAGAATCTCTTTATAGAAGTTGCACGCCAATATACTGACACCTCGAATCTGCTCTTTGCCACAACTCAGAGCCCAAATTTCGCATCCATATGAGATTATTGGCAGTATCAAAATATTTAACATATTCAGAATCAATTTGAAGGGAAAATCGTTCTATTTGTAGACAAATCTTCTGATACTCATGAGTGTTCGTTTTCTATTCATATTTATAAAGTCCACATGCTCATTCCATTTTCCATTATGGCTTACAATATCTTCAGGATACGGAAACTTGCAGGATACTTGCATCATCTTTAAACACAATGATCACATTTGACTTGCGAAGATTTACCTTCAAACACTACCTAAAACAGCACTCCTCCATTCGAGGCCAACATCTTTTGCATGCCTCCGACAGTTCTTTCCAAGCAAAACAACATTATCGGCATTATATAATTTTAAGTTCCATTCCACATGAAGATGCATCATCCATACAGTTTATCCGTTCAAGGTCATTTAGGTATAGCAAAAACAGTAAAGCCGGCAAATCACAACCCTGCTTCCGCCCAGAAAATGTACGGAAAGTTGGTGAAACTCTACTGTTTTCTATCTGTTTGTGCATTTGCAGAATACATTTGCCTAAAGTGGAGCAGATTCTTTGTGAGTGATGGAGTAATTCATATAGTTCATGTAGTTACCTGATTATATTTGTACTTTCTTTCAACTACTCTAGTGGTTTTTATTTTAAATTTTGTGCCGAATCCATTTATTTTTTGAAAATGTACCTCAACTTTTGTTCCACACATTTTTCCAAAGGGGCTCAGCATAAATCAAATTTTAAATTATAAAAAACGAACGCTACTTTTTTAGTCGACTATATGCTCTAGAGAAGAAGTTCCCAAACTTTTTGTCCTTTATGCAGATTTTTTCTATTTTCCGTGGACCATATGCCTTCTTATTATTGAATTTTTACAAATTTATTAACTTCAAACGATGACTTATTTTTATAAAGGGTAAAGATTAAAATTAGAACAAAGTTTAGGTATAAAGATTGTTAGAGCTTACTTCCTATTACCTCAGTGTTTTTATTCGATAGTTTGAAATTTTAGTTAATGATCTATTTCTTTTTGATATGTACGATAATTTGGCGCATCTGAATCACATAATTTTCTTGAATCATATAACTGTTTGTCTCTGACAATCGCATTTATAATTGACGAATTAAAAAGTCCGTGCAAGCACAAGTGGTACAAATCTGAACAGTTTTTAGCGAATTTCCTCCAAAGGAAATGCAGCTATTGTTTTTGCACCAATGTTGGAATTTCGTAAAAATTAGATGTTAAAAATCATATGTACTTTTTTAAATGTCTGTGGACTCTCTAGCGGTCACAGTTTTATTCCGATTGGAATAAAATTGGGTATTTGGGTCGCTTTTGGTGTTCTAAAAAATTTGATAATCTCCCTTAATATTTGAAACATCGAAAAATTTAACAGGAGTTAAGTTGTAGGTACTAAGTTTTACTGTAATTTTGTTTCTTATCATATTTCTGTTACACTAATATTTATAGAAATATTTACAATTAAAGATTGAAAGTTAAAATTTTAAATATCTTTGTTCACATTAGAGTTTGAGAAAAATGATAAGGTAATGAATTGTAGCAAACTTGATTTTCTACAACTTTACTCCTTATACATTTTTCGATTATTCTAATATTAAGAGAGATATTTAATATTTTGTGTTTGTTTGACACGAATACATAAAATATATTTTATTGTAAAATATTTTGATTGTCGTTTCCATAGTAACTATAAACTATTTTTGCCAATACTAAAGTCATATCAGATATTATATTTCATTTTGATCACACTAAAATTATGACCGCTAGAGAGTGATTTATGTATTCTAAGGAAATTCGCTAAGTTGACACAGCTCCTGCGTAAGGAATTTTGTTTAATAGAGAATTAACTAAAATTATTAAAACTATAAAATATTTATCATACATTATTCCGAACAAGCAATCTAACAGTAATATATTCTCCTGTCGTTGAAAAATTCTACGTGTATCTGTACAATTCTCTGTGGATAATGATGATACATTTTATAGTATCAAACCACTTTGTACGACTTTTGTTATGTACCTTTTTTGTGTATGTGTTTACATATACTAACTTCTACTTTAGGTAGATCAAGATGACCTATGTAGTATACAGAATGTACCAACTCGAAATTTGGCATATCTCCCGTAATATTCGAAAAATTGAAAAATTTATAAGAAGTAAAGTTGTAGGTACTAAGTTTTACTGTAATTTTGTTTCTTATCATTTTTTCTGTTACGATAATATTTACAGAAATATTTACAATTAAAGATTGAATGTTAAAATTCTAAATATCTCTGTACACATTAGAGTGTGTGCAAAAATGATAAGGTAATGAATTGTTGCAAACATGATTTTCTACAACTTTATTCCTCACGCATTTTTCGATTATTCTAATATTAAAAGAGATATTTTATATTTTGTTTTTTCTTATTTTTATACGCCCCCCCCCCCTTTCTCCTTACCGTATGTCATTTATTAATAAAATTGGCCTTGCAAATAGTAAAATCATATAACATACGACATTTCATTTTGATCAGACTCAAATTGTGACAGAGAGTGACGTATGTATTCTAAGTAAATTCGCTAAGTTGAAGCAGCCCCTGCGTAAAGAATTTTTTTATTTGTTTTAATAAGATTCAGTATACTTACGAAAAGGTAAACCACTTGACACACTTTTTAAATATATCTGTGTCACTCCACTTTAATAATGACTTTTTAATAAAACGATAGAAATTCAATTAATATGAACTCATTAGATTCTTAAATCCTAAATCAAATGTGACTTTCATGTTCAAAATGAACATAGTTCTAGATAATAATATAGTTCTAGAACGATAATATACTATAGTAATATAGTTCAATAGTTCTAATAATACAGGGCTAGAAAGAGGGATCAAAAATGTTTCAAAACTTAAAAATTTTATCAAACTTGATTTTAAAAATTTCAATTACAGCAATAATCTTATTTTTTCGATCGCCAGTGTTATTAACCTCCATGAACTTAGCGGCACACTTTCAGTAGTCTCTTCTCAAACCCATTCAACAAGTTTGTGCATCATTATTAGTCCGTTTTTTAAATTTGTTAGACTTCATTTGAAAAGTTATAAACATTTTTTCAATAGCGCCGCCATGTTTATGTCAATGTGTGACATTTTTTTTAAATCGATCTAAAAACCATCCAACAATGTACGTTGAGACTTGATGGATATTTTTGGACATGTTTTAGTTTTTTTTGGAGTAAAGTTTTTAGCCAAATTAATAAGTAAAATGACCTAAGGGATAAGATGGCCTTATAGAAAGAAAAAAACACAAAATAAAGAATATGTTTCAGTTTACTAGATAATGTTGATTTTTGTACTACAAAAATCAATTATCTAGTAAATCAGCATATCGGATCATTTTTTCTAAAACTCGAGATATTTAGGATCTTAATTTTAAACAAAAAGAAGGGCTACGAAACCAAGTTGTAGTGAAGTTAATTATCTGTAAATTTTGTACCCTGTTTGTACCCTGTACCACTTGATAACTCAAAAACGAAAAGAGACAAAAAATTTATGTGTGCGCTAGGGATTAAATACCTAAACCTATCTACAAAATACTAAGAAATAGAAAAAGCTATTTGAAACTTTATGTGTGTGTGTGTGTGTGTGTGAAGCTATTGGCATTCTTTTTAGGAAAAAGAGTTTTAGAGAACTTGTCGAATAGGTAAAAAAATATAGGCTAATTCCAATGCTATATGTGATTTTGATTACCATTTTGATTACCATTTCCAAGCACCTTGTTACATAAATACGTTCCTGGCTT
This sequence comes from Nineta flava, assembly GCA_963920215.1. Classification (NCBI taxonomy): domain Eukaryota; kingdom Metazoa; phylum Arthropoda; class Insecta; order Neuroptera; family Chrysopidae; genus Nineta; species Nineta flava. Next base: position 15,333,975 of record OY986041.1, on the reverse strand, counting down.
TGTGAATACCATAACTGGCTAAGTTTTCGGATATAGGATGTCAGTTAAAGAGCGGCCAATAGTAGATATACAATACCTATTAATTTCTAACCATTATTGAATCTTTCAAACAACTATTGGACGCTGTTTTACTATTTTCCATTGTCCGGTAACTTTGGCACTCATACTTTTCGATTGCACTTTAAATTAGTCAAAAATATTAATCCTAATATTTTTTATATTAATATTTTTAGGTTATTTTGATTTGTAATTTTCCAACGGCCATATGAAAAAGAAAAATTTAATTAATTTCCTTTATCAAATTAGGTCGTAACTTAATAAACATGTGTTGAAGGTTTAGTTCAATTGGTAATACCGTAGCCATGGAAAGTGGATATATGAAATTTTTTGTTTGCTTGGATATATAGAATCCGTGAATGAAAGACCAGGTACGTGTTTATATTACATTCTGTATAGACAGGTGTTCTGAAATTCATTCAAGAAAACTATACCACGATGTACAGCTGCAAGAAACGGACAAAAAATGTTAATCCAGTTTTTCGAGTTGACAATTTTTAAAATATCAATTAAATACAATCAATTAAACAATGATAAATTCAACCAATAAGACAGAGCGCATAGTGTGAGGAGGCGTGGCCTCAGCAGTAGAGCGTTATGATTTACCTTTCAAAGGCTCACAGACGGTAAGAGGCCCCGTCTCCTTACACTATACGCTCTGTGATTGGTTGAATTTATCAATGTTTAATTGATTGTATTTAATTGATGTCTTAAAAATTAAGCGTCAAATCGAAAAACTTATTAAACTTCTTTTTTTTTTTTGCAGCTCTACACCGTGGTATAGTTTTCTTGAATGAATTTCAGATCATTCTGTATATACATATGTGTAAGAACAATTGCATATACATACTAAATATATTGTAATTCGTGTGTTTTATTCCCATGAAATGAATATACTAGACAAGAAAACTTTGGATACAAATCTAAATGATATGTTACATATAAAAATTATAGTACATTCAATTGTGTTTATGAAACTATACATATTTTGTGTATGTTGATTCTGTTTTAACAAAAATTTCTATGCTTTAATAAATGTGTGTATGTTTTATTCTTTGTACAATAATCCGACTATAATTTTACGTTCGGAACAAATAAGTTGGTAACATTGGTTGCTCTTAGGTAGATGTAAAAGTTTTAACTGGCTGTCCACTGATTTCTTCTCAAACAGTTGAATTTAAGCATGAAATATTTAGAATAATGTGGGCATTATAATTATTAACTAGCGTCAAAATATTTTAATTTTCAGTTATATTTTGTGCATTATACTATTTAAGGTGAATAAAAATAACCTAAGTATAGAAAAACATTTGTTTGGAACAATATGAATCAGAACCATACATTCAAAGAACCATACATTCAAAGCCAGAAAACTCACAACAGCAACTTTACCTTTTGGACAATAAGTCCAAAGAATTCGTCAATGTAAAACAATTCGTGTCAATGCAAACAAATCAACCCAAATTACATTTACATTACGAAAAGGAAACTGTTCAACAGTAACTTTAAATGACGTCAAATTACCACAAAATTAGGTGATCAAGTGAAATATTTGGGTATGCATCTGGACAAAAGGCTTATTTTGCGAAAGCATATATTTACCAAAAGAAAACAACTAAATATTAAGTTTAGTAAATATCATTGGCTGGTAAATCGCCATTCTAAATTATCTCTCGATAACAAACTATTAGTGTACAAAAGTATTTTAAAGCCTATTTGGACTTATGGAATACAATTGTGGGGTACGGCTAATGCTAGTAACATTGAGATCCTACAGCGTTTTCAATTTAAAGTGATACGTGCGATAAGTGGTTCACCGTGGTATGTGCGGAACGATGATATAAATCGTAGATTAAATATATCTACAGTGCGTGAAGAAATAGTACGACTTAGTGAAAACTATGTCTACCGACTAAAAATGCATCCAAATGTGTTTGTGCTAGACACCACTGATAGTTTAAACAAACTTGATAGACTTAATATTTTAGAACTTAAATATAGATTTTTATGACATTTTATTGATTAATTTACTTAATTATATTAGTATATAATTCTACTTTGTGTCTACCATTGGGTAGTCACAATTCATGAGTTTCTCTGGTTATCAATCTATAGTTCTCTTAGAACTAATAATAGAAAAACTTAGGATGATATAAAAAAAGAAGTGTAAAACAGTGTAAGTCAAATGTACAGTGACAAATGATATTCTAGAGGTATTAGATTAGATAGATAGATTGTTGAGGCTGCCCTAGACTGGCTACACTTCGACCATAGGGTTCGTTGTGATGCCTAAGGATGTGAGGATGTGAGTGGAGTGAAAGGAATTTTTGTGTATAGACTAGGAATTGGTAGGATACGCGGCTGCAGCCGACTATGAAAGGAACTATGTCGATATTCATCTGAAGTTCGTGAAGGAAACTGCAGAAAACCTTCTCAAGCATAGCCGGTTACTTCGTTCTTGTCCATACGCCGACAGTTTAGTCAATTAACCGCCCTTTTTTATTAAAATAATTGACAAACTGCCAATGTCGGGATTCGAACCCATTACATCCCAGTTTCCAAGTAGGCATACTGCACAGACATAACGCCTTCATTGAATTTAATACACATGTAAAGGACAATATAAAGGACAAGCAGATGTATTTTCAAAGCGTCCTTTTGGAGACAACGCACATTACAGACTTTTGATCGGGTGATAGTTTGATCGATCTTTTAATTACCATGGAGACAGGCATATCTGAGTTCGCACACTCAAATTATTTGAAATCGGCCGATGATAAGTACAATTCCCTTCAAACGCAACAGTCTGCCAACTATACGAATGCGCACATTCGCCGACTAGTTCATTTCTATCAATATTATCTTTAAGTTGTGTGTGTCAACGGTGCAATGGCGGTTGATAACAGATGAATTAATTGAAACATTGATTGGAGATATCGAGAAACGACCAGCATTAAAAAGCTTGAAGGAATATTCAGATATTGATCTTAAAATAAACATGTTGTTGGAAGTATGTGAAGCAGTTGTTCCTGGTAGAAATCAATTTGACAGTAAAAAAAAAAAACAAAACAATGTTGGTACTTATTTATTGTTACTTAAAGAAGCTATTTATTGTTACTTATTATTTCCTTTTGTCATAATATTGAAATGAAACAGATCCTTGCGGTTAAGTATGACGGTGCATATAACCCGTACGTCAGTCATATTATTCCTTCCTTGGTTGTTTTCATTCCTGAAGAAAATACAAAAAGTTTCAAATCGATCCGAGATTGACTATAAACATTGAACCTGATATAGTAGAAATACACCCAGATTTGAAATGGCAGAGGAGTAGCAGCCGAGGTGGCAGATGTCCAAAATCATATTAAACATCATTGAACTTCTAAATAATAATAATAGTAATAATAGTAAAATTTATTTCATACTTTTTGTACAATATTAATGCAAAAAGTACTCACATAGGTTCAATTGTTTTGCTTTTGACTGTGAATATTTTATTTATTACTTATTAATATTTTGACTATTTGCGTATATTTAATTATTAAATTAAATAAAACGAATTTTTGAGATTCTCGTAACAATATTTTTATTTTGAATAGTTTTGGAACAATGTTCCTTCATCGAATAATATACGATAATTGCAGAAATATAAAAATTTAAACAAACAGCTAAACATATTTAGGCACATAAATATGTGCATAGCAAACGGTATGTGCATAGTAATTGGTAAAATATAAAAAGTATAGAAATTTCAAAGAAAAAAAGAAAAAATTTCAAAAATATAAAAAGGGTTATCTAATATTAATTTTAACAGGTGGGCACCCTTTGACTTTATTATGCTCTGAGTGAGAGGGTGGAAGAGAGATAGAGTAAATACAGGGTGTCCTACCAATTATTAAAATTATTTTTTATAATTAAAACATTTTCTAAAAAAAATATAATAATGCAATAAAAATTTAATTCTTTTTAGAAACTAAAAAGCAATGGTCTTCTATTAATGAATATAATTTATTCAATAACTATTAGCCCATATAAAGTACTATTCGTGCTAGTAAAAATTATTTTACGCATAATTTCTTTTTTCAAAAAAGTAAAAGCAGTGAAAAACTTTATTGAATCAAGCACTGAAGTATGTCCTTCGAAGGTTTTCGGTATTGAAAAAGTACATGCAGGTACCAACCCGTTGTTTTATGGTCACTATACATACTCTGAAATTCTGGGCTGGTAATTTGGGGTATAAAATGTACCTTTTTAATATATTTGTGTATGAATAAAATATAAATATTATATAAATCTTTTGATCCTTTACCGCTTGACCGTTATAATAAAAGAGTAAGTTTTTGCTAAGAATTTTAATATAATTGAAAAATAGTTTAGACTTTTAGAGATAGCTGTAAATTTTTTTGATGGTTTAGAAATTCCGAATAATTTTCCTAAACTGTTACACATCATAGAACTAATAAACAATTATTTACCTGTTTTAATTATTTTTTCTTCGTAGGGGTATAGTGTCATCGGAATTTGATGATACTGGTGGTATACAATAAACATGCCAATGATAACGCTGGGAGCGGGGGATAATTTTTTACTGATTTCTCAATGGTTAAATTTTATATGTCCGGTCGATCAAGGCCCAGTTAACACAGCAGACACATCAAAGGTGTAGGCTGGCGGGCTAGTGGCCGGCGTTGCTCCTATGTGGATGATAAAAGTAACAGGTGGCACACAAGGTGGTGATCACAAGGAAGGAGTAGTCCCCGAGGCCTAATGGTAGACCACTGCGGCATCAAAAAAACCTGAAAGAGAACGCGTCGAAACAGAGCGTGTTGGTCGGAGAAAACGATAAGACCACACCACGTGCATATAAAGGAAATAGGACCAAAGGAACAGCATCACGAGCTTGGCACGAACGACTGAGTTTTACGTCAGTGGTTCATAATTCAGCTTGTATTCCAACTTTCGACTAGCGAAAGAGGAACAATGCTAGTAGGAGGCGGTGGAGTTCCAAGCCGCCAGGCGGCAATACAGCAGCTACCCGGAATGAAGGAAATGTTAACCGGGTTTGGTCCCCGGGTCGCATCACGAGTACGCAACTATAGTTAAATAACTGGACTCTTTTATTCGGGACCCGATATGGAACCAGGAGTTGTTATACCTGGGTTCAGAAGCGCTCCGTGGTCTGATTAAATCGCCTCCAGCTCAAGTGCGACCCCCGCAACACGGACTCGGTTGCCCGCGCAAGAACTGAGAGGCCTAAACCCAGACCCCTAAGTTCTCCCGCTGACAACCCAGACCAGACTCCCCGAAATGATAGTGTGGCGCTCGTAAACGAGACGTCCGCCACTGGCACCTCGGCGAGGTCAGCAATCAAATTTGGCAGGTTCGGAGCTTGATCCCTATACTTGAACACCTTAAGCGTGTGAGATCTATCCAACTGGACACCTTCTCCCACAACTTGCGCGTCGATTACTACTGCCCGCCCTCCACGAACAGCAATAATGTCCGGTCTACGGTTGCCCACCGGACAGAGGAATGAAACCTCACGGTAGACGCGCCACCCAAGTTCTTTCAGCGATTCCGAGAGCAGGGAGGCAACCCTATCGCAACGAAGTACACGACCACCATGGGTACGGAAGCAGCGAGGAAGGAACGAGTCGGGATTGCGTTAATTCTCACTCGGACGAAATTTACAAAGTCCCGCCCAGAGATGACATGGGATCGGGGGCCAATGAAGCAAGAGCTAGCCGAAAACTTATGTGTATCGGCCAGCCCTCTTCCATCAACACTTTGATATAAATTTCGCCGGATGGTAATGAGGGGATTGAGTACTCGGTTTAGCGTCAATTCCAAGCACCCGCATACACCACTGCTTCTGTAAAAGAACAAAGGAAGTGGCAGCGGCTGATCGGAATCGCGGATTTGCCGAGCGCTCAAGATTGAGAATTCTCTCGTATCGCAACTTGGGTACCGATGAAGCAAGCTGAGGGATACCCAGCCCCCCATGCTTGACATCGATATGAAAGAAGGGGATAGGAACATCCGCTGGTAGTCTCAACCATGATCGCACCGCCTTCCGTATATCCCGATCCAGATTCCTCAAGTATCCGAGACTCACCCGCCCCAATGACCAGACATGAAAATGCCTGCGCAGGAGGAATGAGGTCAGAACTTTCAGTCTCTGTTGCGGTTTTAAGGGTGCAGATGTTATGCGTTTTAAGGCGGTTGAGACTGTCCGATCACAGTTTTTGACACGCGATCCCTCGAAGTCAATTCCAAGATACTTCCACATGTCCACAGGTGAACGCATGAGAAGATACCGATCGAAGACTAGAAAAGTCGGCTCAGTAATTAACTTAACCTTCTTATCACGCCCCGAGGCTACCATGGAGACACCTAGAGATTTGTTGATATTAATCTCCAGTTCGAAAGATCTAAGAGCCCTTGTAAAGAGATCGATGTTATCTTGGAGTCCCTTCTGCGTCGATGCGACCAAGATCACATCATCCGCAAAAGCAAGGGATCCAACTGACCCATCCATCATTGGAAAACCAACAGCAGGATTCAATTCATTCAACGCTCTAGAGATGACAAAGTTGAATAGAATTGGTGAGAGAGGATCTCCTTGTCTCACACCGCGGTTAAACCTAATAGGACGCGACCTTGCACCAGAACGTTCGAAGATGGTCGTCGAGTTGTCGTGAGTTTTACTAACATATTCCACAAACAACCTTGGGAGACCTAGACCCCCCCAGGGTCTGCAGAATAGTGTTATGGGAAACAGTGTCAAATGCTTTGGAGACATCCAGGGATGCGAGATGAATCGACCTACAGCGTAGCCTGGCTTCGCTTAACAGGGTCTGCAAAAGATACAGATTCCCTGCCAGTCCGTCACCAGAGACAAACGCAGCTTGTCGTTCATCCCGCAACCCCGGAATACTCGCAAGCCTTCTGGCAAAGGTGGCGTGGAGTTGCCGAGAGATCACGGAACCTATCGAGATAGGCCGGAACTCGACGGGTTAAGAAGCTCCATCCTTCTTAGGTATAAAAACCGTGCGGGATCGACATAGGAGTGGGTGTATCTTCCCTCCAAGCATCATCAGATTAAAGACGATGGCCCTGATGAGAGGTGGAACCTGACTCCACCTAAGTGGGGTCAGCCCATTAGGTCCGGCGGCCGAACGGACTTTCGGTCTAGTATCCACAATCTCCCGTAGGGTGATTGGGCCCCAAACCGATGATACCGATTCCGGAGAGTTCACTAATCCAGCGTATTCTTCTGGGGCCCCAACACTCTGACCCTCAATGAGACGAGACCAGAAGTGTTCAAAGGACTCCATCGGAATATCGCCGGCATTAAGCTCATCTCCTAAAACGGATCTTGCCGCAGCACCCATATTCTTTTGTCAAAGCTTTTGAATACGGGCATAGTCAGCACGCCTTCGCCTCCTACCTGTACATGCCTGAGTTGTTATTTTCCTACTTGCAGAAAAACGTCTATCGTGCGATGGCGGAGGGATCTCAGAGGGACGTAGCTCAAACACATCTGAAAGATACGCATAGAGCTCGTCGGTGATACTTTTATCTTCCAGGGCAGCTTCAACTAGTATACGAAGTCTACCCCCCTGATAGCCCATGTCATCAGCCAGTGACTCTAGGAGTTCACTGAGTGCGACTTTGAGAGCGGATGTTAACTCTCGGTCACTATCAGGCTCTGGATCATCAGAAGCATCAGTAGCAGTAGTATGGCTTTTGGCCGCAATGCGTTCGAGCTCCGCTGAGACCAATTCTCGGTGACTCGGAGATCTCCGACGTCCCTTTATTGACTCAACGGTGCGCTGGGGAAATTTGCCCTCAAGGTGCACGTTGAGGTGCCTAACCCCAGATACTACTGCCTCCGCTTCTGCCTGAGCTAGTAACAGGCATTCTTCCTCGTGCCATTGACGCTTCACATGATCAACATTGATCTGCGCATGTGCCCTCCGATAATGCACACCTAGACCAATTTTGCTTGCAAATTTGCGTTGACAGAGTTCGCAAGAGAACTCGAGCTCCGACACCACACTCTGTTCCGACGATAAGGTTGGAGAATGATGGTCGCTGGCCAGTGGGCCAGAGACCGGAACAGGAGTAATGGTTATCCGAGGCTCATTGTTTTCATCTAGTGTGATCATTCATAAGTACCTGTGTGACGGGGTACAAACCCACCACACAGGGCGACCGGTGTGCGTGATCAGTTCTTGATGGGTACCCGAAGGATCCATCAATTAACATTCCCGCCACGAGAAGGCTCACGCAACTTAAGTGCACCACTGTGGACACAAAGCGAACTTTATATTCACAGTGTTACATACTCAAGCGTCATGCCCGGACACAGACACGACGAGAACAATTAAAGTGGGAATTTTATATTAGCTTACTCAACCTGACTGAGTTTCTTCGAGTTAGTCTACTTTGAAATGAAAAAGTGAAAAGTACTAGTTGTGCTAGTGAAAAATATTTTTCACTAGTAATATTCATTATATTGGCCAAGAGTAGGCAAATGTATTCCTAAATTGATTGAATAATATAATTAGGCAATAATTGGCAGACCACCCTGTATTGAAACATCTCTCCCGTCTTACTTCAAAACATACATACCTCTCTTGCTTACTCTCACTCAGCTTATGAATAGCAACCAATGCCCACCTCTAATTAAGATACAATTTTATATACTCATGTCGAAATTATGCGAATAGGTAATAAGTAAAAAATAAAATATATAATAATTTTACATCAAAACAATATACAAAATAATTTTTTAAACAGTTAATAATAATTTTAAAAATTAGTACAAAATAATTTTACATCGAAATAATATACACAAAATATATTTTGTGTAGGGGCGATCGGTACATACATAAATATTATAGATTACACTTTGCCGAAAATTAATTATCTACACAAAGAGCTAAAGGAGTGGAGAGTTTAAGTCCAGTTTAATATTTAATTTTTGAATTATTTTATTACTACTATTTCTAGATTATTTAAAATGCGTACTTTGGGTTGTATATATAATGCTTCGAATTTATCGTTGAAAGAGTCATTTTCCGATATGAGGTGTTCAGCATAACTAGATTTTCCTCGTTTACCTATGAAACAGGCTGTATGTTCTGAAATACGAGTCTTAAATATTATTTCGGATTGACCAATGTAAAATTTATTACACGATTTTATATACAATATACTCCGCTATATAATACATATTATATGAAGTTTATATACTCCGCTAGGTTGGTCTATGTCGATTTTTAGATATTGTTTTTGTACCAATGTTGGAATTTCGTGAAAATTTCTCCAAATGTCCATAGATCCTACCTACTAGATGTTAAAAATTACTATCGTAAAAATCGACATAGACCAACGTAGCGGAGTATATAAATTTACATGTAAATCGTGTTACAAACTTTACATTGGTTAATCCGAAATATTATTTAGGACTCGTATTTCAGAACATAAAGCCTGTTTCAACATATCTATAAGTCTGTGGATTCTCTAGCGGTCGCAGTTTTATTCTGATTGGAATAAAATTTGGTACTTGAGGCGCTCTTGGTATTCAAAAGGTCAAGTTCGTTAATGGATATAATCGGACAAGGGTAAAGGGGGGTTAAGAGAAAGGAGGAAACACAAAATTTGGCATATCTCCCGTAATATTCGAAAAATCTAAAAATTTTTAAGAAACGAAGTTGTAGGTACATTATTTTACTGTAATTTTGTTACTTATCATTTTTTTTGTTACAAGAATATTTACAGAAATATTGACGGTTTAAGATTGAAAATTAAATTCCTTAATATCTCTTTACTTTCGAGTTTGAGCAAAAATGATAAGGTGATGAATTGTAGCAAACATGATTTGCTACAACTTTATTCCTTACGCATTTTTCGATTGTTCTAATATTGAGAGAGATATTTTATATTTTGTGTTTTCTTTTTTCTGTATGCCCCCCCCCCCTTTCCCGTTGCGTATGCCAATGAAGCTAATTTAATAATAAATTTGGCCTTGCAAATACTAAAATCATATTATATACGACATTTCATTTTGTGCAGGCTAAAATTGTGACAGCTAGAGAGTGATTTATGTATTTTATGGAAATTCGCTAAGTTGAAGCAGCTCCTGCGTAACGAATTTTTTTTTGTATTGCTGATATGTTTTCCAAGCAAGTTATGATATGTTTTTGTAAAAATTTTTGTCTATTCAACTATTGCTAGTATGATTGCTCTTCGGTTTTGTTATGCAAGCCCAAGAAGTCAAAAGTCATAGCTCGAGCCAAAATGTGTATGATTTTTATATCAAACATTGATGCCAAAATAATGTTATTAATATTCAGATATATCACCTAAATGCCAAAGAAAATATCTATCTTTCGTTAATTTGAAAGAAGGAAAGTTTGAATACAAAAATTGTTACTAATATTTTAAAAATAAATTTTCATAAACTGACTTTTCTGTCAAAATTTCAGCTCAAACATCTGTAGTTACTGCAAATTAAAGAAGCATATATGCATATGTTTATAATAGGTATACAAAAATTAATTAATGTGTTAAATTTCTTCTTAGGTTTTTATTTTTAATTTGTTTTGAAATCTTTTTTCCGGATATTCGGAGGTTGCCCGAAATGTAAAATCTGGTTTACATTTTTCAGATTCTTACAGTTCGCTTGTCCGAAAGTGTCATATTAAAAAAACAGGTATACCTAATTATTAGATTATCAAATAAAAATTAATGAGAACTCTAGGTTTTTGAAATAAAATTTCAAATTCGTCCCAATGCCTAGATCAGTTTTTGTATTATAAATACGTATTTCGACTACAAAGTAGTCATCATCGGTATAAATTAGCTAGTCGTAATTTACTCTTTGACAATTAGAAGTAGATAGAAAATAGAAATCAATACACAAAAATTTAAATAAATAAAAACTTAAACAAAATAAATTAAAATAAAATAAATTTTATTGAAATTACTCTTGTTAAAATTACTTTCATTCAATTTACTCTTGTTAACATCACTCTTATTAATATTACTCTTATATTGTCTCAGGATATGTTATTCGTTGCTAATTTGGTGACAGTTTCACATCGGTTGTTAATATTTTTATTAGCAATAAATTTTATATGAATTGTTCATATAAAAGCCGAATGGATTTGAAAAAAATCGACTAAAATTTTTGTAATTAATATAACCTTAATTACAATTTCATATTAATTATACTCAATATGAAATGAAAAAAATCCATTTACCGAGGATATTTTGAATTATATTTGTCAAGATTTTTATCGAACCAGTCTGTATACGTACTTGTGTCTATTATTTAGGCCACATAAATTTTATTTAAGAGTTGAAACAAAAAATAAATAAATATATGTAAAACATAAATTATTTTATGGATACATTACATTTTGTTCGCACTGAAATATTATGCATTAAGAATATTGTTATATGTAGGGGTTTGTTCCATATCCGTAATAATAATATGGCCGATTCCATACTAATCTAACTTATATATTACAACAATTCATGGACGTTAGATGTTAAAATATGACAAGAATCATATTTCACATTGTTGTTATAAAATATACATATTCAAAATATACATAAAATAAATTTATTCAGTTTTGTTTTTTGTAAAATTGAAAATGTATGTATATGTAAGTAACTATTCTCTTGATGTACCGAAAAATATACGGTTTAGAGGAGTAGATATTAGAAGAATAAGTAAGCCACATTGTTTGGTTGGTTTTATCATTGTTGTTATTATTATTATGAAAATACTATACCATTAGGAATTCAATTTTACAATATTTTTGAAACATAGTACATCTTATTTATGATACATACAATATATTATGGTATTGTAAAGACATTATAATGTGGTCAAATTATATTTTATATAAAAGTTTCTAAAAGAATCAAAGTCACCGAAACCAATGCACTTAAGGATGTTCCAGCATACCACCACTTCTCGACAGATTTTGCTCATTTTTTTTCACAGGCTAAAAATAACGTAATAAATCCCGAAGTTTCAGAATTTTTGACCATTTAGAACGCAAGATAATTAATATCAAAGTTGTCATTCTCTCTCACTCTCTCTCATTAGAAGCATGTAAAACTTCATGCCTGCCAGACTATTATCTGTTGTAATAGATACTCGACATAAATTTTAAAAAAACTAGGAGAGTGTGTTACCTTTTTGTTTTCGAAATATAATAATTTAAAATAATATTTTTGTCCAATTATAACACATTCCGTTTATGGTAAAAAGTGACAACTGACAACGTTGTGCGCCAATCTCTCTCAAGTTGCATCAAGTAAAGAGTGGGAATTGTTACTGTTGAGATAAGCAATAATAATATATAATTATATTCACTGAGAAACGTCGCCAGATCATCGTACCGGAAATATTTGATAGTATGCGTAAGTATCTGTATACCAATAATACGTGTAAGTATGTGTACACTGTGCTGGAACATCCTTAAAAAGAGATAAATACAGTTTTAATAATAATAATCATAATGTAGTAAACGTACACTGAAAGAAATCAACAACATACCGTTGGCCGATAAAGCACGTAAAATTTGGATGGATTGCGTTGGGATCATATCAATAGTTCTAGGCACAACTGGCAAAATTCCCCTGAAACTCAATAAAAGCCTGGAATAGTCAGAACACCTGTTTCTTCTTTAGAAATAAAAATTGTCCATTTTATTTTTATTTCTGAAGAAGGAACTGTGTTCTGAAACTAGTCATATAAAGTGATTTTACGAAAATTTTAAATATTTGTTTTATTTAATAATTGTAATGGATTCTCGTCAAGTAACGACCAATTTAGTACAAAATTACAAAAACAACAAAAATATTATAAGAAACCTTAGAAAACCATAGGTAAGGTTTGCTGAACAACGTTATACCCCGAAGAAAAATAATAACAAATATACACACACACATATATATATATATATATATATATATATATATATATATATATATATATATATATATATATTTATATATATATATATATATATATATATATATATAACCAGCGGCTCGCCCCGGCTTTGCACCGGTAGCACAAAAAACGAAAACAAAAAAATTTATTTTGATCCGCCCGCAACCGAACTTGAAAGGATCACCCGCTGGGCTAGTCTGAAGATTGCTGAAAATTTCATCAAAATCGGTCCGGCCGTTTTGGAATATAGATAGATATACTATTTTTTTTATGAACGTATCGACCCAATGCCCTTCAGAAAATATTATTGGTATGCTTTTTGAAAATTTTAGTATGAGGAGCTTTGACTGAAATTTGATCTAAAACGAATATTTTTTCTAATTTTGGTTATCGAATGGGTGAATTGTAAAATATATTATGCTCAAAAATATTACGGGTTCACAGTAAATAGTATTTTCTTTTACCTTAAGAAAATATAAATATAACGTTTAAAAGAGGCTAGATGTGACTGATCTATTCACACTGCCTACTTCCCATTTGGTGCCCTTAAAAACTAGATATCAGTCTATTTAAGACGCCTTGACAATTCGGATCAACATTCGGATTATACATTCATACGCAATTAAAACATCATGATTTGAACTATTCAGTTATTCAGGTATGCTTTTATTGTAGAACAAATAAATATACACACATACACAACACATACACAACACATACACAACACATACACTCATACACAACACATACATATTTATATACAAATTAATGTAATTTTAAAATTTTAAAAAATTTTAAACTTTTAAATTTCGAAAACACTACGGTAAAACGCGACTTAAAAAAAAATTTATTTAATACATATTTATCTTTACTATCCCAGGTTTTTTTTAAAATTCTGTCTAGTATTTTTTTTAATACAACATATTACAGTTGGGCGGGCATGAAGTTTTACATGCTTTTAAGAGAATGATTATGTTTTTAATTATCTCGCGTTCTAAACGGTCAAAAATTCTGAAACTTCGAGATTTATTAGAAAACGTTATTTGTAGCCTGTGAAAAAAAAGGTGCAAAATCTGTCGACAGGTAATTTCATGATGGAATTGAATTCCCTTAATTGAAGTTTTTAACATATAATTATTTCTTAGTAGTTTTTTTGTTTATTATTCAATTATGCGAATAAAAGCGGTGTGGAGTCGATATCCTTAATTATTGTTGAAATATGCGAGACGAAAAAAAATTTCACGAACTTGCGTACACAGGCACACACAGGCATGTCTCTAAAAACGATGGATTCGAAATATTTTAAATTTTCTGTTCTCTTACGGTTTCAAAGATGGGCAGTTTTTAGCTCGCTATCTTTTTCCGTTTATTGTTGACACCTTAATTTACAAGGTAATTAAGGCATTATATAATCTTCTTGATCTTCCCCTATATAAACTTTTTTTCATCAAGAAAACACAAGGTGGCGGTTAATTGACTAAACTGTCGGCGTATGGACAAGAACGAAGTAACCGGCTATGCTTGTGAAAGTTTTCTGCAGTTTCCTTCACGAACTCCAGATGAGTATCGGCATAGTTCCTATCATAGGCGGCTGCAGCCGCACATCCTACTAATTCCCAGTCTACACACAAAATTCCTCGTCCTCCACTCACATCCTCACATCCATAGGCATCACAATGGAAGGGCATCAAAGGGCAGCCTCTACAATCTATCTATCTTCATCTGTCTTTCGTAAGCATCAACTGTATCATTTTAATATTTAAGCTGTACGTACGATATTGTGTACATTTTACGAGTAACAATTGTATGTAATGAACAATAAACGATTGTAAATGGTAAAATACAATATTATATAATGGACCACCTATGTTCTGCATGCAAGTAAATTATTACCAAAAACAATTTAAAAGAAACCTTTTTAAGTATGTATTTTGGAACAGTTTTAGGACCTTTTAATAGACAGACATGTTTGTTAGAGTACTAAACCCAATTTAAAGAAATACGGTGGTAAAATTGTACAGTTGTGTTTACGGTTACAGCTCGCAAACCGTCGCACTTTACTGAATTGACCAACATATGTGTAATGAGCGGAAGATTCAATCAAGATTCATCGCTGACTTGAGACTATTAAATAAAAATAATAGAAAATAAAAATTAGACAGTGGGTTTCATTTGTGATATAAGCATCCATTAAGCAAGACATTTTTCAAATGCAGCCCTGGATCTAGGGGATGGCAAACCAGGGCACCTGCCTAAGGATGTAGTTTCAGGGGGTGCCAAATTCATATGTTTGAGAAACACTGTTTTTATTGGGTGCATTCAGAAAGAGACAATTATAATTGTGTTCTATTCAGATTGCTCTGCTATAATGAACATAAAAATTTTTAAGTTTATTTTATGTAACAAATGTAAATAAAAATAAAAATATATATATAAATTCTAAAAATTTTATATTTTTGATTTCTGGGTCATAGCTGTTGCTGACCAACATATGTGTAATGAGCGGAAGATTCAACATCGCTGACTTGAAACTATTAAATAAAAATAATAGAAAATAAAAATAATAGAAAATAAAAATTAGACAGTGGATTTCATTTGTGATATAAGCATCCACTAAGCAAGACATTTTTCAAATGCAGCCCTGGATCTAGGGGATGGCAAACCAGGGCACCTGCCCAGGAATGAAGTTTCAGGGGGTGCCAAAGTCATATGTTTGAGAAACACTGTTTTTATTGGGTGCATTCAGAAAGAGACAATTATAATTGTGTTCTACTCAGGTTGCTCTGCTAGCTTAATGAACATAAAAATTTTTAAGTTTATTTTATGTAACAAATGTAAATAAAAATAAAAATATATATATAAATTCTAAAAATTTTATATTTTTGATTTCTGGGTCATAGCTGTTGCATTACAACTGCTACGGTGCATATCGAAATTCTCCCACTAATGCAGAAATCGGATTAACATCGATTTGAATTTTGCTTTAACAATAAAATTTAACTTTTAATGGGAATTTTTAGATGAACATAAATTCATGTTCTCTTTTTTTTAATCAATAAAAGTTAACTAATCAGTAAAAATTCTTAAGTTTGCCAACAAGGAAGTCAACAAGGAAATTGTTAAGTTTCTCAAGGATTGTTAATTGGAAAGCTCGATATAAAGCTGTAGCAAATAAGTAATAAAAAATGAAAATTTATTAAATGATTTTTGTATAACCAACAATTAGATACTAATATTGATATTGATGAATTGATTTGTTCACTAAAGAAGGTGAAAAATAACAAATCACCCGGTCCTGATGGCATCAGCTATGAGTTCCTAAAAAACCTTCCCGATAACTGGTCTCATTACTTATTACACTTTGTATAACCAAATTTTACAAACAGAAAGTATCCCAAATAAATGGCACAAAATGCTAGTAACTCTAGTTTATAAAAGTGGAGACAAAGAAGATTTAAAAAATTATCGTTAAATTGCTTTGACAAACTGCCTGTTAAAAATTTTCACAAGTATTTTAAACAAACGTTTAACAATGTGGTTGGAAACCAATGAAATACTGTCAGATACTCAAAGTGGCTTTCGCTCAAACAGATCATGCTTGGATAATATTTTCATACTTGATGCTCTAGTCAATAAACATCTAAGTTGTAAGGGTAAATACGTGTATGCCATATTTGTGGACTTTCGAAGAGCATTTAATACAATTAACCATGAATTATTGTGGAGGAAGTTGTACGAGACAGGCATTAGTGGAAAAATTATACGCGTAATAAAAAGTTTATATGATGGTGCTAATTTTGTCGTAAAAATGGATTCAAAATGCACAAATGACATCCAAATAAACACTGGAGTTTTGCAGGGTGAAAGTTTATCGAGCCTATTGTTCAACATATTCATTACTGATATGGAAAAATCATTTCGAGACGGTAACATGATAGGAATCAGTGCAGATCATCTTCATGATATACTGTTATTAATGTACGCCGATGATGCAGTTATATTTGGATACTCACCTGCTGATATTCAGAATAAATTAAATCACCTCAAAACATATTGCGAACATAATAAATTAACATTGAACCCAAACAAAACAAAACTATTGATATTTAGAAACTCATCTAAATGCAAGAAAATGCCAACTTTCAAGTATGGGAGTGACGTCATTGAAGTGTGCAACGAATATAACTACCTTGGTGTTAAATTCTCATGCTCGGGTAAATACAGGAAAGCAACGGAAGAAATGATATCCAAAGCTAAACTAGCATCTGGCCGTGTTCGACATATTCTCTCGGATTTAAAATCTGATACATGGGAAGCAAAGATGAGATTATACGACTCAATTGTCACAACAACATAACGTATGCAGGAGAAATATGGGCACCCAACAACTTGGAACAAATTGAAACTGTGCAACTACAATTCTTGAAAAAATTACTTGGTATAAAAAGAAATACCCCAAACTTCATGGTCAAGCTGGAGACAAACAAAGTTCATTTAGCACTCAGTATTTTTCAGAAGATGTTACGCTGGTGGGTACACTTATTGAAACAGCCAAAAAGCCGAAATATTAAAAAGTGCTATAATGAACTCTTTACAAATGATGGAAACGCTGAACACGTTAGAAGAAACAATTGGTGTACAAACTTAAAATCAATGATGTGTGAAATTGATCAGTTAGAAATTTGAAATTCACAAGATATAGCAAGGATCCAAGAAACGGAACTTGTAATGATGTACGAAATGCATCTAAAAAATAAAGATTTGAGTAGGCTTGAACAATCGAATTACAGTAAACACTACAAATCCTACTATTCAAATTATGTATTTCATAAAAGCTACCTGTCATATAGATGCAACATTTCGAAGCAACGAGTTATATGTCAAATTCGCAGAACAAGCCAATTGTGCTTTGAAATTTATCTAGGGAACTTCAACAATGTGTTGAATATAAATCGCGTGTGTTCTATGTGTAATTGTTATGAGCTTGAAGGGATTTATCACTTCTACATTAAATGCCCAATTTATAAGGATAAAAGGAATATATACTTGGCAAAACATTTAAACTATGTTTGTGTAGAGAACTATTTTATAGAACTTTTCCACATTAAATCCCTAAATCATTTGAATGACATATATAATTACACAGTAAGTGCCTTTCAACTTCGAAGACAAATTTTAGAAGAATTTCAATAACTATATTTTCTGATTTTATGTTTATATTATGTTTATGTTTATGTATTTTTATGTTTATATTATGTTTATGTATTTTTATGTTTATATTATTTTGTAGTTAAAATTTAATTTCTGGTGTTTTGAAAGCATTAATTTTGTTTTTTATACTGATTGTAGAACTCTTTGTTAAATTCTGTATGAATATGAACAAATAAATTCTATTCTATTCTATTCTAATGATTTTTAATCTCCCAGTCACAAAAATTCCCACCCAGTATATTTGTTGTTTCGTAAGTTTTTTGAAATAATTAATCTCAAATACTGGAGGGAAGGGGCGCGAATGTCAAGTGTTTGCCTCGGTTCGAAAAAGTCGTAGATCCGGGGCAGCCTAAATCTAAAATATTTTTTTTTAATTAATTCGTCAACTAACGACCCATTCAATACAAAATTAGATAAGTATTTTCGCAATTCCATATTTAGAAGGGTGAAGTGGGTGTTAATATTTATACATATGAAAAATTGTTATATTTTCCTTTTGATATTAAACGATAAACACACTCTTCAAACTGGATAGTTAGGCAAAGTTTATTTAATGACATTTTAATGTAATCTGAAACTTGATTTGTAGACCGTTTTCAAAATCATTTCTACTAGAGAATCAATGTTTAATAAATAAATAAATTATTAACTATAAAACTATACAATACACCTATACAATACACATACATACACACATCTTGATAGTGTATACTCAGTATAGGTATACTGTATGCGGATGGTTGTTTGTTTGTCATTTAAGAGTGGGGATTTTGTGATGCACATACTACACTTAAGAATTCAATGAACGTATTTAACCCACTCTCATTACTGTGTACTGACCGACTTCACACAGTAACCACACCAGCCAGTCAGTTATAAATAATATTTTACTTTGATTCTCTATTGGAAAAGCATTCCAACACACATGGTATATTCCCACCGAAGTAAATAATAAAACACTTATTTTTGGATTTTTCAAAATTTAAACGGAAGTGAAAAAGCCGTTCAAAATTTGTATTCATACAATATAACTAAACTTATTTAGAACTAAATAAATAAACAAATATTTTGAGATCTTACGAAATTAAATTAATAATTATTTATTTATCACCTACGAAGGTGAGAAATGGCGTCAGATTAAAGATCATATGATCAATATGAATAATATACAGTATTTTATTTAAAAACGAACAAAAATCGGGAATTTATAGCATAGGGTGCCCATAGTGTTGACAAACATACATTGGCCAAAGCCGTAGACAAATTTTAACCGGATTCAAAGAACATATGGCTCATATGAATTACGGCAGGTTAAAAAACATCCTGTGTAGCGGCTCATACTATAGAGAATGACCATAAAATCGACAAATCCAATTTCCTCAGAACTGAATGCATACGAAAGCATTTACATTCAGAAATTCAAAAGAAATATTATGAATTTAGACAATGGACCAGTTCCAAATTCAGATCTAATCAAAATTTTACGGAAAAATTTATCGTCAGTATGTACGTCTCTCTCTTTCTAAAGATGTCAAAATATAAAAACCCGTTTACTGCGCAACGCACAACATAGCACCAATCAAGAGCGATCTTAGAATAGAGGTAAACGTCAGTCAAACAAAAAAAAGTCTTGAAACTGTCACCAAATTAGAAACGAATAACATATCCCTGAGACAATATAAAAGTAATTTTAATGAGAGTGATGTTAACAAGATTGACAATTGGCTGCTTCCTGATATTCAAAGTGAATATATTTACCAATATTTTCCACCAAACTTTTGGTAAATCATTCTACACATCTAAACAGAATTGTTACTTTCGCGACGGTGATAATCGGTTATAAGAGGTTCCCCGAATCCTCTACACTTTGCTGTTAGTATTTTGAACTTTCTCGTAAATTTTCAATCTGAACAAAATTGAAAAAAGTAGTTTTAGATAAAAATGGTGTCCTCTTGTGATAAGAAAATGGTTGCGGTGATTTGGAGGGGCTACATTTTTAGGTCTTACCAAAATTGGATTGTTTTCACACATTTTACATAGAAATGTAGTTTTAGCGAATTTCCTCCAAAGGAAATGCAGCTATTGTTTTTGCACCAATATTGGAATTTCGAAAAAATTTCTTCAAATGTCCATCGACCCTACGTATTAGATGTTAAAAATCACTATCGCTAAAATTTATATATATATATATATATATATATATATATATATAAGGTCAAGTTCGTTAATGGGTAAAATCGGACGAGGGGAAAGGGAGTTTAGAGGAAGGGGAAAACACAAAATTTGACTATCTCCCTTAATATTTGAAAAATCGAAAAATTTATCAGAAGTTAAGTTGTAGGTACTAAGTTTTACTGTAATTTTGTTTCTTATCATTTTTCTGTTACACTAATATTTACAAAAATATTTATAATTAAAGATTGAAAGTTAAAAATCTAAATATTTCTGTTCACATTAGAGTTTGAGAAAAATAATAAGGTAGTGAATTGTAGCAAACTTGATTTTCTACAACTTTACTCCTTATACATTTTTCGATTATTCTAATATTAAGAGAGATATTTAATATTTTGTGTTTGTTTGACACGAATACATAAAATATAATTTATTGTAAAATATTTTGATTGTCGTTTCCATAGTAACTATAAATTATAATCGTTATTTTGGCTATTAGTAAATTTAATTTTTGCAAATACTAAAGTCATATCAGATATTATATTTCATTTTGATCACACTAAAATTATGACCACTAGAGAGCGATTTATGTATTCTAAGGAAATTCGCTAAGTTGACGCAGCTCCTGCGTAACGAATTTTTTTACGATCAGTTCCGTTTTTTTGACGGAAGATTCCAAAATACAATCCAATGCAATCAATAAATTCGTTATCCTCACTCATATCAACATATTTTCAATAGTTTTCTATTATAAATTTGAAGTGAATGCGACCCGCAGTGAACCTGATATCATTAGAACCATAACTCATAAAAAAGAACAAAACAAGACCTTTCTGAACCTATAATAGTACATGATTGAAAGTCACATGACCGTATCATTTCCATATGAATAAGATTGCTTGTCTATAAAATCATTCGAACACTATTCCTTTCACATAATTTTTATCCTTTTTGTGTAAACCGTTATTTTCACAAATAGAATATACATAAATAGTATTATATAAAAAGATTTTTCATGTACCTCGTTTGGAAGCGAATATACTATGGGTAACAAAGGTAGCGCTCATTTAATACAAATTTTAGTTCATTTCTATCTCATTCATTCAATTTTTGGGAAAATGTTTCCCATAAAACTTCGTATATTTATAATAAACAACTTTTACATGAATAGGTTTTTCGAAAACCGAATAAAAAAGGCACAAATCAATTATAAAATTTTGAAAAATGAGCGCAATTTTCGTGGCCCGTAGTAACTATAGTACTCTAGTAAAATAATAAAATGAGTATCAATATTTTATATGGTAACCATTTTTTTCTAGTATTGGAGCATATTTATAGCAAACTATCTTTCTGGAGAAGATTCAACTGTTGTGGTTGTATCGATGAAAAGATTTCTTTAAAATTATGTCCATCGTTCCTAGCCAGTATGTGTTGAAAATGTTGACTATATATTAGGGTTTACGCTCAAGAATTCTCGAGAAATTTTTCTTTAGTCCAGACGGGAATAACAAACTCAACCCCTTGAGAACTCGAGAAACCAAGATAATGAAGAGGACCTCAAACTCGACAATGAATTATTTGAATTTCAACTAAAAAAAGCCATACAGACAGCTGAAACTTTAGACAAAACCAGTCACACTCACATACCTAGAAATTTAATAAAAAAAGAATTTCAGTTATTTGAGTCTACTGGGCAACGAACGCCTACTCTTGAAAAAATGTACAAAGCTGTAATGACTATTAAGCCAACATCGACGGAGAAAGAGCGTGTTTTCTCGTTATCGGGAAACATTGACAGTAAAATAAGAAATCGCCTATCAGATGATGCTATTAATGCTCTGGTATTTCTGAACGCCTATTTTATAAGGAAAAAGCGTTAAATTAAAATTTGATTTCTTTGTTGATGATTTTGCGGGGTACTGGTTTAGTTTTAGTTGGCATACTATGCTCAAATTTAAAAAAATTCGTTACGCAGGAGCTGCTTCAACTTAGCGAATTTCCTTAAAATACATAAAACATTTTCTAACGGTCACAATTTTAGTCTGATCAAAATGAAATGTCGAATATGATTTTAGTATTTGCAAAGCCAATTTTATTAATAAATGACATACGTCAAGGGGTAATAGGGGCATAAAGAAAGAAGAAAACACAAAATATAAAATATCTCTCTTAATATTAGAACAATCAAAAATGTGTAAGGAATAAAGTTGGAGAAAATCAAGTTTGCTACAATTCATCACCTTATCATTTTTGCTCAAACTCTAATGTGTACAGAGATAGTGAGGAATTTAATTTTCAATCTTAAACCGTCAATATTTCTGTAAATATTAGGGTAACAGAAAAAATGATAAGAAACAAAATTACAGTAAAACTTAATATCTACAACTTTATTTCTTATAAATTTTTAGATTTTTCGAATATTAAGGGAGATATGTCAAATTTTGTGTTTCCCCCTCCCTCTAAACCCCCCTTTCCCCTTGTTCGATTTTACCCATTAACGAACATGACCTTTTGAATACTAAAAGCGCTTCAAATACCAAATTTCATTTCGATAAAATGAAAACTGTCACCGCTAGAGTGATTACAGATACATATATATATATATATATATATATGTCCATATATATATATATATATATATATATATATATATAAATTTTACAGATGATGATTTTTGACATCTACTTGGTAGGATCGATGGACATTTGAAGAAATTTTTCCGAAATTTTGACTTCGGTACGGGACCAATAGCTCTATTTCCTTTCAGGAAATTCGCTTAAAATAGTTATAATTATAATTTGTTTAATCAAAAGACTGTGATATTATTAACATAATAGTTTATAAATATAAAAGGCAATTTTAGTTGAAGTTGGTAATAAAATGTTTATTTTGTTAAACAAGTTTTTATAGTTATCTAAATATGTACTAGTAATTTTGTTGATTTAATTTTACTAATTATTTTTTATTTAATTAAAGACTCTTGTACATTTGGGAACTGATAGGGACCCAATAATTATAAAAAAATTAAGCACTACCATACTCTTTACTTTTTATATAGACCAACCGAGTATAGTTTGATTAATTTATTGTTTATTCTCGATTTGTTAATTAATAAGTGCAATTTAGGGTAAATAATAATTTACCATTTAATTTAATTGATCTCATCTATCAGTCTCATCACTACATATTATAAAACAAAGTCCTACGCCGCGTCTGTCTGTCTGTCTGTCTGTCTGTTCGCGATAAACTCAAAAACTACTGCACCGATTTTCATGCTAATTTCACCAATGGATAGAGTGGTTCTCGAGCATTGACTAAAATATAATGATGATAGTTGAAGAAGTCGGAAAAAATCAATTGAATATAATCTTTATATACAAAAAAGCGTGTAACTTCTGAACGACTTAACCAATTGTTTTGTCGATACGATGGTTTATAGCTATGCTAGGATCCGATTGATGTATCTGTAGTCAAGTTATTACCGAATTATATAATTTGGTGGAGGTTCTGAGAAGTAAAATAACATTAGTTAGAATCGGCGGGAAAAAATTATTAAAAAATTGAATAATTTTTGGACATTATGGACTCCAAAGGTGGTTTTTCATTTTCTACGCGGGGAAAAAGAGTGGCTTCCCACGGACAACGCCGGGAAATTCAGCTTAGTCGATAGATTAATGTATGTAAGGGAAGTCGGCAAATTGGATCCTTCGGATAAGGATTGGCTCTGAGGACCGGGACGTGTTGGGCTTGATTGGGAAGAAGGTTATGGCTAACGTGCTGAATTTGGGCGTGATGAAATTATGTACCCTCACATTATCCTATAAGTTATAAATAAATAAATACGAGTAGCAGCGTTTCAAGACAATCAGTCCTTGGCGGCAGAAAATATTATGTTACTTGGTTATAAGGGCTTTACAAAATTTTTGCGGGCGAAGCTGCAACGGGTAATGCTAGTTTGTAATAAAGCAAAAATTTGAAAATAACATTGTTTTATGAAAAATTTCAAAATTCGAAAAACTCGAGAAATCCTGGTCGAGAATTCTCGTGCCTCGAGAAATCAAAAAGGTCGAGAAATCAGAATCCCTAGTATATATACACATATATATTAGAGTGGGTCAAAAAAAAATGTTTATCGTATGAGATAAATGATAGTTCAGATACAAAAATGTCCATTTTCCAGTTTTGCAAACAAACAACTTAAATTGAAAACCTGTAAAATATTTAATATATAAAACATTCTGCATCGGTACCTATATCATAGACTTTTCATTTTCATGATAAAAATTATTTATAATAAGTAATGTAACAACTAACTGAGTTAATTGTTTGAATATCCAGTATATACTGAGTTGTATATCAATGTTTGAATTGTTAACAATTTTCGAATTGTCCCACAATTAAGCTTGTTGTGAAACTGGTGAGGGAAAGTAGCGGTGGTGAGTTTGTCCTATACTAAATGCATTGATATCTCATCCATTGCAACTCTAAATAGTTAAAAATTTTGCAATTAAATCGTTTCAAATAATTTAATTTTTGTGAAAAACATATATATTTGTAAAAACTAAAAAAAACATATTGTTGAAAACCTAAATCCTAAATTTTATTTTTTCGAAGAGTTTTAATAATTAAAATTATGTTTTTATGTATTTCAAAAAAGTTGCATGATGATAAAACTAGATAAAACTTAATAAAACTAAATAAAACATAACTAAAATAAACATAACTAAAAATATAACTAGATAAAAATAAATAACACTAAAAATAAAACTAGATTTAGAACATTTCTCGATCTAAAAATTTAATTACCTTAGAAACAAGAATAATTTGAAATTTGTTCCTGGTATTTATAAGATTTTGATAAATATTATGACAGTTTTTCATAACACTGGCATATCTGGTTGTCGAGATGTAGATTTTTGTTTGTTTATTTGTGTATACTTAAGCGTCAACATAACGATGTGTGTCCAAATTCCTTTCGGTTACGTATGACAAACTGTAGAAGACTTTAGCGTATACTCCGACAAATATGAACTAGATATCCAGAGGCCCGAGGTTCGATTCTGGTTGACGAGTTAATTTTTTCATACCAGTATTTAATTTAATTAAAATTCAATGACAATGAAATTTGTCGGAGTATACGCTAAAGTCTTCTACAGTTTGTCATACGTAACCGAAAGAAATTTGGACAAACATCGTTATGATGACGCTTAAGTATACACAAATAAACAAATATTAAATAACTTCAACAGAAGTAATACTGTCTAAATAAATAAAAATAAGAATAATATGAAAAAGTTGGCTATTACGTCACAGTCGTGTTTGGTGTAGCGGAAGCATACTGCACTAGATATCCAGAGGCTCGAGGTTCGATTCCTGGTTGACAAGTTAATTTTTTCATATCAGTATTTAATTTAATTATAGATTTTTCTATTCATATTTCTATCGACGAGCCCATTTAACCCATGTAAAAATCTCTTTAAATTCATTTTTTTACTCAAAAACTAAAAACAGGATCAACTTCAAATTTTGACAGGATATTCTTTATTATTGAAGTAATATTTTTCGCTTTCCGAGGAACTTTTGAGCACAAAATATGAGAAAACTATTGAGTATATGGGAAAAGTTGTTTATTTTAAAAAGATTTTTTGTTATTAATATTTTGTTATACCACTTACGGCTTCAATGATTTTGCCATTTTGCCCATTTTTTCCAAACATGGTCCGATGTTGCCTATTAACGAACTTGACCTGACTCTAGAACACACACACAAAATTTCAGCTCGTTATCTCGAGTTCGTTCTCGAGTTATCGGGTCCACAGACAGATAGACGGGCGGACATGCGCAAATCGCCGAGTTAGGCCATTTTATTAACACATATTATGCCAAACATTCAATATTACGATCAATATTTTTAAGCGTAACAAAGTCGTGATTAAAATTAATATACCTTGTATATTTACATATACTGGGTATAAAAATGTTATAAATAATGTATTTTTTCAATTTTTTGAAAACAGAAACCATAGAAACAGATTTGTTGTGAATTTCATTTATATGAAGACATAAAAATTAATCATCTATTCGACGTACCATTATTCAGAGGTGGGCGCAGACGGCTCTCCGGAGCCGAACGGCTCTCCATAAGCTGTGTGAGAGTAAGTAAAAAAGGTATGTTTTGAAGTAAGACGGAACGATGTTTCAATACAGGTTGTCCTACCGACTATTGCCCAATAATTTATTCAATCAATTTAGAAATTTAGAGACTCAAATTCCTACTTTATATAAAATTTAACCATTTAAGTGCAGTCAAACCATGCCAACCTATGCATTATAATATAATCAATAGGGTTTTATTATGATAGATAACGAATTGATAAAAAAGAATAGATACGTACGTACCAGGGATGTTGCGGATGCGAAATTTTTTACATACGCTGTTAAGAAATTCAAACTTACCACTTTTTTTAATATGCGTAACGCATATGTATTATTGAAATCCGTAAGAGGTCGCTGCACGAAAGCTGATCGAGATGAACAGCATAAAAATTCATTTCATTATATCTGCTAACGCGATTCAGAAAGGTTAAAATCTAAAAAATAGAGAACTGTATCAATTTTTGTATCAACTAAAATAAAACAATTTTAATTATATTAAACATCTTATAAACAGAATTTTGTATTTGTACTTACCTGTAAAGAAATATCGTTTTTCACTTTCGAGGCGGATACGATCTTACTCACATCGTTGGAACATACTTCGTACTTATTTTTAACCAACGAATAAAAGTGAGGTAGAGATCTCATAGCGGTCTTCGATTTTCTGGAATTGAGTTTTAATACGGTGAGTACTATAAACTTTATTTTCATCTTACTACATCTTATAGGGTATATCGAAAGGAGAAATATACGAACTATTATACTGCGATATCGCTGCGAAAACTCCAAGGTCCTTGCACCATCCCCACGTGGAAATCCCGAACAAGTAATGAACGCGTTCGGCCACGTGTAACCTACAAAATCACAGCAGTAATCAAGTAATTTGGTTTAATTGATATCGTAAAGAACTAGTTAAATAAGGAATAATTTCTGACCTTCATATAAATTATTTAAATTTCGTTTGAGTATTTTATTCATTTTAGCACGAGACATTTTGTTTTCCATTTATTTCGGCAAACAAGTCTGAACCTTTGTAAACACCGGCATATCCATATATTTGTTTCAATATATGCACATGTCGAACAGCGACAAGTAAAGGTTGTAATCTTTGGTCAAACTATACTTTTTTGGTCTCTTGGGGAATCCGATTTGTTTCTCTGCTTAACTTAGCTCATCAACAAAACGCTTCCACGAATAATACCCAAA
Organism: Nineta flava; assembly: GCA_963920215.1. Classification (NCBI taxonomy): domain Eukaryota; kingdom Metazoa; phylum Arthropoda; class Insecta; order Neuroptera; family Chrysopidae; genus Nineta; species Nineta flava. The sequence goes on along the minus strand of OY986041.1, from coordinate 15,306,191 downwards.
GGATTCACTCACAGAGATCAGTATTCATCAATATAAAAGATTTGCCTATTGGGAGGGGTGCCATCTATGGATGAATAGAAGCTACTATCCGAATTCAAACAATAATTCATATAGTATTCATATGTGCAATGGACATTCCATAAAAGTAATGGACATTGCATAAAAAGGCAATTTCTATAATCCGACATGCATCACCAATAGTCAAACAGATGGTAGCAACTATTTTTAACAAAAGAATATTATATCTTAGAAAGCATAGCATCTAAGTATAAGCCAAAGATTGGACAATACAAAATTTTAATTTCTACGCTGAAAATAAAAACACAATAAGATACTCAAGCTAATTTTTCTCAAAGTTTATTAATTTCCACCTTACAATATATTTCTCATTTCTGACTGTACCTATAATACGACATTCTAATTATACAATTTTCAGTGTCTCTTCTCAGATATTTTCAATATATTTTCAGGTTTACTTTTCGGTTTCATTACCTCTATGGATGAACACGGTCGAATCATCTGAAAAGATAAAGTAAAAACACGCATTAAAATACGCAATTCGCATTAAATACGCATTAAATACGCAAAAACACTTTGGAACGACATCCGAAAAACAAGCGTTACCAAGAAAATAAAATTTTTTCATCACAAGATCGATTCATCTGGAAAGAAATACGACATATATTACAAAAAACCTTGGAAGGTTGTTAATAAAACAATACAATAAAAACACATTACCTCCAAATATCAAAAGTTCTCAAATCAATATGGCGAACAATGGACCTCCAACAAACCCACCACCACAACTCCTACTCAATGGTGGACAATCCAATCTCGTACACAATCCATGGGAAACCATGTACGAGCTTCTACCGAACGGCCAACTGCTACTTGCGACAGATATCCATGGCCGAACGACACCATCACCATCGAATCAATATGCTGCTCGTTACCCCCCAAACACCCTACCAAATTCAAACCCTACAATTAATAACCGACCATTAATTAATACCCATAGTATACCCAACCCCTCACTCAACCACAATACACCCAACAGTATACCTCCCACCACCCCACATACACCAAATAACCCACTTCAGCCTCAGGCACCAAATACTCCCACCCGACGACAAAACCAGCAGCCACTCCACACAATGACAAATTTAATGGTTTTGCACAACCAAATTCTACTGGACACCAGACAACAAATGGCGGAGATAGCTCACACTACCTCCATCTTCAAGCCAGACATACATAGGATGTGCAAAGACATAAAAGTCACAGATGGTGAAAACCCAGATCTATTGGTAGATTTTCTCATCGAAGTGGAGAAAATTACTAACCTTCAACTTATACCAGTCCATCAGTTGCTAAGAGGTTTGACTTCATACACGACGGGTCATCTCCAGAGATGGCTAGCCCAAACCGCTGCCACCCATCAAACCTGGAATCATTTAAAAAAAAACTTAATTAATAATTTCCTATCACCGATGCAAAAATCCAGGATAACGATAAACAAAATATACCGTTTCCAAAAACCAGGAGAGAAACTCACCCATTTTATCGAAAATCTGGAGACGACCGCCAAAGCACTCAACCTACCAGATGAACAAAATATTGTAATACACATTTGCGATTCCGTGAATGCCAAATACCTGCCATTCCTGAGCACCATCTGGCCAATTCCGACCACGTTCTCCCAACTATACACCATCGCCAGGAGAGCGGATGAAAACATTTCACGTCTAGATGATGCACAGGAACGAGAGACTCTGAAACCAATTACAAAAAACTAGATGCGACAGGTTCCCAATACATGCATCACCCACCACGACGCAAAATACTGACGAACCTGTCAAATAATAAAGAATTCAAGTACGCAAATAAAATACCATTTATTGATCTCACAATCACCAACACCAGACTCAAAGCCATGATCGACTCAGGATCGTCACATAACTTCATCAGATCCGACGTACTCGCGAGCATCAAATACCCCAGGAAGCACCTACATAAAACATACAAAAAGATTACAATTGGAAACAACACCAACTTCACCATCGACAAGTCCGTCGACCTGGTGATAAAAATTCAAAACCAAACATGGAAACAAAATTTCTACATTTACAAAAACTTACCGTGCGAAATTCTGTTAGGCAGCGAATTTTTACACCACACCCAGGCGATCCTCGATTTCCAACGATCTTTTCTAATGCTACCCAGGGCCAACAATATTGTTCCACTATCGTTCCAGAGTACATCGGATCATAAATTGAGCCTGATGCTGGAAAACCAAATAAAATTGAAACCAGACCAAGCTTCAAAATTGGATTCGTTGCTACAACAACACAAAAACGTACTTACGAATAAAATTGGATGTGCATCAAATTTCAAAATGAAGATTCTGATGAAGAACCGAACGCCGATTTATAATAACCCATACAAACTACCACCTCCAAAAGCAAAAATTCTGCAGGATATCATCGACGACCTCCTGGAGCAAGGAGTCATTGAGAAATGTGTCAGCAGCTGGGGAAGCCCAGTTTTTCTGGTGAAAAAGAAAGACGGGACTCATCGCATCGTCGTCGACTATCGTCGAGTAAATAAAAATATTCTATGGGATCCGTTTCCAAGTCCAAGAATCGACGAATGTCTCAACTGTCTCCACGGTTCGAAGGTATTTTCAACGATAGACCTCACCAGTGCCTTTCACCAGGTCCCTCTGGAGAAGACGTCCAAAAATATTACATCTTTCGTCACTGGAAATGCCCAATACAGATTTAAGATGGCTCCAATGGGTTTATCGACGTCCGCTCAGAGTCTAAACAGAATTATCACCAACATATTCGGCGATCTCAAGTACAAAAGCTGTATTCCATACATGGACGACCTCCTAGTGTATTCAAATTCAATTGAAGAACACTACGAACATCTCAAAGAAGTTCTACAACGCCTGGAACAAAACGGACTTACAGCAAAGCCCGAAAAATCCCGTTTCTTCATGTCCAAATTAAGATACATGGGATATATAATCTCCGAGGATGGATGTTTCGTCGATCAAGCCAAAATCCAGGCCATAAATGATTTAGCCCCCCCTACAAATTTAAAACAACTACGTTCGTTTTTGGGTATGACTGGATATTATCAGAAGTTTATCGACAAATATGCTGACATCTGTCATCCATTAAATGAATTAAGAAAAAAAAACACAGCTTTTGTATTTGAGAAGAAGCACATCCAATCGTTTAATACGTTAAAAGAAAAACTCACCACATGTCCCGTGTTGAAATTTCCTGACTTCTCGAAGCCATTCACCGTCCGCTGCGACAGCTCCAGTGTTGCCATTGGAGGCGTGTTGCTACAGCTCCACGAAGGAGTTCTCCATCCAGTCGCATATGCCTCGCGAACGATGACTGCCACTGAAAGGAAGGCCCACATATATGAAAATGAGTGTCTCGCATTAATTTTTTGTCTGAATAAATTCTCAGATTACCTTCAACACGCACATTTCGAAGTTGAAACCGACAACGAAGCTCTGAAATGGTTATTTAAAAATAGTAAAAACACGGGAAAACTAGCTCGATGGATACTTACACTGAGCAATTATTCATTCTCAGTTTCACACATTGGTGGATCGAACAACAACATCGCAGACATACTTTCCCGCATGTACAACGAAGACCTATCAACAGAAAAAAAAGACGTATTAAATTTAAACACTCTACCCGAAGATGACGAATTTCACGATTCCGTAACTCCAGACACAAAGTTATTGTATTTCAATGAAATGCCAACAGCGGTCCCCAACATAAAAGCAACTCAACTAAAGGATGATTTCTGCAAAAGCGTCACACTTCGATTAAAAAATGAAGAAGAGGGCGTCAATGATTTTGTAATTTTCTCCGGGATGTTATGCAAATATGTGGGAAAACACCGTAAACGCAGGATCTACGTACCTAAGAGTCTACGGAACGCCATTATATTTTATATGCACAATTCATTATTGTCTGCGCATCAAGGAATTTGTAAGGTTTACAGAAACATCGCCTCCAGATTTTATTGGGAAGGTCTATACAAAGATGTCGCTACGTATGTAAAATCATGCGACACATGTCAACGTCACAAAATATCTACACGACCCCACGAACCAACGATCAACCCGTTCAACCCCAAATATATTTATGAAAGTCTCCACATCGATATTCTGGGACCAATACAGAACTCGACAAAGAACAATCGGTTTCTATTAGTTGCGTGTGATAGTTATTCAAAATTTTTACAAACTTTCCCACTTAAAAGTTGTACGTCGCAAACAGTGTGCGATGCATTGGAAAGATCATTTTTGTCTTTTTCAATTCCAACATTTTTAATAAGCGATAATGCTTCTTATTTTCGGTCCAAATATTACAGAGATTTTTGTTTTAGATGGTGCATAAAACCTAGGTACCTAGCCCCCTACAACCCGGGAGCGAATAAAGCCGAAGCCATGAACAAGATAATAATATCCAATCTCAGCACTCTGTTAACAGCGTCGTCTCAACAACACAAAAAATGGGATGAATATATCCAGTACGCAACGTTTGCATATAACAACTCGTACACTAACACGATAAAATCGACTCCAGCAACGATTTTCTTCGGAAGAAATTTAGTTTTACCGCTAGATAATTTGTTCGACATGGCAAACATTTTACGTAGTCAAAAGCCACCTACCAAAGGAACGATCGATAAATTTCTAAGAGAATCGTTGTTCGACAGACGGACGAGACATAACAAAACAAAAAAACCACATCCGTTTTTAGTTTCGGATTCTGTATTGGTCCGAAAGAAAACTATATCAGTGCATGGAGTCTCGAGTAAAAAATTAGATAAAAAATATATCGGTCCATTTACAATTATCAATTTTAAAGCTACCAATACAGCTATTTTACGTAATTCATCCGGGAAAATACTTAGATCCCATGTACGGTATTTAAAAAAATATCACAAACCCAGAACGAAACAATAATTTATTTAAATTTTCACCTTTTTTAGATTCCTTCTGCTAAAACTTTCATAAATGTATTTTTTTCGAATAATTGTTATCACTTACAGAAAATGCCTAGATGTGCAGACAATCTCCTAATTCAACACCTACAAAAAAGAGAAACATCAAATGAATGAATATTTCAACAAACTAAACAAGTTTTTCATTCAATTTACCATGGATCAATATTTTGTTACACCAGCTCTCCAAAGTCGCCAAAATATTAGACGTTCATCGTTTTATTCAGTGATAGAATGCTCGAATCCTCGACACCCCGGGACCAGCCTACGGCCGACGAAAACTCCTCCAAAAGAAAGACCCTGTAACAGAGGAGAATGTGTTAAGAAATTCAAACTTACCACTTTTTTTTAATATGCGTAACGCATATGTATTATTGAAATCCGTAAGAGGTCGCTGCACGAAAGCTGATCGAGATGAACAGCATAAAAATTCATTTCATTATATCTGCTAACGCGATTCAGAAAGGTTAAAATCTAAAAAATAGAGAACTGTATCAATTTTTGTATCAACTAAAATAAAACAATTTTAATTATATTAAACATCTTATAAACAGAATTTTGTATTTGTACTTACCTGTAAAGAAATATCGTTTTTCACTTTCGAGGCGGATACGATCTTACTCACATCGTTGGAACATACTTCGTACTTATTTTTAACCAACGAATAAAAGTGAGGTAGAGATCTCATAGCGGTCTTCGATTTTCTGGAATTGAGTTTTAATACGGTGAGTACTATAAACTTTATTTTCATCTTACTACATCTTATAGGGTATATCGAAAGGAGAAATATACGAACTATTATACTGCGATATCGCTGCGAAAACTCCAAGGTCCTTGCACCATCCCCACGTGGAAATCCCGAACAAGTAATGAACGCGTTCGGCCACGTGTAACCTACAAAATCACAGCAGTAATCAAGTAATTTGGTTTAATTGATATCGTAAAGAACTAGTTAAATAAGGAATAATTTCTGACCTTCATATAAATTATTTAAATTTCGTTTGAGTATTTTATTCATTTTAGCACGAGACATTTTGTTTTCCATTTATTTCGGCAAACAAGTCTGAACCTTTGTAAACACCGGCATATCCATATATTTGTTTCAATATATGCACATGTCGAACAGCGACAAGTAAAGGTTGTAATCTTTGGTCAAACTATACTTTTTTGGTCTCTTGGGGAATCCGATTTGTTTCTCTGCTTAACTTAGCTCATCAACAAAACGCTTCCACGAATAATACCCAAAGGATTCACTCACAGAGATCAGTATTCATCAATATAAAAGATTTGCCTATTGGGAGGGGTGCCATCTATGGATGAATAGAAGCTACTATCCGAATTCAAACAATAATTCATATAGTATTCATATGTGCAATGGACATTCCATAAAAGTAATGGACATTGCATAAAAAGGCAATTTCTATAATCCGACATGCATCACCAATAGTCAAACAACGCGGATGTGGATGTTTTACGGATGTGGATGTTTTATACGCGGATGCGGCTTTATATGTAAATTTCTTTTAAAGAGATACTTAATTTAGGTACATACAGCGTCAAAACTTGATCTATCATTTAAAAATTTCGGAAAAAGTCTTTCATCCGAAAATAAAAACAACTTTTATCCGACTTTTGACGCTGACTGTACAAGAATAAAGGAAAAAGATGGTAATCATTTTTAATAATCTTTATATTATAATCAGATTTTTAGAATGCAAATTTAAAATTTGGTGCATTATATTTAATAAAAAACAATGTCGCTGCCTTTTCAGGATCCGTCCTATTTCCCAGAGACTTATAGATTAATCCCGCACTAAACAGGCTAAACTGCTAATCGATTTTTGATAATTCCTCAAAGACGTGGTTGTACAACCCTTGCGAGAGTATTTTTTATTGTATATTTTACACTGATATTTACCTCGGACATGATTGCTACAACCCAGAAGTTCGCAGTCAAAGATAATATGGCTGGATGTTTCTTCCTCCTCGCCACACAATCTGCACACAATGTACCCGTTATGGAGTACCATTGTGTGAAGATGCTTCCGCAGGGGATAATTTCCGGTAATGAATACGGCAACCCTGCGCAATTGCATCCTGTTCAGTGCATCGAGAGATAGCGTCTTTGTTGTACTCTGAAGCAGTACCTTGCCGAGCGAGCTCTTGCCGCGGTACTTTATTCCAATGATCACGGTGTTTAGCATTTGACCACTCGTTGAACACCTGTTTACATGCAGTCCTTGTAATTCCTAAAATAGACTCTGGGCCTATGAAGGGCATTCCGACTCCCTTCTTTGCTAATGTATCTGCTTTTTCGTTTCTTTCGACATCGTAGAAGAGTGATGTTAATAAAAGTAAACTGAATAAAAGCAATTTTAACAAGAGTAACTTGAATAAAATTAATTTTATTTTAATTTATTTTGTTTAATTTTTATTTATTTTTGTCTATTGATTTCGATTTTCTATCTATTTCTAATTGTCAAAGAGTAAATTACGACTAGCTAATTTATATTGATGATGATTACTTTGTAGTCGAAATACGTATTTATAATCTAGAGTACGGTAGTGAGACAGGCCGAGATAAAGGTACAAAAACTAAACTTTCTATTTTGTTTTTGTATATATAATAGAAAAACTTTTGTTGTATAGGTAATAGGGTGAATTTGAAATTTTATTTCAAAAAACCAAGAGTTATCATTAATTAACATTTTTATAATCTAATATTTACTTGGCAAGTTTTTAATGAATAAAATAAAACCTATTTTGACAAAATGGAACCCGAATTTTTGATAAGGTGATGTAAAATTAGCACAAGAATATGCAATTATTTTTTTACTTTTTAGTGCATTTTTTGTTATAGAATATTTGATTTTTGAAGTCGGGTTCCATTTTGTCAAAATAGGTTTTATTTCACGCTTTTTAGGGACTTTGAAGTTCTATAACTTATTTTATTTGTCTAAATATGGGTAGACCAACTAAACGACCTACTAACTTTTAGTGCATTTCTTTATAACACATTTTTTTTTATCCATTGTTTTTTTTTTTTTTAAATTTTTAGTGCATTTTTTTATAACAGATTTTCAGTTTTTTGTATATGCATTTTGTTTATTTTTTGTAAAAAATTTTTTTTGGGGTCGGTTTTTTTTTTAAAAATTTTCTTATTTTCCCATTATGAATGAGTATACCCTATCAAAAAATAAAATAACATTTCGCACAAATCGGTTATCACATATAAAATGAGGATTTTCCTCGATTTCCCGGGGATCCCCTCATCAGAATGCGATTTGGTGCCAATGGGACCAATGGGAAACCAAACCCTTTAAAACAAACAAAAAATTCAAAATCGGTTTATAAATGACGGAGTTCTGAGGTGACACACATTAAAAAAATAAAATACAGACGAATTGAGAACCATCCTCCTTTTTGAAGTCGGGTTAAAAAATATAATAAAATTATGAGTAAATTGAACACAGTGTACCACCTACTACTGACTATGGCATCAAGACAGTATATATATCATTCAGGTACCTATAAAGCAAGCATGTACTATATGATATAATATGTATATGCTCATCAAACACAAGGAATATAGAAATGAAAAAGGAACTAAGAATTGATGGCAAAAAGATCTTAACACGAATATTACAGGACGTATTCAGGCGTAAAACTAACATAAAGTGAACAAGGAATATACAAAAATACAAAACTATGTACTTATATAGTTCGTAAATGTATTTATATAAACGTATTATGAATATGTACGTACTATCGATAGCAAAAATGGCGTTCTTTTAGCAAATATTTGCATTTGATTTGTGCCAGCACCATTTATTTGAGTTAAAAAAAAATATTACAAAGAAAAAATTGTTCTGCATAAAAGTTACTAACAACTTCTGTACAATACATTTTTCGAAGAACGAATGGATTTGGTACAGTTTAACTATAAAATTTAAAAAAAATTCCTTACGCGGGAGCTGCTTCAACTTCAATTTCGAATACATAAATCACTTTCCAGCGGCCACAATTTTAGTCTGATCAAAATGAAATGTCATATATGATTATAGTATTTTCAAAGCCAATTTTATTAATAAATGACATACGTCAAGGGGAAAGGGAAGCATAAAGAAAGATGAAAACACAAAATATAAAATATCTCTTTTAATATAAGAGCAATCGAAAAATATGTTAGGAATAAAGTTGTATAAAATCATGTTTGCTACAATTCATCACCTTATCACTTTTTGCTCAAACTCTAATGTGTACAGAGATATTAAGGAATTTAATTTTCAATCTTAAATCGTCGATATTTCTGTAAATATTAGTGTAACAGAAAAAATGATAAGACACAAAATTACAGTAAAATTTAGTACCTACAACTTTCCTTCTTATAAATTTTTCGAATATTAAGGAGATATGTCAACATATTATATATATATATATATATATATATATCCATATTAAAATAAATTTTATTTTCTTCTTATAAATTTTGTGTTTTTCCAAATATTAAGAGAGATATGTCAAATTTTGTTTTGCCCCCTTCCTCTAAACCCCCCCTCCCCTTTCCCCTTGTCCGATTTTACCCATTAACGAACTTTACCTTTTGAATACCAAGAGCGCCTCAAATACCAAATTTCATTCCAATCAGATTAAAATTGTGACCGCTAGAGCGATTACAAACACATATATATGTATATATATATATATTTATATAAATATATATATATATATATATATATCCATAGATATATATATATATATATATATATATATATATATACATATAAATTTTACAGATGGTGATTTTCGACATCTACTAGGTAGGATCGATGGACATTTGAAGAAATTTTTGCAAAATTTTGAAGTCGGTACGAGACCAATAGCTCTATTCCCTTTCAGGAAATTCGCTAAAATTAACACCACTTTTATTGCCGATAGTACAGATAGTCATAATAAGGAAGGTTTGTAAAATACTGAACGTGGAACGAAATACACATTTGGAACTCGGTACACACACATTTTTTTTTTAAACATTATTCATGTATATAAATAGTGATTGATCTATTACCGAAAATTGTTTAAAATCAAAGAAGCTATCACTTTGACATAACATTTAGACGCAATTTGTAAAAAGTTAATGGTTAAGTATCCAGGGATGGTTCAAAAGTTCCCCTGTAGCTCCCTGACTGACTGACTCATCAAGAACTCTCTGAAACTATGAGACCTACTTACTTGAAATTTGGCATATATGTTCCGTATGCTACATAGGGTCTAGATAGATAGATGGATTGTAGCGGATGTCCTGGACGGGCTACACTTCGACCATAAGATCTATTGTGATGCCTAAGGATGTAAGGATGTGAGTGGAGTGGAAGGAATTTTTGTGTGTAGACTAGGAATCGGCAGAATGTGCGGCAGCAGCCGACTCTGATAGGAACTATGCCAATATTCATCTGGAGTTCGCAAAGGAAACTGCAGAAAATCTTCACGAGCATAGCCGGTTACTTCGTTCTTGTCCATACGCCGACAGTTTAGTCAATTAACCGCCCTTTTTTTCTGTAATAATTGACAAACTTCCAATATCGGGTTTCGAACCCATACCCTCCCATTCCCCAAGTAGACATAACGCCTTAGACCGCTCGGCAACTTAACTAGTACATAGGGTCTAAGAAAGGATTTTTGGAAATTCAACTCTTGAGGAGATAAAACATTTTCTATACATATGAAACTCAATAAATATGCTCCTAAACTTAATACTAATTGCACACGTGAGATTTTAACTAAAATCATAGCAAAGAACTAAAAAATGGTATCGCACAAGACTTTATCGCATTAATGGTGCCATTTTTATAGATTTAAGTCTAACTAATACACTATTAGGTATTGCAGGATTAAGGTATGACGGATTACCTCCACGGATCAACAACCATTTAAAAAGTCTCTGTATATATATATATATATATATATATATATATATATATATATATATATATATATATATATATATATATATATATATATATATGTATATAAAATACATAAGTTATTGTATGTGTATAGAAGTGAAAAGTGTTTTCGAAATATGATATTTGAGTATTTATTTTGTACTCTAGAGAGTATCCCGTCACTATCCTAAAATATACACAAATATATAATAATAATAATAATGATAATAATAATATGTAAGTCGTAAATAAATGTATATAACGTTTGTATGTACGTCAATAGTAAATAACGGTATATTTTTATATGATAGGATAGCGTACAAGAGTGTGTGGTAAGTGATTATTTATAAATAATAAATATTGTGTACCTCTGCTTTTTTTCTCTCAACTATTTTATCCTGTTCCCTCGAGGTATATAAGAATACTGATTTTTCGTTGTCTAAATTTTGTATTAAATGAAGCAGGTGTTGGATTAATCAACTTATTTTTTCAATCAATTGATCAATCCTGATTAAATTTATAATGACCAAATTTAATCATAATTAAAATAATGAGTTATATATTACAAAAATTTCGTCAAATATCTATCGATCCTACCTATTAGATGGTGAGAATGATCTTCATATTCGTCCAAGTTCATGCTGGACCATATAAAGTGCTCTGACTGTGAGCTTGTTTGTAGCACGTGTCTTGAAGCTGCTTGTTAGAACCGGCATATTTTCCAGTCTCTGATTTGTGAAGCAAGATGAGTGGTAGATTCGCAGATCCCAACCCAAGCCACTTTAGTAGCTGCTGTTACTTTGCTTTCCGTAGCGTAGAAGAATTTAGCACGATAGGGAGATTTTTTCCTCCAAACTTCTTCGTGCGTTTCACCTCATCTCCCTGAAAAGTTACTGTATCTTTCCATTGATCTATTAAATGATTGGCCACTTTCTCATGGCGTTTGGTCCTCGATTGTTTTTTCTTCTTGCTGGTATGAGGCTCGTGGCAACATCCTTTTCTGGTAATTCTGCAATCGGCTAGTTATATTTCCTCTGCACTTGATGCAGCGACCAAAGAATTTTGCATAGGTTGATCCATGCTGCTGACATATTTGCTTAGCAATAATATCACCCCAACCTTCTTGCAATTTCCAGTAAGGTCGCCTAACAGAAATTGTTTTTAAGTGACAAAACTAATTTTATTTCTTTGGAATTTACACTTTCCGATAAAACTACATTTGAGTCGTAAGATAAATCTCTCGTTTAACTTTCCAAATTGCCCCCTCTCAAAATACCCTCTTATTTTCATTCTCGGGTATCGAAGAAAAACAGTCTATGATTTATGAACAAACAAGTTTTTACTCTATGTAAAGAACTTATTTCGCGAAACAAACTTCTATGTATGCACAATTGAAATATACCAGGAAAGCCATGCGAAGAAATGGGAAAATATACCCCTACGTGAAGTGTAACTTGAGATGCATCTAAGCGCAGTAATGTAATATAAGGTCGATCTATGCATAGTAGTGTAAGTGTAAGATGAGGTCAATCTACTTACAGTATTGGAAAACGAGATCGATCTATGCACAATAGTGTAAATAAGGTCAATATATGCTTAGTAGATATGAAGTCCATCTATGCAATATTAATGTAATATTAGTTCAATCTATGCGCAGTAATTTAGTACGGGTTCAACCCACGCAGTATTGAAAAATAACGCATGTGCATTTTTGGAAACTATTAAATACTATTGCGTGCAGTATTAAAAAATAGGGTCTATCCAAAAGTTCCTGAAAATATTTTAGCAGTTGACAACTCTTCAGGACAACCTGAGATATTTAGAAAATATCGGATAAGAGTTTGTCGCAATGTCATGTCGTTTATTATGTTTAGCGTCAAGAGTGAATTTCTCTAATTTGGTTAAATTAGGATATAATTAATTCTGAAGTGAGATAACGAATGACTTAATAGGCTGTAACGATATTAAATTATCATCATATTTAATATCTTACATTTTTGATTCACGTACTTTTAATGAAGGGATGAAGACACAATTTAATAACGATTTTTGTTTAGATGCAGATGTTTATTTGGATGTTGACTAATTTCACCAGGTTTTAATAATATGGTTGAATTACAGTGGCACTCACTCCGGCACTGGATATTTCAAAATAATGTCTATTGCCGATATCCTAACTTTCTTTGAGAGTATTCATCTCATTTCCAATACCATGTAATTTATCTTCAGCTAAAACAACTGATGTTAGAAACTGAATTTAGTTTGTGAATTTCAATTGCTAACTTTACAATCCTTTTCAGTTCAACATTGTCGTCAATGGAGCCAAGTTGAATCTGAATCCAAGTGCTCAAATTACCAACCGTGTGTCCAATTTACCAATAAATAATGCACGAATAAATCGTGAATCAAGATTTAGACCTCTTGATAAAGATATCATTAAAGATATCCTTATTATTTTTATGTGATCGCCCAAAAGTTGCCTAAAGAGTACTTTTGAAGAGTACTTGATCGGTTTACAATGATATCTTTTACGTGAGAAATCTCCAGGTATAGCTAATGAAACGAGGGTGCATTTGGTTTCATCATAAACAATATTTGAATTGTAAAAAAACGAGTAACCTGATTAATCGATAGTTCAATATATTTTGCGTTGAATTCTGGTAATTTTTGAAAATTCGAAACATTTGGAGGTGCTTCCAAATTTGGTACGTTAATTATATTTCGACCTGTAGTTTCCATAATACATTTCCATTAATAAATTAGCCGTACCCTGTATAACTGACGACGCCTCGTGATTCGTGCTTTAAGTAATGCTTCGGGCTGACCAACGCGGAATTTAAATTCATGTTAATGATTAATTATAGCAAATCTATAAATTTTACGAAAACAAGTTTCGCTCAAAAGTTGTTCCTTTTTAGAAAAGGAAAATTTTTTGTCTTTAAACTTTTTTTCTTCCTATTACCGTTTTCGAGGGAAATAACTTCTCAACAATAACAACTCCTTCCCAGAAGTTTCATCGTAATCGAATGAATAGTGCAGGAACGCATACGTTACAGATTGAAATTATAAATATCTCTGTTCGCATTAAAGTTTAAGAAGAATCATTAGGTAATGAATTGTAGCAAACTTGATTTTCCATAAATGCACTCCTTATACATTTTTCGATTGTTCTAATATTAAGAGAGATATTTTATATTTTGTGTTTGTTTGACACGAATGCATGAAATATATTTTATTGTAAAAATTCAACCGACTTCAAGAAACACGAAAGTCAGTACACTAAAAAGCTAAAAATAACAATATTTAGATTTAATCCAAAAGACAATTATCATATCTTATATCAAAGATATATATACGTCTTTAAAACCGTAAGAGATATAAAAAAAATTTGTTAACCAAAAATCTCTTTTTAAAATAAACAACTTTTGTTTGAAAAATTTTTTCATAGACTCATAACAGTTTTCTCTTAATTTGTGATTAAATGCTCCTCAGAAAACGAATTGTTAACAATTCGAATACACATTAATATACAACTCAGTATATACTGGGTATTCAAACAATTAACTCAGTTTGTTGTTACACCTACTTGTAATAAAATATTATTATTGGTATGTGCTACCTACTAATCGTTTTGAAGTCGGTTTCTCTTCTCTAGATTCCCATGGCATCAGGTGACCACCTCAGGTGACCACCAGGTGACTTGGTGACCACCTCGAGAGTATACCCTTTCAAACAAAACAAGAATTTTCAAAATCGATCCACAATTGACGGAGAAATCGGTGAACAAAAAAAAATACATACAGTCGAACATAGAATCTCCTCCTTCTTTTTTGGAGTCGGTTAAAATTGTTGTTGATTTTGCCATTTCCACAGAAACTATTCTTCTAAAAACTAACTATAAAATTATTTTATTCAAATTTTGTTTCCATTTTGAAATGTCAATTTTGATGGTAGTAACTATAAACTATAATAGCACATTATAAATCATTATATATCGTTGTATTATGGCTATTAATAAATTTAAATTTTGCTAATACTAAAGTCATATCAGATATGATATTTCATTTTGATCACACTAAAATTATGACCGTTAGAGAGTGATTTATGTATTCTAAGGAAATTCGCTAAATTGAAGCAACTCCTGCGTAACCAATTTTTATATATAAAAATTGAATTTAAAATAAAAAATGAAATTTAAAAAAATTATAAAAATTGTTTTCTACTAAAAATCTAATTATAATTTGCAACGCGTGAAAAAAAAGATAAGCGATCTAATTAATAAAAATTCTTATCTTGGAATGATGTGGCTGGTGTCTCTTTTCCAAGTATTAAAAAAGTTGAATTATTGGAGCTTTCACCTCGTCTGATATGGAAAAATAATACTTTAGGGAAGTCGCGCCCCTTTTGTTCGATTCTCAGAACCAAAAATGTAGGTATCAAGATATCCTAAAACCTACTGGAAAATTATTAAATAACAAGACAGTAATTTGGAATTTCAACCAAACGTATATTTTGCCAGAATATCTTATAATCTATACATGAGTTTGTTAGTAGGTATCAAGTAGCACAGGGATACAATGTATTGCACTTATGGTATTAAAATATTAAAGGAATTTGAAATTTAGAATTGAGAACATTAAAAGTATAACATATTAGATAAAGAATATTTTGGTTCAGCACATAGACGCTGTGCAGAGCGCGACTAAGTGCAAATTTTAAAGAGGCGGGAATCGTAATGACTATCAAATTATCGAGTAATGTTTAAAATTCTATTATATTGTATTTTCTACAACTTTACTTTGCTTTTTATCTATGGGCATAACCTCAGAAAGCTTTACAAACTTTTTATTTTAGTGCCTATAACGTAACATTGTACAGCTGGAATGTCTCTAAATTAATCTTTCTATATCGAATATAAATATTTTGAGAAAATTTTAACAACATGATTGATTGTTTAATGTAAAAAAATAGAGTTCTCTAGTTATCGAAATTCAGTCTTGGCCAGAAATTTTACAAAGTATGTTACAGTGTAATACCGACCTGAAACATAATCGTAGGTTTAATATTATGCAAAACGCACTGCTAGAAGTTTTACTACAAAAAACTGTTCATTATTAAAAACCAAACAACTCTAGTTTGAAACTTTTTTCACAAAATTAATCGTTTTCTCAATTTTCTCTCAAACATTTGAACTATTTGCAGTAAATTGGTAGATAAGTCCGTTCATTATCAATGCGTGACCTGTTCATTTTATTCAGACTATGTTGGACAGCTTTTCCTATAGTAAACCAATGTTAAATAGAATAGAATAGAATTTAACAAAGAGTTCTACAATCAGTATAAAAAACAAAATTAATGCTTTCAAAACATCAGAAATTAAATTTTAACTACAAAATAATATAAACATAAAAATACATAAACATAATATAAACATAAAAATACATAAACATAAACATAATATAAACATAAAATCAGAAAATATAGTTATTGAAATTCTTCTAAAATTTGTCTTCGAAGTTGAAAGGCACTTACTGTGTAATTATATATGTCATTCAAATGATTTAGAGATTTAATGTGGAAAAGTTCTATAAAATAGTTCTCTACACAAACATTGTTTAAATGTTTTGCCAAGTATATATTCCGTTTATCCTTATAAATTGGGCATTTAATGTAGAAGTGATAAATCCCTTCAAGCTCATTACAATTACACATAGAACACGCGCTATTTATATTCAACACATTGTTGAAGTTCCCTAGATAAATTTCAAAGCACAATTGGCTTGTTGTGCGAATTTGACATATAACTCGTTGCTTCGAAATGTTGCATCTATATGACAAGTAGCTTTTATGAAATACATAATTTGGATATAAGAATTTGTAGTGTTCACTGTAATTCGATTGTTCAAGCCTACTCAAATCTTTATTTTTTAGATGCATTTCGTACATCATTACAAGTTCCGTTTCTTGGATCCTTGCTATATCTTGTGAATTCCAAATTTCTAACTGATCAATTTCACACATCATTGATTTTAAGTTTGTACACCAATTGTTTCTTCTAACGTGTTCAGCGTTTCCATCATTTGTAAAGAGTTCATTATAGCACTTTTTAATATTTCGCCTTTTTGGCTGTTTCAATAAGTGTACCCACCAGCGTAACATCTTCTGAAAAATACTGAGTGCTAAATGAACTTTGTTTGTCTCCAGCTTGACCATGAAGTTTGGGGTATTTCTTTTTATACCAAGTAATTTTTTCAAGAATTGTAGTTGCACAGTTTCAATTTGTTCCAAGTTGTTGGGTGCCCATATTTCTCCTGCATACGTTATGTTGTTGTGACAATTGAGTCGTATAATCTCATCTTTGCTTCCCATGTATCAGATTTTAAATCCGAGAGAATATGTCGAACACGGCCAGATGCTAGTTTAGCTTTGGATATCATTTCTTCCGTTGCTTTCCTGTATTTACCCGAGCATGAGAATTTAACACCAAGGTAGTTATATTCGTTGCACACTTCAATGACGTCACTCCCATACTTGAAAGTTGGCATTTTCTTGCATTTAGATGAGTTTCTAAATATCAATAGTTTTGTTTTGTTTGGGTTCAATGTTAATTTATTATGTTCGCAATATGTTTTGAGGTGATTTAATTTATTCTGAATATCAGCAGGTGAGTATCCAAATATAACTGCATCATCGGCGTACATTAATAACAGTATATCATGAAGATGATCTGCACTGATTCCTATCATGTTACCGTCTCGAAATGATTTTTCCATATCATTAATGAATATGTTGAACAATAGGCTCGATAAACTTTCACCCTGCAAAACTCCAGTGTTTATTTGGATGTCATTTGTGCATTTGGAATCCATTTTTACGACTAAATTAGCACCATCATATAAACTTTTTATTACGCGTATAATTTTTCCACTAATGCCTGTCTCGTACAACTTCCTCCACAATAATTCATGGTTAATTGTATTAAATGCTCTTCGAAAGTCTAGTACTAATATTATTTATAACTAGCTGTCCGTCTAGTACTGTATGAAGTCAGTCAGTACACAAAAATCCCCACTCTTTAATGACAAACAAACAACCATACGCGTACAGTATAGCTGTGAGATAACTGACTGACTTTATTTATATGTGTACTGACTGACTTCAAACAGTACCAGACGGACAGCTAGTAATAAATAATATTTAACATTGATTTACTATAGGAAAAGCTGTCCAACACAGTCTGTATATGCTTAGATGTATAACTAATTTATAATAATACAAGCTTAGTTGCATAACTAATTTCAATATAAAAAGATAGCTTCTAGTCCAGTTATCCAATTAAATTCGGGCTTACATGACCACTTAGTAACCACAATAAGTTCAGTTTGGACAAGAATGTATTTCATAATATACTCATAGAAATAAACACACAATGTTTATTACTAATAATATTATATTTTTTACTACTTCATATAAATAATATATATTTACATGAATATTATTTTCTTCGAAATAATATATTTCATCTAACCATTTATTATTTTCATGCTTTCTTTTCGAAAAATCCCTTTAGGCTTGATAAAAACTAGGTAAATATTTTGATGTATGTAGGCAAACAATTTTATCAAACTATTGGCAATATAATAAGACTGGAAGACTTTCATGTATTGTTTTTTTTTTGGCTAAACAAATTTGATTATCTATCTGGTTAATTTCTCCAGTAAAGTTGTAAGAGGTGCAAATATTCTGAAGTTTTTCGCGTAGACTACGACTAATTTAAAACGGATATCGAACTAGTAGCTTCGTTATGGGGATTTATTTCACTTCAAATACACTTACTCTACCAACCACAGCACATAGAAACTTGGACCGCACACTTATCACAGATAGAAAACCACACGTTAACAGATCAAACATTACATTCACAAACACTCAAAAGCCACCTTCCTTATGGACATTGGAGTAACAAATACACATTAACTATACACAAACAATATATGATGGATTAGTAGAAGATGGTACGGGTTGTTATCGTTCCGGTTATTCTTAGCTTGGTGGTTACCACAGACACTTCACCGCAGCGTAAAATACTAACGGTAGGTCCAATTATAAATATATGGTGGATTACAAACAATTACAAAAGGCAGTGATTGTACAGGGATATGCTGACGACATTATAATTTTAATTCAAGGAACCTGTGAAAGCACAATCTCTGAGCTTATACAAACGCTCTAAGATTCACACAGAAATTGTGTATCAACAAGGGATGTAAAATAAACCCTGGAAAAGGAAGGTGGATAATATAAAACAACCATACTCTTCGGTGAAAGACTACAGATCGCAAGGGAAACCAAATTCTTAGAAATGATGTTAGACTCGCGCTCTGCACTGCGTCAATGTGGTGAACCAAAATATTCTTTATCTAATATTTTAGTCTTTTAATGTGTTCAATTCTAAATTTCAAATTCCTTTAATATTTTAATACCATAAGTGCAATACATTTTGTCCCTGAGCTACTGAGCCCTGTGTAATCAGTCCTTTGAATTCCTAAGATAGACTCTGAGCCAATGAAGGGTATTCCGACTCCTTTCTTTGCTAAGATATCTGCTTTTGCGTTTCCTTCGAAACCACTGTGACCCGACACCCAGATCAATTTAACATTGTTCCGTTTTACCAGTTTCAAAGTTTTAATATTTACTGTCTCTCTACAATGTTGTAATATCTTATTTCCCACACCTAATTGAAATATTGTCATAGTGTATACAAAAAAATCATAAACCCAGAAAGTTTTAATTAACCCAGAGTAATAAATTTTCAGAGAGAAATTTTTGGAAAATTTTCCTAAATATCAAAAACAAATAATTCGATAATGATAAAAAATTTTTTTTTTTACTATAAATTTAAACATTGCATAAAGGATACTTTAAACATTGCAATTGAAGCATAAATAAATTAAATTAAATATAAATTGTAATAATAAAAAAGAAAACTTTCCACATAAATTATGCAAAATACAAAAAGAATAGCAGACAAAACTTTTTATTGTTTTTGATGATGACGTGCTTAGTATTATGTTTATTTACCTCTATATACAGATTACAAGTAGTGTAGATACAGGAAGAAACTCAGTGGACGAAATTGAAATTTTTGTTGAGTTTTCACCAATTTTTTAGGCTTAAGACGCGTCTAATGTGTGTGCGACCAGAACGGAAAGCTTTTTTAAAAAATATTTGCACAATATTTGCACAACAATCTTCGTTTAGGAGATATAGATCCTTCAACGCGTAAGCCGAAATTGTAGACATTTTTTCTGAGTATATACTTGAGTCGAAATTTAGAGCATCATTAGAGCCTCCAAACCATCATTCCATAATAAAATTGAAAATCTTAGAATATGTATTTTAATAAAATTTAGGTCATCTAACATGCGCAACATGTCCGATGACCTATTAATGACCTTATTTAATAATAAGGCATCAAAAGGGTATTAAAATCATTAGTTTTATTGTTTATTTGTAGACTTTAATGCTTTATTAATAACCATATTTAAGTAGAGCATCGTAATCATCGACTTTAATGTTTTATTTAAATACTTTGGTGCCATATTGAAGACTTAAAACATAATAATAATCATAATAATCATAGAAAAAATGTATGTGAAGTAAAATTATTTGACATAAAATGCTCGATAGGTAAAATCCTGCAGATCTAGGGCGACCGTACTAACAATGGTGATAAAAATAGAAGCTAGTATACAAAAACAATCAAACAAATATGTGAAGTATATGTAAAAAATGAGCATATCAAAGTGTTCGGGTTTTCACTAGTTGGAAACTAGTCAATTTTTTTAAATTTCTATACTATAGTTTTTATTTTTTTTAAATTTATACAAAAATTAATAATTTTTAATTTTTCTCGAATCCTACATTCACCTAAAAATATAGGCTTCCTGTAATAAAAAAAATTAAATTGCTTATAAGTTTTAGCGAATTTCCTCCAATGGTCCATCGATCCTACTAGATGTTAAAAAAACCATCGTTAAAATTTTTATATATATTGATGCTAATAGTATTTGAAAGGTCAAGTCCGTTAATTGGTAAAATCGGACAAGGGGAAATGGGGGTTTAGAGGAAGGGGGAAACCCAAATTTGACATATCTCCCTTAATATTCAAAAAATCTAAAATTTTGAAGAAGTAAACTTGTAGGTACTAAGTTTTTCTCTAATTTTGTTTCGTATCATTTTTCTGTTACATTAATATTTACAATTAAATATTGAAAGTTAAAATTCTAAATATCTTTGTAAACATTAGAGTTTGAGCAAAATTGATAAGGTAATGAATTGTAGCAAACTTGATTTCCTACAACTTTATTACTAAGAGAGATATTTTATATTTTGTGTTTTCTTCTTTATGCCCCCTTTTTCCCTTGTTTATTAATTAAATTGGCCTTGCAAATACTAAAATCATATCAGATACGACATTTGATTTTGATTCACAGACTAAAATTGTAACCGCTAGAAAGTGATTCATGTATTCTAAGGAAATTCGCTGAAGTTAAAGCAGCTCCTACGTAACGAATGTTTTTTCCGGCAGTTGACTATTTCCGGCAGTTGACACGTAAATGCAAAGACTATAAATCTTGACTCAGTAAACAAAATATACAAAGATTATTAAGATAATCAAAAATAACTCAAGTTAGCAACGAGTGGCATATGTTTGACTCCATATCCCGGAGATAGTAACCATTAGCTAATTCATACTGATGATGACTACTTTTAGTCGAAATACGTATTTATAAAATACAAATAATTGTTTTAGAAATTGGTGCAAAATTTTAAATTTATTTTCAAAATATACGTAGTATTTGCTCGTTCACGTTGCATTTTTTGTAGTTTTACGTTTATTTAACTTATATTTGTTAGCAAATTATGATAAAAAGTGCTGGATATATAAACTTGCTCAATAAAATTGATAATAAATTAAGATCTCTTTTACTTCATTTTATAAAAATTTAATATTTACTATTACCAATACTTTTTTTTTTATCCACTAGTTTTTACACGTCTGCATCCATATCTGCAGATTTGAAACGTAAAAAATCCGTATCCACATCTAAAGGTGCCAGTGAAACCCACGGCCGTAATAGGAACTACAGACGTGCAATCTGTGTGGAAACATTTGAAGGACAAATGAATGTTCGGTAGTAGGTTGCTAGTCAGTATAGCTGTTGCTAAACAAAATTACATATCCTTGATCTGGTTGCTGTAAAAATAAAAATTATTTGATATTTTGTGGGAGGAGTTTAATGTTCCTGTACAAGTTGGTCGTGTGTAACGATATTTGCAACATATTATCTAAATTTTTATGTTTTCCTAATATTTTTTTTTTTTGTTTTATTACATAGATTGCCAAAAAAAAAAAAATATGTGACAAAAAAAAAAAATGTCACACAACAAACTTGAAAAAAACTGTAGAGATACATACAAATAAACTAGTAGATAAATAAACTACAAATTAAATGAGATAGACCCTCCCGTGGGTCCACCTTGTCGTGGTGGGAGGGCCTAGTACCTAGCCTGCAAGCCAGCAGGAGGGGAAGCTAACGGACCCAAACTTCTCAACGTTGGGATCAGTGTGCGGATGTCGTGCGCTGTCATCATCGTCATCGTTGGTTTCGGTGTGCGGTGTTCGTGCACTGTCTCAGCATTACTTGTCGGCCATGTCATCTGGCCGACATTGTCTTCGTTGAAGACTTTAACTGGCGGTCCTGTGTATCCCTGCTGGGAGTGGTCAAGGGGAGCTGAGGATGGGGCCTTGGTTTCTCTGAGATCTGATGTGAGCTTGCTCTGCCGAGGCAGGGTGTGCGGGGCTTAGCCACCAGCCACGTCGGTCCTTGGTAGGATAGTGTGCAATGGATGCAGAGGTCGGAATCTGCATTGCTTCGGGCGAGTTCCAGTCCGTCCGCGTATTCCGGGACTGGTAAAGTGGAGGTCGGGCCCCAGAGTACTGGGGTAGGGCTTTTAAGTCCGAGGGTATACCCGCTCCCGGCTATTCCAGCCCGCCCCTTTGCACACGATGGCTGGTTCGTTTTTAATTTTATGGAAATTAATAACACCCAAAAACCAACGGAAATGCCACCTTCCGTGAAAGGAGGCCCGGGCGGCGTCCCAGTTATAACCGAAACGTCGGGGGGACCAAACCCCCCTAAAGATAAAAGGAAATTCCGCGGGAACTTGGCATTGCTTCCAGGTTCCCAAAGGCAATGTGTTATTAAGTATTTTTTAATTAAGAGAAAGGGTGAGTCTAGCGACTTTAAGTCGGTAAGCCCTTTTTTAATTGCGAGGAAATTGTACGAGGCTGTGGGACGTCTTAAAGACGTTAAAAAAGTCAATAACGGGTTGTTGGTTGAGACTTTCGGCGACAAAGCTATAAATGAGAAGCTTCTATGTCTGAAGATGTTAGGTGATCATGAGGTGGAAGTATCGCCCCATGGAACTTTAAATAGTTCCCAGGGGGTGATCTTTTGCAGAGACCTCATGATTTGCTCCATCGAAGACATAGTCGAGAATTTGTCTGACCAGAGAGTGATTGAGGCCCGCAGGATTAAGTGGAGGCAGGATGGTGAGTTGAAAGACTCACCTCTTCTCCAACTTACCTTCAGCAAAATTGATTTGCCAGCAACCATCGACGCTGGCATTCATAAGAAAATCCCCGTGCGTCCGTACATTCCAGCACCGATGCGATGCTATCGGTGTCAGAAATACGGGCACACGGCAGGAAGATGTGAAAGGCCTCAAATTTGTGTATGCGGGGAGCCATTGCACGAAGGAAGACCGTGCAATGAGCCAATTATTTGTGTTAATTGTGGGGGTGGTCACTCGGCAAAGTCGAGGAACTGCCCCAAGCACAAAGAGGAAATGGCTATCCAGAAAGTGAGAGTTCTGGATAAGCTCACTTATCCTGAGGCGCGCAGGAGGGTGATGGGCTCCGGCCCTCGTAATCAGCCTGCCGTCTCCTATGCCCGCGTCACAAGTACTCCTACCCCTTCAGCTGACGCTTCAGCTCTGGCTAAAGAGCTTGCTCCGCTGATGATGAAAATCATTTCGGGGGGGTTCTCCTCATCGCCGGCGCCTGCCCTCCTCGGTTTGGATGGCCGAGTCGTGGCGCGGCGTGCCGGGTTCGCTGAGTGTTTGGCGGGGCGTTTCGGGCGCGTCTGCGGCTCCCGGGATTGTGGCCCGGATTTCCTGCGGATCGGGATGCGTCGCGGGCGTGATGATCTTGATTTTTTCTCGGATGAGTCCCTCCAGTGTAGCAGCGATTTTGCAGTGCGGGAGCTGCTGGGGGCGCTGGGGGGGTCAGGGGATACATCGCCTGGCCCCGATACAATTCATTATGCCATGATCCAGAATCTGCCTTATCCTGGTAAGTGCGGATTACTGGATCTATACAACAATATTTTTCGGCAGAGCGTTTACCCTCAGCAATGGCGGGAAGCCATTATTATCCCGCTGCTTAAAGAGGGTAAAGATTCATCGCAACCATCAAGCTACCGTCCAATATCTTTGACTTGCTGCTTCAGCAAGATATTGGAAAAAATGGTGAACAGACGTCTCGTCTGGTGGCTGGAAACTAATCATCTGATAAGTAAATATCAGACAGGTTTCCGCCAATACCATTCGACGACGGATCAACTTGTTCGCCTTGAGAATGCCATTCACGACAACTTTCTCCGGGGCTATCACTTTGTAGGAGTGTTCTTCGACCTGGAGAAAGCATATGATATGACTTGGAGGTATGGCATTCTCAGGAAGCTGCATGACTGGGGTCTTAGAGGATCTCTGCCTCAGTTCATTCAAAGTTTTTTGTGTGACCGCAAATTTCGTGTCCGGGTGGGTGGCACTGACTCTGGGATCCATTCCCAGGAGAATGGTGTTCCCCAGGGCTCAAGTTAGTGTCACCCTTTTTGCTATAGCGGTCAATCACATCGCAGCTTCAGCCCCGATTCGTCAATGTCTGTATGTTGATGACCTTGCAATTTTCTATGGAGCTCCATCAATGGATACAATTGAAACGAGACTCCAGCAGGGCATCAACGAAGTGGTGCATTCTGCAGAAAGTGTTGGTTTTCGGTTCTCCACAATTAAAACTCAAGTGGTCCATTTCTGTAGAAAACGCAAGGCACATCCTGATCCGATCCTTTACTTAAAGGGTACCCGCCTTGGATGTGCCGACTCTATTAGGTTTCTGGGACTTGTCTTTGACAAGAAACTAACGTGGCGTCCACACCTCCAATCCCTGGCAGCGAGTTGTCGCAAGGCAATGAATGTGCTTAAGGGATTGGCTGGTACATCGTGGGGTGCGGACCGGGAGATGCTACTGCGGCTCTATTCATCGCTGGTTCTGCCCAGGATGGATTATGGCTGTGTAGTATTCTCCTCCGCCCGGACGTCATCGCTCAAAATCCTAGATCCTATTCACCACGCAGGCATTAGACTTGCTACAGGAGCCTTTCGAACGAGTCCCTCTATGAGTCTATGTGTAGAGTCGGGATTGCCCCCATTGAGGTTGAGGCGTGAGCGCCTGCTCCTCAATTATGTCGCAGGGGTATGGGCAAAACCCAATCATCTTAACTTCCCGGCTCTTTTCAGAAAATCCAGATTTCTGAGGAGACTCTATGAGAGACGTGCCACGGTCACCAGACCTCTGGCCGTTCGAACGCAGGAGCTTTTAGAGAGTCTTAATCTAGAATTCGCTCAGGTACTTCCCTATAGTTTTCAGGAAGTGCCTCCTTGGCTGATCCCAAAGGTAAGGTGCCGTTTTGACCTGGCTGGTCTCCGTAAAGATGAAACCAGTTCCCAGTACTATCGGACCTGCTTTCAGCAAATTATAAGCGAATACAATGACTCTCTGTGCGTGTATACGGATGGATCTAAAACCATGTCTGGTGTGGGGAGCGCTATTGCCATTGGCAATAGCTCACACACTTGGTCGCTCTCCCCACAGGCATCCGTATACACTGCTGAATTATATGCAATTTTGCAAGCCCTGCGATATTGTGAAGAGTTTTCGAACCTTCACAATACATTCCTCATTTGTTCTGACTCGTTGAGCGCGCTGCAAGCACTAATGTGCACGCTTTCAAGGGACCCTCTGGTGCAAAACATCCAGGCGATACTCCACGTGCTCCAGCACATGTCCATTGTTTTTGTATGGACGCCTGGGCACGTGGGTATACATGGGAATGAGGTGACTGATGAAGCTGCGCGGGTCGCGGCTGATTCAGACCACCTGGATCTAATTCCCATACGCCCAGAGGACCTGAAAGTGTGCATACGTTTCAAAATTCATGAAAAATGGCAGCGTGAGTGGAACAACCTCACGGAAAAGCTGAAACAGGTCAAGCCAAGCATCAATAAGATGCCGGCACCTGTAAATCTGAGCCGTAGAGAGAGTGTGGCCCTTACGCGTTTGCGAATAGGCCACACTCAAATCTCGCATGCATATCTTCTCTGCGGTGAAGATCAGCCAAGGTGCACTGTTTGCAGGACAGTGCAAACCGTGAGGCATATTGTTGAGGAGTGTGTAGTCTTTGAACCTTTACGGCAAAGACTACGGCTTCGAAAAAATGTAGCACGTGCATTATCGTATAATGCGAGCTCCGTGAAGAGGATGATTACATTTTTAAATGAATCTCACCTTCTACGGAGACTCTAGGGGAAACATCTCTTGTTTTTAAAAAGTCGTCTCTTTTATGTGTTTTACTTACAGCCTCGTACAGTTTTATCTTGTTTTTAAATGTTTTGTGATTTTAGACTATTTATTGATTTTATCTGTGATATTGTGGGCCCTTTACACCCACAATATCACATTTTATTACACTTAGTATTTAGGTTTTATTGTTTTTATTGTAATAGTGTGGGCTCTTTACACCCACACTATTACACGTTGTTATATTTTTTTAATTTTTAATAGTTTTTATTGTTATCTAGTTATTAAGTTTTAAATTTTTTTTAAAATATTGTTATCTAGTTTTTTTAAGTATTTTAATTTGTTGCAGTGAAGGCCTTTTACACCTTCACTGCAACGTTGTTATTTGTTGTTGTTGTTTTCGTTGTTTATATTTTGTTGTTATTTTTTTTATATATTTTATTTTTCGTTATTTTTTTCCTACCTAGTCAATTCATTTGACTAGGTAGTGCTGTGATATTTTGTTATTTGTTAAGTTTTGTTTTTGTTATTTTTTAACCTGCCGGGGCTAATGAGCTGGTTCTCGAAGCCCCAAGAAGGGGGGTGGGTTTTAGTGGGTAGTCTGGCTGTTTGCCAGGAGTCCCACACTCAGTGCGTCAATGCATTTCCCACCTCCCTGCCGCAAAAAAAAAAAAAAAAAAATGAGATAGATAGAAACAAGATGACAAGTGATTGAATTTTTAAGATAGAGTAATAAAGTAGTAAAGTAATGTTCCCAATTTTGGTTGCACGTCTGTAGGCAAAATATTTTGTAGGCGGAGTTCAATAGTTCAATGTTGCTGCACAGTGTTCCGCGTTTGTAGCCTACTTTACAGCTCAGGTCTATATATAGAGTTTGTGTGGCGTTCACGCCAATTTTCTATACTATTATTACAATTCATACTACAACAATTTTCTATTCAAACTACAATATAGATTCTATAGTTAGCTAGTAGATGATACTTGTTTGTTGTAGCAGATGTTCTTTCTGAATAGCACACAGGTTGTGTTTTCTTGAAGAAATATATTATAACAATCATCAACTTGTGTAGAAATGATTCAGACTTTAAATTACCCGATTAATTAAAACATTCAGTTGTTCAGTTGTTAGTTAGTCATGTCATTCGACAGATCGCCTACTTATTATTTTCGCTCTTATTATAATTACATTATTATCATGTTATCTTAATTATTTATTTCAGGCTGAACGTTAAAATTTATTTATTTTAACCATTTATTTATTGTAGTGTATAATGATTGGATTTGTAGGTAGCGAAGCTACAATAAGTGCTTATATTTTGTTGTAATGAAAATTATTAAAAATAATTCTTGGACCGCACACATGTTTTCTAAAAAGTAAAAGCTCTAAATATAAGAAAAAGTATAAAAGGAAAAATATTTAAGATGAGAATATTTTTCTTCTTAAGAATGGCGTTTTTTTTACTATAATCGCAAAAAGAAAATGATATTGAAAAAGAGTAGAGTTTTTTTTAAGGACAAAATAAATTATTAAATCAAATAATTGGAAAAATATATTATATATTGATTTTAGATTTTTTTTTTCTTTAAAGTTTTTTTTATATAAAATCAATCAACAATTTATTTTATTTATTTAACAATTTATTTTATTGAAAAATGTTTAAATACAAAAATTGAAAAAATTTTTAACAAAAAATATATATAATTTTACTCTTTGGTGAGACACGCACCAAATTATCAACAAGAAACTTCATGTTATAAATTTAAAACAAGAAAGAAGATTCATATTATAAATTTATTTATTTTTGATAACGTGTAAATGTACATCAAATAATGATGATGTACAATTGTGTTGTTGTTTTCAAAGTTTAATTAAATGACTTTAAACTTACTAAATGCTGGTATTAGAATGAACTAAATTGTTATAGTTCTACAGTTTCATAAACGTGCGGCGCTTTCTTGAACTGGTTTGATACCAGCACCGGATTTATGTCACCAGCGTATCGCCGGTAAGGAACCAATTATTAGTTTTAGGAAATATGCTTTTATACAATTTAAAATTCCCGGCCGGATGTCATCAGTACCTTGAAATTTCATTACTTCATACTGAATGACTTCCACGCGAACTTTGAAATAATACTTACAATTTTGAATTAGGGTATTTTAAATTGTTCATCTATTCATTAAACAACTCAACAGTGGGTCCATTATATGTTCCACAGTTTAGATATTGGAGTCAAATCCGAAACTAATCAAACAATTAACATAATTTATTGTTACATACAGTTTTCAAAAGCATTTTTAATAGAGAATCAATGTTAATTAAATAAACCATATTTTGACAAAATGAAACCCGACTTCAAAAATAAAATATTCTATAACAAAAAATGCACTAAAAAGTAAAAAAATAATTGCATATTCTTGTGCCAATTTTAGTTCACCTAAGCAAAAATTTTTAAATATATATGTACAATTATTGTTATTTTTGGAGGCGGTGTCAGCATAGAGAAATTCACATAATTTTTGGACACCGCCTCCAAAAATAACAATAATTGTACATATATATTTAAAAATTTTTGCTTGGGTGAACTAAAATTGGCACAAGAATATGCAATTATTTTTTTACTTTTTAGTGCATTTTTTGTTATAGAATATTTTATTTTTGAAGTCGGGTTTCCATTTTGTCAAAATATGGTTTATTTCTCGCTTTTTAGTGACTTTGAAGTTCTATAACTAGTTTTATTTGTCTAAATATGGGTAGACCTACTAAACAACTTACTAATTTTTAGTGAATTTTTTTATAACACATTTTTTTTTTACCCGTTTTTTTTTTTTTTTTAATTTTAAGAGCATTTTTTTATAACAGATTTTCAATTTTATTTACATGCATTTTGTTTTTTTTTTGTAAAAATTTTTTTTTTTGGGGTCGGTTTTTTTTTGTAAAAAAATTTTTTGAAGTCGGTTTTTAAAAAAATTTTCTTATTTTCCCATTATGAATGAGTATACCCTTTCAAAAAAAAAAAAATTTCGCAGAAATCGGTTATCACATATAAAATGAGGATTTTCCTCGATTTTCCGGGGATCCCCTCATCAGAATGCGATTTGGTGCCAATGGGACCAATGGGAAACCAAACCCTTTAAAACAAACAAAAAAAATTCAAAATCGGTTCATAAATGTCGGAGTTCTGAGGTGACACACATAAAAAAAAAAATAAAAATAAAAAAAAAATAAAAATTAAAAAAAAATAAAAAATAAAAAATAAAAAATAAAAAATAAAAAATAAAAAATAAAAAATAAAAAATAAAAAATACAGACGAATTGAGAACCATCCTCCTTTTTTGAAGTTGGGTTAATAAATAAAATATATACTTTAAAACCATACATATATATACATACTGAAACTGAATGCCTGGACTGGAATATTGAGTGACCATATTATAGGACCATTCTTCATTGACGGATCTTTAGATTCTCAAAAATATTTGAGTTTGTTACGAAATAATATTTTGCCAACTGTTAGAGCTCTTCCTAATTTAGACCTGGAATCTGTATGGTTCCAACAAGATGGTTGCCCTGCACACAATGCCATTATAGTAAGGCTGTTCCTGGAACAAACTTTCCAGGAACGTCTTATGAGTGGTTTTGAAACCTGCAAGTGGCCATCTCCTAACGACTTTTTTTTGTTGGATTTTCTCAAAACACAGATCTATTCGCGGAATAAGCCTGAAAATTTGCAACAATTAAGGCAAAGAATTGTTGACAAATGTGCGAATATACCCGGGTAGATTTCTACAATCGATTCGGATATTGTTTAGCAAATAATGTAAGAATATTCGAACCGTTGGTTTAACTTTTTTTTTTGTCAGAATTCTATTTTTTTTCTTTTTAGACTTTTATTTTTCTTTTAATTTGTGTGGATTGTTGTTCTATGTTATACCGTTACTAGAATACTATCATTTATTTTCAAACATTCCACATACAAATAATAAGGGATATTCAAAAAAGAATTTTCAATTGTTAGAAGTAATGATAAGCTTAAGAAGACAACAATGGACATATTTAATCCACTCTCATTACATCTTAATGCATTACTCTGAGTACAAAACAGTATAGCAAGCATACACAACAGACACACTAAACAGTACCCCCATTATTTCTATTTCTTTATTAAGCATATTGTGTATAGTTATTATAGTAAATAATATTTAACATTGATTCTCTATTAGCAATGCTTTCCAACACGTACGGTATAGTGGTTTTAGCAAATGAATAATACCGGCTGAAATTTCATTAATTTAATTTGTCACTTAATTACTTTGTTATCTTAAATTTGTTGTTCTGAATATAATCTCTTGTCAGCGTTACGTTGATTAAGTTAACGAAGCGACAAACATCTATCTAAGTTCGCCTTCTCTGTAGATTATCTCTACCATGAGACACACATCTAAAAATAGAAGCCAATAGGGCCAAAGGTTGAACTTCATGTCTTTCTTTCTTCAAACAAAAGTTAATATAAAGTCTTATAACGTTTATCTTATGAAACTTCAATTATACCGACACCATAATGTATAAAACCTATTTTGACAAAATGGAAACCCAACTTCAAAAATCAAATATTCTATAACAAAAAATGCACTAAAAAGTAAATAAATAATTGCGTATCTTATGCCAATTTTAGTCCACCTAAGCAAAAATTTTTTTAATATATATGTACAATTATTGTTATTTTTTGAGTCAGTGTCAGCATAGAGAAATTCACATAACTTTTGGACACCGCCTCCAAAAATAACAATAATTGTATTATTTTTTTACTTTTTTGTTATAGAATATTTGATTTTTTGAAGTTGGGTTTCCATTATGTCAAAAAAGGTTTTATTTCTCGCTTTTGAGTGACTTTGAAGTTCTATGACTTATTTTATTTGTCTAAATATGGGTAGACCAACTTAACGACCTACTAACTTTTAGTGCATTTCTTAATAACTCTTTTTTTTTTATCCGTTTTTTTTTTTTTTTAATTTTTAGTGCATTTTTTCATAACAGATGTTCAGTTTTTTTTACATATATTTTGTTTTTTTTTTTTGTAAAAATTTTTTTTTCGGGGTCGGTTTTTTTTTTGTAAAAAATATTTTTGAAGTCGGTTTTTAAAAAAATTCTTTTTTTCCCATCATAAATGAGTATACCCTTTCAAAATAAAAAAAAACTTTTGCAAAAATCGGTTATCACATACAAAATGAGGATTTTCCTCGGTTTCCAGGGGATCCCCTCACCAGAATGCGATTTGGTGACAATGGGATCAACCTGAAATCAAACCCGTGAAACAAAAAAAAAATTCAAAATCGGTTCATAAATAACGGAGTTCTGAGGTGACAAACATTAAAAAAAAAAACAATATAAAAAAATACAGACGAATTGAGAACCATCCTCCTTTTTGAAGTCGGGTTAATAAAATATTAGCTTTAATTGCTACCTTCAATAGTTGAGTCTCTGTAGCAATATAATAATTCGTCAATATTTTCTGGGTTCGCTTAGTTCGTTTTTCTGTATATTATACCCAATATTATGTAATATACAGGGTATATTAAATTAAGTTCCGACTTTGTAACGCTTGAAAATATTGATCGCAAAAAAAAATGTTTGCTATAGGTGTTTATAAAATTACCTAATTAGTTCATTTCCGCATGTCCTGTCTGTCTTTTTGTCTGTCTGTGAACCCGATAACTCAAGAATGAAAAGAGATAATGATCTCTAATTTATTATGTGTGTTCTAGAGCAAAAAAGTGAGGTCAAGTTCGTTAATGGACAAAATCGAACCATGTTTGGGAAAATGGGCAAAACTGCCTATCTTTGAAACCGTAAGATATATAATAAAAATTTAATAACAAAAAAATCTTCTTTTTAAAATAAACAACTTTTGTTTGAAAAATTTTTCCATAAACTCAATAGTTTTCTCATAATTTGTTCTCAAAAGTTCCTCGGAAAGCAAAAAAATATGCCCATCTTTAAAACCATAAGAGATTTTTTTTTAATTGTGGGACAATTAAATAATTTTTAACAATTCAAACATTGATATGCAACTCAGTATATACTGGGTATTCAAATAATTAACTCAGTTAGTTGTTGCATTACTTGTTTTATACTTGGAACCTTTGAAAGAATGTAATACGGAACAAGAAATAATATATCCATGTTTAAAATTATTTCATCTTTCTTTGTTATATTTTTAGTATTGTTTTTCTTTACGTATATTTCCTGGAATTTTGATGTAACTGTTTATAGATGTCTCAACAATTTCGGGTTATATGATATCCTCACTTATTGATCCAAAAGCTGATGAAATTACTACCAGAACCCAATTGATAAAGTAACTACGATTTTCTGTATATAATGAGTTATTTATTTTACGTCTACACACAACGCTGTATAAAAATATTTGTTATACATCTGCATAGGTACTATTTAAATATGTATGTAA
Source organism: Nineta flava (assembly GCA_963920215.1). Lineage (NCBI taxonomy): Eukaryota > Metazoa > Arthropoda > Insecta > Neuroptera > Chrysopidae > Nineta > Nineta flava. The sequence goes on along the minus strand of OY986041.1, from coordinate 15,273,024 downwards.
GTATATTCATTCATACGCATGCTTCTATAATATGAAGTAGTTACAATAAAAAATATTTTGACAAAATGGAAACCCGACTATATATATTTAAAAATTTTTGCTTAGGTGAACTAAAATTGACACAAGAGTACGCAATTATTTTTTTTACTTTTTAGTGCATTTTTGGTTACGAATATTTGATTTTTGAAGTCGGGTTTCCATTTTGTCAAAATATTTTTTATTTTTTTATATTTTTAGTGCATTTTTTCGTAGCAGATTTTCATTTTTTTTACATGCATTTTGTTTTTTTTTTTGTAAAAATTTTTTTTTTTTGGTAAACATATTTTTATTTGAAGGTTTCTAAAAAAAGTTTCTTATTTTTCCGTTATGAATGAGTACATCCTTTCGATGAAAAATCGGTGATCACATATAAAATGAGGGTTTTCCTCGATTTCCAGGGGATCCCCTCATCAGAATGCGATTTGATGACAATGGGACCAATCGGAAATCAAACCTTTTAAAACAAAAAAATTCAAAATCGGTTCATAAATGACGGAGTTCTGAGGTAACAAACATAAAAAAAAATAAAAAAGCAACATACAGACGAATTGAGAACTATCCTCCTTTTTAAAGTCGGGTTAAAAATGTATGAGCTGAAACTGTGGCAAAACTATTAAGATTATGAAGCAAAGTTTCAAAAATTGTGTTTTTAAAAAAAGGCTTATTATTGATAAGATATAGAAAATATATATCTTTAATAGCAATAGCAAAATTGGTCCACATATAGCAGATATGTGACGAAAATTTTTTTTTTGCCACATAAAAATAATCGACATAAAACTACCTGTAATCAAATTTAAATAATAAATAAATATATTTAAGTTACCATTTTTGATGGCCGTTTGTTTTTAATATTATTATGACTTCAAAAATTCCCACCAGAGAAGCACATACCACCTAAATTTAAATTTATGAATTTTAATGCCAAATTCAGAACTGATGACAACAATAAGACAACAACATGACGACAACAACAGAAGTGTAATGGAAGGAAGATGCAATAGAAAGTTTCTCTTATTTTTGGAAAATCTATTTTGAGGAAGAGCTTGAAAATAAATTTGAGATTATTGGGTTGATGAATATTCGATCCTTTTCTTTGACTTTGGTTTTACAGACAGCTTTGATGTTTGAAACTTGAGCAAGGAAATAAAATTAAATTGTAGTTTAAATTTTTGTTTCAGATATATGGACAAATTTTGCTGATTAATATTTCAAACTGGCACAAAATTGTATATATATATAATTATAATTATAATTATAATTATAATTATAATTATAATTATAATTATAATTATAATTATAATTATAATTATAATTATAATTATAATTATAATTATAATTATAATTATAATTATAATTATAATTATAATTATAATTATAATTATATATATATATATATATATATATATATATATATATATATATATATATATATATATATATATGTTGTTTTTGTAGTACTTATTATTTTGTAGTACTTATTATTTTGTAGTCTGTTGTTTTTGTAGTACATATTATGTTATTTTACATTCAAAATTATTATCATTAACTATTTTACACAGTGTATTATAGCTAAGTAAACAACTTTTAAACTTATCTTTTTCTTTGTGTGCCGTCAAATTTTGAAATCGTTAAAAGTCTATTTTTCTGTCGCGGCACACTTTTAACGATTTCAAAATTTGACGGCACACAAAGAAAAAGATAAGTTTAAAAGTTGTTTACTTAGCTATAATACACTGTGTAAAATAGTTAATGATAATAATTTTGAATGTAAAATAACATAATATGTACTACAAAAACAACAGTACGTTTATTAAAGGATTAATTACAAGCTAATAATAAAAATACTTTTAATGACAAATTTGAGCATTGTCGTAAAACTAACAATGCTACTCTCAAATCGTCTTCTACAATTAACAGTGTCGATCTTTTTTTCGTTTTTATGTTGGTTAATATTTTACTATATTCTAAAATTTGGCAACAAACAAAAATGCCGCGGCACAGTGCTTGAGAATCTCTGATATAGAGTATGAAAACTGTAAAGTAATCCTGATCTAAAGTAAATCTAAAATAAATTAAATCTGATAGTTTGAAAATTTGTAATGAGAGGAGTGAAAATAGTACAACCAACTGAGTTAAGTGTTTAAATACTCTGTATATACTGAGCCCATTTTCATTGTGGGTACTTTTTATTTTAATTTTTACACATGCACAGATCTATAAAAATATAACTGTACAATATATATGTATGACATGTAATAAAGGCATGCACACTTCAGTAACCTACAGCAACAACTGTTAAACTGTTCAATTTGAAATAATTAGTTCAGTTTCAAACAAAACTTATTTAGAAAAGGAATATTGCTTGTATTTAATCTTTTCTTATATCTCGTACGGTTATATATACGTAGTTATTTTCCGTAGTTAATTTTTAGTGTGTTTCCTATATACTATAATAAAAGATTATATTGTAGTTTTTTTTGTTGAAAATATTAAATTTTTTCAAATTAAACCAAAGCTTTTTAATTTGTGATATCTGATTTGTTCAATCAAAAATCATAATTCAAGTAAATAAAGAAGATAGCGACAGTCTTATAAAAATATTAATGATAGATAATATTAAAGACAGTTATTTTAATAATATAGTATTGATTAAAAGGTCAACACCAAATGTTCTTAAGTTATAGGAATACTCTACTAACTTAATTTCAAAACAACTTGTTATATTTATGCCACTAATATGTAATATATATGGATATATATATATATATATATATATATATATATATATATATATATATATATATATATATATTGATATATATATATATATATATATATATATATATATATATATATATATATATATATATTATATATATATATATATATTGACAGAGCACAATGAAATTCGTCAATATAGAAAACATAGTAATATCGAATTCGGAAACAAAGGTATTTATTCAGTAAACCAGGCGGAACTAAATATCGATTTTATCGATAAATAGGAAATAAACAAATTTAAACATAAAACCCCGTAGTTCAAACTTATTTTAAATATACATAGTAAATGTTTCAAATAAGAACTTATTTTTTTCAATTTTCGAATTAGATTAGATCACTTTTCCCGATATACCAAAGTTATTATATTATAAAGTGTTTTGCGGTCAACAGTATCATACACATTTGACATACTCCCATCTTTTTTCCAAAATCCGCCTAATCGTAAACTTTACGATTAAGCAGTTTTTACGATTAGGCATCGTACCAGTTATGTTAACGAATAAACGTGTATTACTTTAACTCATGTTTAAGCTAACTATTATGAAAACACAAAGGTAATGCATGCGATTATTATTAATAAAGTGTCAATATTCGTATCCATACTATATAATAATAATTAATTCGTAAGAAATAGTAGTAGGTGAATAAATTAATTAATTAAAATAAATTGAACGTTTCGACATTTATTTATGACTTCCTGAGCAACTTGTTTTTATAATTCAAATGTCTAACATATAGAAACTATGGAGAAAAACCTTATATATTAATTTCATTGCAATAATCCCACTCATCTTTATAGCAATAGTTTGACTTTATAGTAAATGCTGTTAATTTAATTCAGACTTATTTGTCAACTAAAAGTTTTAATCAATGCCACAACGTTTAAAAAAACAATTGTAACAATGATTAGCTGGATTATGGCAATAAAATTAATAGTTTCTATATGTTAGACATAATAAAATTAATAGTTTCTCCATAGTTTCTATATGTTAGGCATTTGAATTATAAAAATAAGTTGCTGAGGAAGTCCTAAATAAATGACGAAACGTTCAATTTATTTAAATTTTTTCATTTATTCTCCTAGTCCTATTTGCTACGAATTAATTATTATTATTTATTATTTTTTAAAACGAAACGAAACTTTATTACATTCCTAAATATTATTTGGAATGTTCTCAATAATTTCACATTTTATAAAAATTTCGTTTTTTATTTATCGTGTTGACGGACAGGCTGACAGATACCCGTTAAAAAGTCGGGATTAAACTAAATATACCCTGATATATATATATATATATATATATATATATATATATATATATATATATATATATATATATATATATATATATACCGAGTATAAAAATTAAAGTATCTCTGTCGGTGTAAAAAAGCTAAAATGGAAGTGGGACATGCAGCCAAAACCGATAATAATCCCTGAATGATTAGATGTACCTCATGGACACCTTACAATATTATTTATATATAAAGAGATTTCGACTCCAAAAAAGTTGGCGAGATTTAATAGTATAATTTATAGGTGGTCCGTGGATAAAAACTGCTCAAAATGGGTCAAATTGGAGTTTGTTAGGCGAAGTCTATGCTCAGAATGTGGGTAACACTAAATAGGCTTATTACTTGTAAGCACTTTCAAAAATTGAGACAGACTTTACAAGAATTGACGGATTTCAATATTTAGCATGTATTATATATAATACACTATCATAAAATATATACATATAAACCGAGTTTTCTAACTAATTGTTCGGTTCAGTTCTATATACCAACCAAATGAATATATGCGTCGGTCGGTCGAACTACGAACACAATTACTACAACGAAGAAGAATAAGATGTTGTACAGTCACAAGATATAACAAATGAGAAAACACAAGATAATTAAAGAAATGTTGGGTTTGCTTTTGTTGTTACATCAGCCGTATAGCTGTCGTAGGCAACAAGGCAAATGCGTCATTATACTTAATGGCGACTTAAATCTAAGCATTCATTATTCATAAGTTGATGAGTTTCATAGATTAATCCGCATTAGACGATCGGGATCAGTGAAAATCCAAAATTTCCAGCACTAGTATATATCTTATGCATTAATAAAACAATCCAAAAACGTATTAAAACTTTAGTATTAGATTGTAGTCTACAGTAGTATAGTCTACAGTCTACTTATAGTCTACAGTACAGCACGGTTTTTTTTAATGGTTAGTAACAGACTAAATTTTAGTCAGTAGCTTCCTTTCGACGAGACGCCCAAAGTTTCTCTCGCAAAAATGTTCGATGATAGTGACTAACGAAGCGCGTTAGAGAGTAACTTGTTTGTTTGACGATAGCAAATATTTTATCAGTAACAGTTAATTTGTTACTTAAATTGAGAGATAATGTAATAAAGATCTTCAAAAAATCTTTAGTCCTACAAAATGGATGGTGTGACTGGCAGATCCCCCACCCCAACAAGTTAAATAACGGGGTATACATAGTTATTACTTGGCGCTACTTGAATAACCGTTACTTGGCGCGATTGAGTGTATTCATTATACAATCAATATTAGTAGTATTTTATGAAGTAAAGGTTGATGAAATGAGACCTACAATATGTATAAACGTTGTGTGTCATTGAAATAAGAAAACATTTTTCTATTTTATAAATGAAAATTTTACACTGGCATGTTCAGAGCGTAGGACTGGGAAATTGAACCACTGAATTTGTAGGACAAGGTGGCCATCAAATTATACATATCATTATTAACAGCATAAAAATTAGCTTGTTACTAATAACTATGTATACCCCGTTATTTGAACATGTTGGGGGTGGTGGACATGCCTATCACACCATCCATTTTGTAGGACACAAGGTTTTTTGAAGTCTTTATTAATTATCTCTGAATTTAACTAACAAATTTACTATTACTGATAAAATTTTTGCTATCGTCGAACAAACAAAAGTTAGTCTCTTAAGCGCCTCGTTAGTCACTATCATCGAGTATTTTCGCCAGAGAAAAGTTGGGCGTCTCGTCGAAAAGAAGCTTCTGACAAAAATTTAGCCTGTTACTAATCATTAAAAAAACCGAGGTGTCCTGTAGACAATTATTTCATAAGAGTTATGTTGTTACTAGCATACTAACTGACTCTAAACTATTGGTTACATAAAATAATGATTCAATTTTCAGCAAAATCTACAAATTAATAGCATATATTTTTTACCGTATATCAAGTGAAAACCGCATCAAAATCAATCCAGCCGTTTTAATGAGATGCGAGAACAAATAGTCAGACATAAATTTTTTAAATCAGTTTTTTTGGCATTTATTTCCATGATATTGATTTCATTTTTCTTCTTCTGCATTTTACTTCTACAAGGGCATAAGGGCATAAGGTAAAGAAGTGGTAGGTAATGCAGTTACGCAATAGTCTTGTAAAAACTATTGCAGTATATACCACAAGAATACGGAAGATAAAAAGAATATAGGTACATTCTGTTAGAAAAAAGATCCATACAGGACACAATATCTGGTAGACAAAAAATTCCTACGTATCCTATGTAAATTAAAATCTTGGTAGGGGAGGTTATGCTACCAAATGTTGGCTATTTTTTTACTTAGGTGATATTGGTGGTGAGCAGAGTGGCATATAAGGGGTGTGGGAGCAGCCTAGTGCTAGTAGAAGCATTTATTTTCAATCGAATTTAAAACTACTGAAATCGGTACAAAACCCCACAGAATTAGATGCATACGAAAGTATCTACATACACAAATTGAGAAAATAAATAATGAATTTAGACAATGTCCCAATTCCAAATTCTGATTTAATAAAACTAAACCACTTTCAAAAAAATTCGTTACGCAGGAGATGCGTCAACTTAGCGAATTTCCGAACACATAAATCACTCTCGAGCGGTCATAATTTTAGTGTGATCAAAATGAAATATAATATCATATATGACTTAAGTTTTGGCAAAAATTAAATTTATTAATAGCCAAAATAACGATTATAGTTTATAGTTACTATGGAAACGACAATCAAAATTTTTTACAATAAAATATATTTCATGTATTCGTATCAAACAAACACAAAATATTAAATATCTCTCTTAATATTAGAAAAATTGAAAAATGTATAAGGAGTAAAATTGTAGAAAATCAAGTTTGCTACAATTCATTACTGGATCATTTTTCTCAAACTCTAATGTGAACAGAGATATTTAGAATTTTAACTTTCAATCTTTAATTGTAAATATTTCTGTAAATATTAGAGTAACAGAAAAATGATAAGAAACAAAATTACAGTAAAACTTAGTACCTACAACTTAACTCCTGATAAAATTTTCGATTTTTTAAATATTAAGGGCTATAGTCAAATTTTGTGTTTCCCCCTCTCTCTAAACCTCCTTTCTCCTCGTCCCATTTTACCCATTAACAAACTGGACCTTTAGAATACCAAAAGCGACTCAAATACCAAATTTATTTCCAATCAGAATAAAACTGTGACCCGTAGAGAGTCCACAGACATTTTAAAAAAGTACATATGTATATAGGTATATTTATATATATATATATATATATATATATATATATATATATATATATATATACATATATATTTATAACAAATTTTAGCGATAGTGATTTTTAACATCTAATAGGTAGGATCGATGGGCATTTGAAGAAATTTTTACGATATTGGTGCAAAAACAATAGCTGCATTTCCTTTGGAGGAAATTCGCTAAAAAAATTTATTACCTGAATATCAAGGTTAGCTTCAATCAACACGCTCACTTTAGTGTTAGTGACAATAACAACGCCGCATAGTCAGAAAAGGATACCGTCAATAAATGGATGATGTTCTTCACACACTTAATCCTTTAATTGGGTGGTTAACTCAAATAATCCTTCAAGTCGGATCATATCCTCATTCAAATCATATAAAAGACGCAACTTTTTTAATATCACTGTGAGACACGCACCAAATTAGCAACAAGCAACATATCTCTGACTCCATATCCCAGAGATAGTTACGATTAGCTAATTCATACTGATGATGACACTACATTGTAGTCGAAATACGTATTTATAAAATACAAATAAATGTTCTGGGAATTGGGACAAAATTTGAAATATAACTTTAACATTTCAAAATTTGAAATGTTAACAAAAGCATGGGGTGATTTCTACTTACTTTAGTAAAAGTAGAGCCATTATGAAAACGCAAAAAAAGAGCACCCCACGGTTTTGTTAACATTAAAGTTAATTTTGTTGTCAATCGCATTATTCTATTCTATTCCATTTTAAATTATTTTGCCATTTTGATTTCATATTTAAAAGGTTTTTTTAGTTTTGTTAAACTCAGTTTTTTATCAATCTTAGAGAAACAACAATAAAACCTACCTATTTCACGTATTAAACAAATATTACATGTTTATTTTTATGTAAATGTTTATATTTTATCTAATACCATACAGCGTAATCAGTAAACATGAAATTTGCACTTTTAGCTGATCGTTGAATTTATTTTAACTTAAAATTATTTTTATTGCCACCTGTGCCCCTTGGAAGGAATTTTGGGCGGGTAATTTGGAGCATAAAATGTACCTTTTTAAAATATTTGGGTATGAATAAATTATAAATGTTATATCAATTATAAAATATAAATGTTTTAATCTTTTACATTTACCGCTTGACAATTGTAAACTGCATGTAAATTTTTTGATGATTTAGCTTTAGTTTAGATTTTAGAATTAGATTTTTGGAAATTCCGAATAATTTGCCTAAACTATTCATATCGGAGAACTCATAAACAATTATTTACTTGATTTAATTATTTTTTCTTAGATATCTTTTTTGTTAGGCCCGGTATGATGGGCGTAAATTAAATTTTAACTTACGACAAAAAATAATAAACATTATTGTGGACTTCTACGAATATACTATATAAGATTTTGAAGAATTTTATAAATAGACTATACATCAACACTCGTACATCCTTAACAAATCTAATTCATATCTCGTCTTGCTACATGTATGCCTAATGCCTAGATTTAACCCACCAGGAAGCCTAATAACGAATTCTTCTTAGTACACCTATGAGATAACTTTAAGGAAAGTACCATCATGTACCTACCACCAATATGTTAGTTTAATTTCATTACATTTTATGTATTTAGGGGTCCAACTCATATCAACAAAATTACACAATTACAAAAAGCACCCAAACAAAAAAATAGAAAGATGAAGGAATAAACAATGATGTAATTATTGTGTTTTTATATCTTTAAATATGTTTTGTTGTAAATTTGATACGTGATTGTTTAAATCTGAAGGTAGGAATCTTTTTTTTTTTTGTAGAAATTGTTAATTCTAAAACTGCATTTCATTGGTGACATTAAATGTAGAAAATATGGTCAGGACCAGAGCGCATCCATATTGGTAAGCAAAGTTCGCTCGATTTTGAAATGCAGTATTGGACGTGGTGTGATGCCCCAGTGTGTCGGTGTCATAGCAAGACAAGTGCAGATAGTCTTAAAAACAGACACCACAATTTTTTCATAACAACATGTTCCTCAATACATAGATAGATTTTGGTGGCTATCCTGGAAGGGACACACTTCGACCATAAAGTCCATTATGATGCCTAAGGATGTGAGGATGTAAGTGGAGTGGAAGGAATTTTTGTGTGTGGACTAGGAATTCGTAGGTTGTGCGGCTGCAGCCGATTTTGATAGGAACTATGCCGATATTCATCTGGAGTTTGTGAAGGAAACTGCAGAAAACCTTTACAAGCATAGCCGGTTACTTCGTTCTTTGTCCATACGCCGACAGTTTAGTCAATTAACCGCCCCTTTATTTTCTTCTTTTTTTAAATAATTGACAAAATAGCCGATGTCGGGATTCGAACCAATAACCTCCCAGTCCCAAGTAGACGGAGCGCGTTAGACCGCTTGGCTACCTTGGACCCTCGGCTTATGGTTTCCTCAATACATAAGCGCATTCCAGTATTAGCCTAAGGCTAGTAACCCAGTTTTCTTGCTATAAACGCTGCATTTCACGCTGTACAAGCATATTATATTTCCTGTTGACTGTTCTGAATTAATTTTATTTTCTTATTTACTACTGTTAGTTCTGAAACTAATTATAAATAAATCTAATAGCTAGAATGTCTTTAACCGGCATCTATCCACTGATAGTCACCAAAAAAAAAACTATTTAGGAAGCTATATATTATTTTATATAAATCTAAATCTTCAGTTTATTCAGCCTAGTAGGCTAGCATTCAGTCTGTTTAGACGGTCACTATCGTCTTTAAGATTAATCAATTCGGTATTTCCATGACGTTCGAAGTAAATCGTGTGCAAACCGTACAATATTTTTAAATATCTTGAATCTTTAGGCTTAATAAGCAGTCTGAGGGGTCCAGTTGGTTTAAGTAAAGCCGGCTCCATCGCACAACCTACCAATTTTTAGTCTACATATAAATTCCTTGCCCTTTAATATTGTGTAAAAAAGGCTTAGAAAGGTCTACTTGCCAGGTATCGATCTCCTCTCCACTACTACTACTACTTGGGCTTAATAGCTTTTTTCTCCCTGAAATACAGAGACCTAAACACCGCATTTATTCCTTCGTGTAAAACATAGTACTGTAGGCGTCTGGCATTTATATTTACGTAATAAAAACCATTGTGTACAGTGATGCTTAAGCTTTCGCGGATGTTCATAGTATGCTATATATATAATTCATTTATTAATATATTCAGCCAAGAGAAACACAATAATGGAGTTATTTAATTTTGGCAGGAGTCTTTTCTACCTCGTTTACCAAGATTAGTAGAAATACTATCATTCAACGTTTGGCTAAAAATTTACTTCCAACTCTTTTAACACTTCATAAACTGATGGATTCATAAACTGAATGATTTTGCTAATTCAGCTAAAAATGCTGAATTATAACTTGTTTACAAAAGCATTTATATTAGATTATCAAATGATAATATTAATGAGAACTCTAGGTTTTTGAAATAAAATTTCAAATTCGCTCCAATAACTAGATCAGTTTTTGTATTATAAATACGTATTTCGACTACAAAGTTTTTTATTTATTTTATATTTGTCTATTGATCTCTATTTTCTATCTATTTCTAATTGTCAAAGAGTAAATTACGACCAGCTAATTTATACTGATGATGGCTACTTTGTAGTCGAAATACGTATTTATAATACAAAAACTGATCTAGGTATTGGGTCGAATTTGAAATTTTAAAAGCATTTATGTTTATTTATCGTAGTATACAGACTGTGTTGGACAGCTTTTTCTATAGTAAATCAATGTTAAATATTATTTATTACTAGCTGTCCGTCTGGTACTGTATAAAGATAGTCAGTACACATATAAATATAAACAGTCAGATATCTCACAGCTATACTGTATGCGTATGGTTGTTTGTTTGTCATTAAAGAGTGGGGATTTTGTGATGCACAATGCACATACTAAAGTGTACTTTCATCATATGTGTACTGACTGACTTCATACAGTACCAGACGGACAGCTAGTCATAAATAATATTTAACATTGATTTACTATAGGAAAAGCTGTCCAACACAACAGTCTGTATAATACTTTGCATTTTTATACATTTATGCGTGCATGTGTCAAAAGTAAAATAATCAGTTCACAAATTGATAATGAACTCAGTACACACAGAATATTTAAGCAATTAACTCAGTTAGTTTTTATTAATATTTCGAATAACGTACTACAATGGACTCAAAATATGCTCTGCGTTAACAATCAAGTAATCAAGTATTCAAATTGTATATGTGTCGTCTTTCATTAATCTATATCAGGTGTTTAAACTGATGTTCATTATATTTAATACATTTTGCTAAGCCTGGGATGACAAACTTTTATTGATCTACGTGACATTTAAAAAAAAAAATTTTATAAGACCATGACGTGCCGTCAAAGACTTTTGACTTTTTTTCCCAAGCTGAATAATAAATACTTAATAAATGTAAATATAACTCAAACAAACTTACCCTTGTACTTTTGTCATGAAAATTAGTTTAAAAACGTTAAGAACAATGCGTAATTGGTACAGTAGATTCTCTCCTGTATTGAATGGGACGAGTCTAAAACGAGTCTAAAACTCCTGTAATCAAAATAATATAATAGATCGCGGTAGAAACGCCGTTTAGACTGGTGAATATCTCTTTTCGTTTTTGAGTTATCATATTTGTAGACGGGCATGAAATAGGCGAATTGGGTCATTTTATGAAAACTTTTACCAAAAATTATTTAATTAAATACTGATATGAAAAAATTAACTCGTCAACCAGGAATCGAACCTCGGAATTTGGACAAACATCGGATTGTTGACGCTTAAGTATACACAAATAAACATAAATGAATAATAACTTCGACAGAAGTAATACTGTCTAAATAAATAAAAATAAGAATGATATGAAAAGGTTGGCTGTTACGTCACAGTCGTCTTTGGTGTAGCGGAAGCATACTAGGCTAGATATCCACAGGCCCAAGGTTCGATTCCTGGTTGACGAGTTAATTTTTTCATATCAGTATTTAATTAAAAATTCAATGACAATGACATTTGTCTAAATAGTATACGCTAAAGTCTTCTACAGTTTGTCTTACGTAACCAAAAGGAATTTGGACAAACATCGTATTGTTGACGCTTAAGTATACTCAAATAAATATAAATGAACCAAAACTTAGTTTCTATGATCAATATTGTCAACCGTTACAAAGTCGGGACTAAACTTCTAATACCTTTGTATATATTATACATGTATATATCGAGTATAATTATAATAAGCCAGAGAAATTATTTAAAAAGTGTTTCTTTCTCCTGCCTGAGTTTTCTTAACATATATATACTGTGAAATAACAAATAGAAAATTATCTTGCAGCTGCAATGAAGCGTATTTTCTCAGGAAGATGTTCTAATACCACCTTCTTATGTATTTCAGATGTGTCACTTTTGTCCCCGACTACATTTTTATACCCAGTATATGTAAATATACAAGGTATATTAAGTTTGATCACGAGTTTGAGTTTGTAACGCTAAAAATATGGATCGTAGGCATGAATGTTTGGAATAGATATTCATAAAATGACCTAATTTCCGCATGTCCGCCCTTCTGTCTGTCTGTCTGTCTATCTGCCCGTGGACACGATAACTCAAAAACGAAAAGAGATAACGAGCTGACATTTTTTTGTGTTCTAGAGCCAAAAAGTAAGGAAGTGGGGAATATACATCTTTGAAACCGTAAGAGATAGAAAAAAATTTTAAAAACACAAAATCTTCCTCTGTTCAAAATAATCAACTTTTGTTTAAAGGTTCTTTCGTAAACTCAACAGTTTTCTTACGAAATATGCTCAAACGTACCCCGGAAAGCGAAAAATTTTTTTATCTTTGAAACCGTAATAGATTGAAAAAAAATTGTAGAACAAATAATGTTCGTGTTTACAAAATAAACAACTTTTGTTTCAGTCATTTTTTTTCCATAAACTCAATAGATTTCTCTGCTCAAACATAGAGCAAATTACAAATTACCTATCAATAGTAGGTATGCTTCGCGTTGATAACCCTAACCCTAACCCTAACGCTTCGCGTTGATTAACCACGGCTTCGCGTTGACTGACTTACGCTTCGTGTTTACTAACACTCTCCGCTAACATACTTAATTATACAACTCAATATTTAAAATTATAAAAATCGCAAGAGCATTAATATTCATTTTTTTAAACTCAAGAACATTTTTACTCTTTCAATAATATTAACACAATACAAATATTTACAAATAATTCAATATTTTATAAAAATTGAATTGGCAGAATTGTTAACAATTCAAACATTGATATACAACTCAGTTTGATATACTAGGTAATCAAACACTTAACTCAGTTAGTTGTTACATTGTTAGAAATAAAATTTCTCCAAGTAACAATATAAAACTTAATTCCAAACTAAACACAAGAACATTTGAACATGATCACATTTTCTATAGATTTATAAAATAATGAAACGTATTGTTAAGAGTTTTTAAGAAACCCGAAAACATAAAATAAAATGTACATTTCAAACTGTCATTATTTAGAAGAAGAAAAATTATTTGAGATAAAAAAATAAATTATTCTTTCGTTGCACACTAAAGTCAGCTATGTTTTTTAAACCTCGCCCTCAGGACAGTTCTCAATATTTAAAAGCAGGTTTTTAAATTTACGGTCCAAGCTTTTATGGGCACCGCAAGCTTTTGTATATAGTCACATATTGGTGACTCTATTAAGACTAAAAAACTTAATTTAATTTTCCACCGTTTCCACCTCGTCAAATATTTATCAACACTTCCACCAAACTCCTATTTCAGGGAATATTTACCAATTTCTTTTATTAAGATTCTCGATTCGAACTGGTTCAAAATTGACTTGCAAGATTTCAACTAAACATACAAACAAATGAAGTAAGAAAATAAACGGTCAAATCGACGATGTTCATCCAAAGTTTACGAGCATCAATTTATTTTTAAGTTTAATTGTAAGATAATCAAGTGAAGAACGATGAAAAATTATCGTCTTACAAATTCAATGGAGTGGACTACGAGTCTTCCATCCTCAATGTTCAACGGCTTCCAGAAAATATCAATACCGTTTTCCAAAATTTTATAATTAATAAAGTTGGGCGTCTAGTAAAAACAAAGTTACTTATAAAGTACGAGCTTGACGCTCATCATTCTGAAAAAACCCTTGGGTTTCCCGGACTATTAATGGAAAATTACAGATTTATTCGTTCGTGGAAACACTGCAAATGAACTATACAAAAGTTTATATCGTATATCAATCTCTCCCCTTAGAAATCCGTAAATTTTCGGAGCCAATGTAGTATTTTAAAGCTGAACGCAAAAATATTCTACTGAAAACTATTAAAAATATATTGCATTAAAAAGCCTTGAGTCATTAACTGTCAGTTTAGTTTCATTAAGGTTGTTGTGAAACTGGTGAGCGTAAGTAGGGGTGGTGAGTTTGTCCTATACTAAATGCATTGATATCTCATCCATTGCCAAATCTAAAAACTTAAAAATTTCGCAATTAAATCGTTTCAAACAATTTAATTTTTGTAAAAAACATATATATTTGTAAAAAAGAAACATTTTGTTTAAAACTTAAATCCTAAATTTCATTTTTTCGAAGAGTTTTAATAATTAAAAATATGTTTTTATGTATTTCAAAAAAGTTTTATGGTGATAAAACTAGATAAAACTACAGAAAACTAGATAAAAATAAATATAACTAAAAATAAAAATAAAACTAGATAAAAATAAATGTTACTAAAAATAAAACTAGATTTAGAACATTTGTCGATCTACAAATTTAATTATCTCAGAAACAAAAAACAAGCTTAATTTGAAATTTGGTCCAGATATTTATAAGACTTTGATAAATATTATCACAGTTTTTCATAACACTGGCAAATCTGGTTGTCGAGATTAAGATTTTTGTATTCATGTTTTTACCGACGAGTCCATTTAACCTATGTAAAATCTCTTAAAAATCGTAATTTTAACATTTTTTTACTCAAAAACTAAAAACAGGATCAACTTCATATTTAGACAGGATATTCTTTATTATTGAAATAATAAGCTGTAAAATTTTGAAGATCCTGTCATTAAATTGAATTTTCTTCAATCTTAAATGTTAAATTCATTATTTTTAATTAAATAAATAATGAAATGATTAAGTTTCAGGAATCTGGCACTATCTATCGAACCATGTTTCTTCAGTTGATATAATTGCTTTGGTATGCAATTTAAATGATGAAATTTTGTTGCCAACTCGATTCAATTATTAAAGAAGGTTTCAGATTTTTCACTATCCCTTTGCATCCCTCATAGAAATTCTGCTCAGGAGGACAAGCAATTTGAAAGTCAGTAGTATTAGAGAACCGCGGTAGATAAGCTATTAAAATTTGAAAGTATCAATCTGTCAATTATTTTAAGGGAGTTCGCTTCCTCTTTATACCTACTTCATTAGTGATGTCGCTAGACGAGACGAGACGAGAGGAGAGTAGCATGTCTCTTGTATTGTATTGACTTGTAAAACCCTTGTATCGTTTTGTTTTGTCTCGTTTTTACAGTTAAAGTTTTTTTTGAAAAAATACAATAAGAAAAACAATTGGTTACGCAGGAGCTGCATCAATTTAGCAACTTTCCTTAGAATACATAAATCACTTTCTAGCGATCACAATTTTAGTCAGATCAAAATGAAGTGTTGTATATGATTCTAGTATTTGCAAGGCCAATTTTATTAATAAATGACACACGTCAAAAAGAAAGAGGGGCGTGAGAAAGAAGGAAACACAAAATATAAAATATCTCTCTTAATATTAGAACAATCGAAAAATGCGTAAGAAATAAAGTTGTAGAAAATCATGTTTGCTACAATTCATCATAAACAAAAGTTGTCGTGTAGCTCATAAAAATAGTGATGAGTTGCTGTTCTATATCAACCTCGATTTAACTCAAAATATTTATAAGAAGTTCGGAAGCAAAAATGTTGGAAATCACTGATTTATATCAAGCATATAGATAGCGCAGATAGGTATATACTTTCATATCAGTTCAATAATTTTAAGTGAAGTGTAATAGTTAAAGCAATGGCACGTCCAATTTGGACGAAGACGCAACCGGATGGCAAGTGGTAATCTAGGTATTGAAGTGGTACTGAACCTCCCCGTACCGTCCGAATAGACCCCAAATGGAGAGGGACGGAGATAGGGGGAGGGGGAGTCAAAACGTAAAATTTTTTGACGAGGCAACCGAATGAAAATGCGATTGAAGTTTATACTCTATTTCTATAATAACATTTTTTGCCATCCGAAACACGCGTTACTGTTTTCGCACTCACGAATTTAGGGGGGAAAAAAGTTATGAGGCAACCGCTCCAAAATTGGTGAGCATATTTATTGGTACCACTATATGTTGTAAAAAAATGCTATCCGATCCTGATGGGTAGTTTCTGAGAAACAACCCTTCAAAGTCGCCATAAAAAACCCTTTTTTCGAATTTTTTTAACAAAAATCGAAAAAAAATAGTAAAAATTGTTTAAATCGTATGGCATTCCAAATTTAAGCTCTGATAAGTACAAGGAATTGTGTGTACCAATGCCATCCGGTTTTGATAAAATTCTTTTTCGCCATTCCAAAAATCGTTATAATTGAAATAATGTCATACGTTGTATATAATTCTTGAAACTCCTTACCGATGATTAAGCGAAAATGAGGGTGAATTTTATCATAACCGGATGGCATTGATACAGACAATTCCTTGCACTTATTAGAGTTTAAATTTCGAATGTCTTCCGATTTAAACAATTTAACTATTTTTTTTCGATTTTTGTTTAAAAAAATTCGAATAAATAGGGTTTTTTGGCAACTTTGAAGAGTTGTTTTACGTTTTGACACCCCACCCTCCCTATATCCGCCCCTGTCCATTTAAGGTCCTTTTGGACGGTACGGGGAGGTTCAGTATCACTTCAAGACCCAGATTACGCTATCCAGTTGCCTTCCGTCCAAATTTGACGTGCCATTTCCTTGAATATAATGTATTAATTAATATATTTTAAAGTTTATAATACTTTTGTGTTCAAATAGCATATTTGCTTAATTGTTTAAAAACTTTTTCAAGTTTATATTATCGGTTTTTAATTAAAATATTATGTTATTCAACTGTAAATAAGTGCTCAAGTTTTTATAAGAAATGTTCAAATTTTTTTACAAAATTAATTTCAATCTATATATACTGTTGAAATATTAATCTTGACTATGTATAGTCTATTTCAGTGGATTAAGTGGACCTGTATGACTTTTAATTAGAAGTTTGAGTACGAGATGCAAGAATTCAGATCACTAACATTATATTTAATTGGTTAACGAAAATTATCCTAGGATTGGCAATGAGTCCAACCAATACAACGTACATGTGCATAGAGCGTACCCAATCATCCAAAAGTGTATTGATCTAACTTTCATTTATACCGGCAGAAGCCGAAGTTAATGAACATAATATTAAGATAGTCGAGCACTTTTAATTTTCATATTCCGCCGAAACAAAAAAAGCACAAAAATTTTAATTGCAGCACATAATTCTGATACGTAGTAAATTTATTTTCGGTACTTTTCTCTGCTAGCTTAACGGAGGTCAATTTATGATTCTTATATACATATGTTCATAGTTCATTAACTTCCGCTTCTGTCGGTATAATGATAGTCAAATCAATTCATTAGTGACTAGTGTATGCATGGAGACTATATAAAGGAGATCTAACTCAAACGGGAAAATTGACAAAATATGGCAACGAAATGGTAGAAGTTATATTTACTTTTTATGCCGCTAGGATCGCTAGTTGTTGATAGGAACTCATTCGTACCGAAGTGAAATACCGTACGTTTAGTTTACATTTTCGCATAGCAGATCTCCCACGAGTATGAGAGAGTACATATGTATACATTAAGCAATGTGTATGAAAAGGAGGTCTTAATGTATGCATATGTACTCTCTCATACTCGTGGGAGATCTGCTATGCGAAGATGTAAACAAAACGTACGGTATGGTATAATAAATTAGAAATGAAGTAGCCAAAAACTAGTTTATTTTCGAAGTGATTATTTTGAAGTGTGAAATTTGTTTTAAAAAAATTATTAAATAAAAAACTGTTTAAAAAACATTTAAAATGGGAAGAGTATGTGCAGTAGACAATTGTAAAAGTAGTAGTGCTTGTGACAATAAGCAACGGGATCAATTGGTTTAAAAAACCAGGACTTATTAATTAAATTGTATGACATTATATTAAATATTAATTTTCAGCATTATTATTAATAAATAAAAGTTTAATTTAATATCTGATTCTATAATTTATTTTCATTTTTACAATTCCAACATTACAGGTTACTATTTAATTATTTGATGTATTTTTTTTTATTTTCATGTAATTATTTTGCGAATTTTAACTATCACTTGAACTTCAACTAATTCCTTATTGAAAAATTGAAATTACTTATCATTTATTTAAAAAAAAAATTTATTGGAAAAATACTTTGGCTGGAAATAATTTTTATAATACTATAAATGCGTAATGTTTTTAAATTAAAACTCGCGCCTTATACACTCTGTTCTGTTTCCGGTGCCGAAGAAACACTACTGACATCTTATTTTTGGCAATTATTTGTTTACATGGAGTTATGTATCCTTGTTTAGTGTCTATGAGTGTATGCATCGGATAGCCATTTATAAAAATAGAATGGTCAGTGCATATAATATGGAGGTCAGAGGTTTTCTTGTTATAACATCGCAGTCATGGCAATTGGATAAAAATTGAATGACTTTGTTGAAAAAAATTTGTAAACATTCAGTCAATTCACATTCATGTCAAAATAAGTTTCAAAATTCCAAATATATTTATTTTTCATGGCTCTTTTACCAATTTCTGGATTTATTAAACCTGTTTCGATAGTAAACCACAAAAATGATGGATAAAAGTTTAAAATTTGCAAAATTTAGTTATAAAATTAATAGATCTTTGTGTCGTTTCTCACAGACAGAAGTACGAGCGGGTTCGACCGTAATACAAAAGGTGGGCACAAATGTTAATGAAATTTGTAAGACCGTGCCTGAATATAATCACAAAAAATCATTTGGAACATGTACACCAGGAAAATACGATGATGATTGGATGTTTAGTCAAGATAATGTACAGCGTCGTGAAGGGTTTGAAAGAGTAAAACAATGGTATCGAAAACATCGGCCAAACATTGATAAAAAACAGACTCCAACAAATTCATACTTAGGCGAAAGAATTCGGGACATGAGAGAATTAAAAAATAGAGCAGAATTAGCATCAAATTATGTCTTAAATTGCACTCAAAATATAATAAATCCAGAAATATCAAAAGAAGAGAAAGATGGTAAAAAATTAGGCAAGTAAACTTTTTGACAATATTTCATTTATAGTTCATTCGCATAGGCCGCTTTTAAAGCATTAGAGGTAGGTACAAATATGTTCCTTGGTTTTTACAGTCACTGAACTAAAAATTCGCCGTTCTTTTTGTTTATATGGGTACAAGTGAGAGTTATCCGCAATTTTTTTTAAATCGCGTTTTAATTGTTTAAATTATTGTTTTTAAAAATTTCGAAAAAAACTCCGTGTTTATTGACGGTAACAATTCATGAATAATAGTGCTTAATAAAGTGCAAAAGTTTCTCATCAAACTGACATCCAACAAACTACTCGTTGTTAATGGCCGTGAAAACAGTATTTTGCAAATATCTCGAAAACGGCCAGCCTCAAGGAACAAAATGAATATCTTACAAATGTGTAGCTAAGACAATTATTTCCCAAATCTATTTGATCAAAAGTGTGCTAAATTCTTCCCCAATCTCCACAGTTTTCTAAGATTCTACCACGGCAATTTTTTTTTAAATCAAGTAGCATTTTGTATTAAAATTTCGTACTATTTTTTCATTTCCAACGTCAGTTTAAAATTAAATTAAAAAAATCAGCAAAATATATAATGAAACAAGTGAAAATTATAAGTTTGGATCTTATTTGTTTTACCACCCCCCCTACCCCAGTAAAAAATGGTTGGAAATATTCGGAAAACACCACAGGAAGTGATTCGAAGGAGGAAAAAGTGTTTTTTGTCTTTGAAAACCTTAACCCAATCCAACCCAACCCAACCTACATTATTTTTTACTTAAAAATGGAAAAAAACTTGGATTTTAAGGATTTCAAGGACGAAAAAGGCTGTGTTCGGTTAGGTTGGGGTATTTTAGCGGGGGGTTGTGGGTGCAACCCCCCGACAATTTAATATTGTAAAAATTTTTTTTTCGTAAAAACGCTTAAAAAAAAATTTTTTTTTAATTTCAAGGATTTCAAGGACAAACAGGACTTTTTCCTCCTTAGAATCACTTCTTATGGTCCTAACAAACCATTTCAACCATTTTTACTGGGGGTGGTAAAACGAATAAGGATTTCAAGGACGAAAAGGACTTTTTCCTCCTTAGAATAACTTCCTATGGTCCGAACAAACGATTTTCAGCCATTTTCAACCAATTTTACTGGAGGGGGGGGGGGCGAATAAGATCCTAAGTCTCAAGTTTATAATGAAAATTACAACTAACTGAATTAATTACTGAAATACCCCGAATATACTGAGTTGAAATTAGTGAACGATTTGTTTACTTTACTTTTATAAATTTACACAGAGCCACAGAGGTAGGTAGTGCTTTTTTCAAAATTGTATAATTGACTTGTGCCTTATCCATACGATTTTCGAAAAAATAATATTCTCGTATAATATTTACTCATACTCAACGGTTGGATGAATTGGTCGGTACATCATGACCTCATTCTCTGAGATAATCCGCTTAGTGCTAGTAGCTTCTACCTGACGATATTTTTACTAAAATATCAATGAATATTTTATGTTATGTATCAGACTATCGTGTCGTCTCTCTCACTGAATGTCCAACTTTTTATTCAGATCTCACTAGTGACATGTTCCGTACTGCTAAGTATATATACAACAAGAAGTAGATAGTTTAATGTACTTGCTTTGGCAGTACATATACTAAAATTGGAACGATACAGAGAAGATTAGCATGGCCCCTGCGCAAGGATGACACGCAAAATCGTGAAGCGTTCCACATTTTTTTATCAAATATTTTCGTTAAATTCTACATTTTATTTATATTTTAACTAAAACTTTGCCATTTTAAAGCGTCAAATTTTATTATCTTTTAAATGTATTTGACAAATAATTTAGTTCTAAAAGTTTGTTATTAATGCAGGTATTTTTTCTATAGATGCTACTATAGACTATATTAAAATTAAAGTATCTAACCGTCTGAAAACGTTCTTGCCGTCAAAAAGGGATACAACTTTGGAACGGCTTGGAATAATGGACTTAAAAGTTTTGGTAAAGAAAATATAGCTAGAGTTTTTCTTATGTTATCATTATTTCATCAACAATATTGTACAGGAAATGTAAAATTTAAAGAAAACTTTTACAAAAAAATTTGGAACGCTTCACGATTTTTTTTCCGCCCTAGTGCGCAAAGTAAACTTTACACACTCAAATAAATATTTACAATACATCTAGATAGATAGATAGAATGTAGAGGCTGCCCTGGACGGGCTACACTTCACCCATAAGATCCCTTGTGATGCCTAAGGATGTGAGGATGTGAGTGGAGTGGAAGGAATTAGTGAGTAGACTAGGAATTGGTAGGACATGCGGCTGCAGCCGACTCTGATGGGAACTATACCGATATATTCATCTGGAGTTCGTGAACGAAACTGCAGAAAACCTTCTGAAGCATAGCTCTTTTTTTTTAACGATAAACTGACGATATCGGGATTCGAACCCAAAACCTCCCAGTTTCCAAGTATGCATACTGCGCAGACATAACACATTAGACCGCACGGCTACTTGGACTGGTAACAATTGAATAGCCAAACAGCCATTTAACGCCCGAAAGAACGGGCGCTAAAATATAATTATTTCCGCATTAGGTAAAAAAATACTATTTGCAACTCGTGTGGTGTTGTCGATTACCCACTCGAGCGAATGAGTGGACAATATCGCTCTCGTGCGCAATCGATAACTTACCGCACTTGTTGCATAATATGAATTAATTTATTTAATATCAGATATAAAGTTTGATCTAATATCAAATCTCTCCCGCTTACCCGTTACTAATTGTAGATGTTTATTTAGAATATTTTGTGTAAATTAAAATATTGTACAATAAAATGTAAAATTTAGAGAAATTTTTTATAAAATCTATTTTGACAAAATGGAAACCCGGGTTCAAAAATCAAATATTCTATAACAAAAAATGCACTAAAAAGTAAAAAAATAATTGCATATTCTTGTGCCAATTTCAGTTCACCTAAGCAAAAATTTTTAAATACATATGTTCAATTATTGTTATTTTTGGAGACGAATTGAGAAGCATCCTCCTTTTTGAAGTTGGGTTAAAAAGGGTTTGGAACGGCCACGATTTTGCATATATCTGCTCGTATCAGGACATTGCTAATCTTCCTGTGTCGTTCCTGCACAAGCCGATAAAGCGAGTACATGAACACCCACACTACTAATTGTATATATATATATATACTTAGCAGTAGGTAACTTGTGAGTTTTAGCATAGAATTGGATATTTTAAAAAAGAGATAGCTAGTCCTTATTTATTGTATATGAGAATTTGTTTTACCTGTAATATTTATAATATTTGTTATCCTTTTTTATCTAATACAAAATTGTGAAGCGTTCTAAATGTTTTTGTAAAAGTTTTTTTTTTTTATTTTACATTTTCTGTACAATATTGTTTGGCGAAATAATGATAAGAGATGAAAAACCCTAGATAAATTTTCTTTACTAAAACTTGTTAAGTTCAATATTCCAAACCGTTCCAAAGTTATATCGGAACTTATTTTCTACAACTTTACTTCTTAAGTGTTTTTCGATTTTTTCAATATTAAGAGAGATATACCAAATTGTGTGTTTTCCCCTCCCTCTAAACCCCCTTTCCTCTTGTCGATTCTTGTCATGCTTACCATAAAAATGCACTGTCATCCAAACTGAACCAACATGTAAAAATTCAACTCCGTAGGATAAGAGGAAGTGGTTCTAATTGAGCTTGCAAGATTTGACTCGAACATACATACATCTATACGTACATACATACTTTGCAAGTTAAATAAAAGCTTGTAAAAATCAGTGGTCTACTAAAAGTTTAACGTTGATTCGGCTTAGGATAATCATTTTATTTGATTCCTCGGAATCAAATATCAGATTTTGTTAGTATTCACCTGATACAAATATACCTACCGTTCCCGGGCATTTAGACAATCCTGTATATAACTTTTTGGTTTTGATGGAACAAAAAGACTCTGTGGGAAATTTTTATCCTTCAAAAAATGCAGATTGCAAGTGAAAATATCTTTTCTTGAATGTCTTCTGTTGAACAGAATGTCTTTGTTCACCAGCCAAGTAGCCGAGCGGTCTAAGGCGTCATGTCTGGGCAGTAGGCAGTACTTGGAAAATGGGTTCGAATCCCGACATCGACAGTTTGTCAATTATAAAAAAAAAAAGGGGCGGTTGATTGACTAAACTGTCGGCGTATGGACAAGAACGAAGTAACCGGCTATGCTTGAGAAGGTTTTCTGCAGTTTCCTTCACGAACTCTATATGAATATCGGCATAGTTCCTAACATAGTCGGCTGCAGCCGCATATCCTATCAATTCCTAGTCTACTCACAGATTCCTTCCACTCCACTCACATCCTCACATCCTAAGGCATCACAATGGACCTTATGGTCGAAGTGTAGCCTGTCCAGGGCAGACTTTACAATCTACCTCTACCTCCACAGTGTTAATATTAATATCAGTAATCGGTGATAATTTTAATATCGGTCAAAAAGTCAATAAATAGATAATAATAGTCATATAAGTCGTAAACGGTAAAAGATACAAAAAAAATTAGTGAACAAAAAGTAGGAAATCCAATTAACTACATAAAAGGTTATTATTATTTTGGGCACGGTAATGGAGATATTGGCCTATATTTACAGTTTTATACAGTTTTTCTCAAAATGGCGGTACTTCCGGGGTCGAAATTTGTAAGGATTTTATTCATTGACATTCAGTACGTGATACTGAACCTAATTTAAAAAAAAAAAACTCCAGTAATTTAATGCAGCGCAATATTCTGTATTGATTGTACAAATATACCAGGTATAATAAATAACCTTTGAAGTTTTTTTAAATTAAATTTCAATTTTTGCCCCAACTCCTAGAACAATTATTTGTATTTTATAAATACGTATTTCGACTACAAGGTAATCATCATCAGTATGAATTAGCTAATCGTAACTCGTTGCTCGTTGATAATTTGGTGCGTGTCTCACAATAATATTAAAAAAGTTTTGCATTTTATTTATATGATCTGACTGAAGTAGTACCTGTAGGATTATTTGAGTTGACTGACCAATTAAGGGATTAAATGTGTGCAGAGCCCATCCCATTTATTGGCGGTAACTTTTTCTGACCATGCGGTGTTGTTTTTGTCAGTAAGGTGAGGGTAACCTTGATATTCAGGTACTAAATTTTAATTTTTTAGTGAGACACGCACCAAATTAGCAACGAGCAACATATCTCTGACTCCATATCCCTGAGATGGTTACGATTAGCTAATTCCTACTGACGATGACTACCTTGTAGTCGATATACGTATTTATAAAATACAAATAATTGCTAGGAATTGGTGCAAAATTTGAAATTTAAAAATAATACTTTTTTTTTTGTTTTAGATCAATCTAAGGCCGCGACTCATATACCAATTCATGAAGATGCGAAACAAACAATAACATATTCATCCAAAACGGAAATTATCAAAGATGAAATAAAGCAAGGGTATGATACGTTGGGAAATGATTCTACTACGTTAGTCAAAAATAATGTAGAACTAGTAACAGTTCAAGCAATTGATGAAATAAATCCGCTACCATCATGGTACGCACACTACGAACTAAATGAATATTATAAAAAATTTGACATATTTAAAGAATCTGAACGAGCGGATAATAAATATTTAAGAAAGTTACCACGTAAAACATTGCCTAAAATGTTTCAAAATATTCGCCCAAAGCCCACTTATCGTGGATTTTAAAAATATTTGTTTTCCCCAAAAAAAAAAAATTGAAAAAAGAAAACCGAATGCTAAACCCCCAATGATAGTATTAAAAAATTTTCAAAAATAACACAAAGTATACAACGCCATGGAAAAGGGAGAGGTATTAACAAATTCTTTGAATAATCTTTCTTCATTTTTAGAATTATGGGTTCGGCCAGCTAAACTTCAACATTTTAACAGGAAAAAGTTTTCAAAAAAATAAATGTTTGTAAATTGTTACAAATAGCTTTTTTTTGTCTTGTCAATTAAAAAAAAAACTGTATTTTTTGTGTGTAAATCTTAGACATATTAGCGAATGTTAATTGACGGTAATAAAATTATTTAAAAAAACAAAAAAAATAATAATAAACATATTTTTATTGAAAGAATCCTATCAATAAATTTTTTAAATTGTTTTTTGTAAACTATCGTTTATTTATTTCCATTGTTAGTATAGTTGCCTTTCGATTATATTATACCAACAATTTATATACAGTGTGTCTACTTTAGTTGGCTCCATATGGAAAACTTTTGTATTATAAAGTTTACGAAAAAAAGTTATTCTTTATAAAAATCTGTGCTTTCGAAAATATTAACATTCAGCTAATTACTTTTGACATAAAATGTACAGGGTGCTACAAATTGGAAAAGTTCGATAGGAATTTTTTTTTCCACTACAATTTTAAATTAAATTTTGCAAATCCTACTTACTTATAAAACACGTTAGCTGTTATTCTAATTAACCAGTCATCGTACTTCAAATGTTTATTTGCTGATCTGAAACATTTAATGAATGATATTTAACAAAATAATTATTACAGAACATTTATTTTTCATACATTACAATTACATTACAAATAGAATTATTATTGTTGACATAAGTAACAACAGTTATCTTCAGTTCGTTTTTGCCTCAACGTATCCACCTTCGCGTTCCATACATGTAATTGTTCTTTTACAAAATTCTTTAAATACATATCTCGGGAGTGATTTCTTGAACCGTTTCATTTATTATCTGTTCTATATGGTCTACATTTAGAACAAAAACATACAAAATTTAATTTTAAATTGAAGTGGACAAAACATTCCTATCGAACTTTTTCAATTTGTGAACATCCTGTACATTCGATGTCAAAAGTGAATAGCTGAATATTAATATTTTCAAATGCAAAGATTTTTATAAAGAATAACTTTTTTTCGTAAACCTTATAATAAAATAGTTATCCATATGGAGCCAACTTAAGTAGACACACTGTATATACTGTCAAATAAGGAAGAAAATTTAGCTTTACTGTTTCGCCCACTTTGGACTCCCCTGGAAAAAAATTGAATATGGCAAAAAATTGCAGTTCTCTCTGATACCCATAAAATAGAAAAATTAAATTTTTCCTCTTATTTAAAAGGTACACCTGAAAAGAAACATTTTCCCGAAACATGAACAAAACGGATAAAATTATTAACCGTTTCAATTTTTATTTTGTATGCAGGATAGTACAATCGGCGACCGTAAAACGATCTCCATTAGCTTAGGGGATGAAACTTTCAGAAAAGATAGTACATCACTTCTTTTCAATCATTTTCCTAGACAACCCTGCGAGAACTTTGGCACAGCAATACCCGTGATATATATAACCATTCTTTTGTCATTTCGAAAAAATCAATTTTTCGATTAATTGATTGTTCATGGCGTGAGAATTGCATTTGATTGTGAATAATTGATATTTTCCACTCGATTGTGCCAACTGTACCCCACACCGTTGCCGCCTCCTTGTAAGTATGAACGAGTTGTACAAGTGAAATCAATTAATCTGACAACTGACTTTTTTGTTTCGATAATCGAAATTTTTTAATCGATTGTAGGTTAACCGAATAAATCGATTTAATTTTTTCAAAATGATCCTTAAACATCGATTTTTAGAAAAATTTAATTAAATCAAGAGTCATAATCAATTTTTTAGCGAATTTCCTGAAAAGAAATTGAGCTATTGGTCTCGTACCGACTTCAAAATTTGCAAAAATTTCTTCAAATACCCATCTGTCCTACCTAGTAGATGTAAAATTTATATATACATATCTATGGGCATAAATAAATAAATATATATATATATATATATATATATATATATATATATATATATATATATATATACATATATATACATATATATACATATATATATATATATATATACATATATATATGTGTCTGTAATCACTCTAGAGTTCACAATTTTAATCTGTATGGAATGAAATTTGGTATTTGAGGCGCTTTTGGTGTTAAAAAAGTCAAGTTCGTTAATGGATAAAATCGGACAAGGGGATAGGGAGGTTTAGAGGGAGGGGGAAACACAAAATTTGACTTATCTCCCTTAATATTCGAAAAATTGAAAAATTTATAAGTAGTAAAGTTGTAGGTATTAAATTTTACTGTAATTTTGTTTTAGTCATTTTTTCTGTTTCACTAACATTTACAGAAATATTGACGGTTTAAGATTGAAAATTAAATTCCCTAATATCTCTGTACACATTACAGTTTGAGCAAAAATCATAAGGTGATGAATTGTAGAGAACATGATTTTCTACGACTTTATACCTTACGCATTTTTCGATTGTTCTAATATTAAGAGAGATATTTTATACTTAGTGTTTTGTTCATTCTTTATGCCCCCCTTTCCCCTTGACGTATGTCATTTATTAATGAAATTTTTCTTGCAAATACAAAAATCATATCAGATACGACATTTCATTTAGATCAGACTAAAATTGTGACCGTGAGAAAGTGTATCAATGAAATCTTTCGCCCAACTTTTCTCAACATTACATCTCGAAAACTTTTGGTGCTTTGTAAATTTTGTTAAGGGTCTTCTTTGTTTTAAAGAAGCTAAAAAATAAATTTAATAAATTTAATAGTGTATGGGAGTGTACAATAAAATTAAACAGAACTGAATCGAATCAGTCTCTCACAATTTTGATTATTCTTGTAGTAGATGATTTTTACTATACTTCCATTTCTTTTTTCACACTTAAAATATATACTGTTTATCTTTGTTTATAAATGAATAATTATACAGAGTCAAAAAAGTGACGAGTTTTATGAAATGTAAGAAAATTAACATTTCTGGTCTGTTCAATTTTATTGAACGGGAGTGTATGTGTGTGTGTGTCTTTAATAACTTTATCATTCAACTATAACCCGATCTGAATGAAATTTATTCTGAGGAAATTCCCAACTTGACTTGGTTGGAAATTCCCAACCAATTCCCAATTTGACGCAACTTCTGTGCATTGAATTTTTTTTGTATAAAAGTATTGAATAAAATTTTACTTCTCAATATTTTATTTATTACTTTTGCGTTACTTTTTATACCCGGTATATAATATATACCAAGGTATATTAAGTTTAGTTCCGTTTTTGTAACGCTTGAAAATATTGATCGCAGAAAAAAAATTTATCAAATGTGTTCATAAAATTACTTAATTAGTCCATTTCCGCAAATGTATCTGTCCGTCCATACGTCGACACGATAAATCAAAAGCGAAATGTGTGCTCTAGAGCTAAAAAGAAAGGCCAAATTCGTGAATGGACAAAATCGGAACATATTTGGGCAAAATAGGTAAAACTGCCTATCTTTGAAACCATAAGAGATAGAACAATAATTTAACGATAAAAAGGTCCCACTTTTAAAAATAAACAACTTTTATAAGAAAGTTTTTTCATAAATTCAGTATGTGCCAAGTATTTAAGCATTTAACTCAGTTAGTTGATATTTTCGCTTGTTTTTTCTTAAAAAAATATCTAACCTTTTTTCCTCAAAATGGATTGAGTGATCCATTGTACAATTTACTAGAATGCAGATAAGAAAAACACTTTTTTTTTTGTTTATTTTCTTCGATTTTTCGATTAATCGATTGTTAAAAGACCGATTAATTAATAATATCGATTGTCTAGTATCAATTGTACGTTAAATCGATTGTTCAAGGACGATTAATTATTGATATCGATTATCTAGTATCAATTGTATTCGACTGTGAATAATTGATATTTGCCACTCGATTGTGACAAAGTATAAACAGAGTATGTAAGCAATTAATTCAGTAAGTTGTGTTATATATTTTCACTTGTTATAATAATAGATAATATAATAAAGTTAAGAATCAACCCACTAGATGCGCGTGATCAGTTGATTACAAACGAAGTTAAACAACACACACATATCTCACAAGTACTATATACTTCTATAGAATATAACACACGTATATACTACTCCACACAAACAAACTAAACAAACTTATGTGATGGTTGTGTGTGTACGTTAGTATGTATGTGTTTGTTGTTGGAAGGTGTATAGTAGCTTGGTTAATATTTGTACGCGTAACAAGAATTTAGTTTGCTATCAGTCATCGTGCGAGGTAGATGTATTGTTGGCCTAAGTATTCAATAATACACGTGCTTTGCGTAATAATATATATAACACAATAATTTAAAAGTAATATCTTTTACACGTGGCATAAGTGTTTTTACGTATTCCGGGGCAAAAAAAAAAGAAAAGAAATTCATAGTGTCCGGTATTTCATTTATTAAACGATTTATTAGTGAAACAATATTTTTTTTTTGGTTTTGTTCTGTTTAGTGATTGCGTGTGATTTCTGATTTGTGGTGCCAATATTTGTTTTGTTGTTAAGTTTTTTTTTTAAGTTTTCTGTTTTAATCAAAATGAAGTTTACACAAATTATGAATCAACATTGGAAAACGTCAATGTTTGGGTTTAAGAATACCATTCTAGCGGCATTTATTTTATCAGGTGAGAGTTTTTAAAATTATTTTTTTATACCTTGACAAGTTGTTTTTTTTTTTTTAGTAAGTAGTTTACTTCCGAAATCACTTTAATAGACAAACATTTAATATATATATATATATACTGATGATGGTGGCCTTCTGAAGTTGTTTATTAATAAACAGCATGTTTATTTTTGAAATATTCTTTTATACCTAGATTTTTTTAATATTAGAATTTATGAATATTATTCTATCATATTTTAATCAAATTACTTAACCTGTTATATCTACGTTTATATTTTTGTTACTGCTTAAGGTCAATAAGTGGTTTTATTCCAAAAATATTTTTAGTAATAATTTTTTGTCAAAACAAACAATTGTTTTAATCGTTTCTACTTGCTAAGAATATTCATTTTACTAACACACCTGACCTCAGCGTAAGACCATTTGTGAATCTAGGTTAGTTAGTATAAGCTGTTCTACAATTATGCAATCAGTTATTCAATTGAAATTTACGCGGGAATAATTATAATAATTATATTTCAAAATTTGTCTCGAATCCTAGATCACTTATTTGTATTTTATAAGTACGTATTTCGACTACAAATTAGTCAACATCATCAGTGTGCATTAGCTAATTGTTACTATCTTCGGGATATGAAATCGACGATATGTTAGTCATTGCTAATTTGGTGCGTGTCTCACGATAAGATAATGTAAAGAAATTCATCAATATTTAAGACACAAAATATTAAAATTTGAACCAATTTGTAGTTTTTGGGATTCAATTCAATTTTAACAAGTGAAAAAAACAACTGAGTTAATTCCTTAAATACTCGGTATATATTGAGTTAATGAAAAAAAGTTTCAACCAAAAGTTGTTTATTTAGAAAAATGGGTAATTTTTTGTCTTTCTCTTTCGGCTTCAAAGATGGATATTTTTTTAGGCCCCTTCACGAATTTATAGTTACATTTTAACTCTAGAACACATACACAAAATATCAGCTCCCTATCTTCTTTTTTGAGTTATCGTGTCCACGGATAGACAGGTAAACGGATGGACATGCGGAAATGAACTAATTAGATCATTTTCTGAACATAACAAGTTTTTTCTTAATCAATATTTTCAAACGTGACAAATTCGCGAAAAACTTAATATACCCTTGTGTATATACCGGGTATAAAAATTAATTCTTTAACATGTATCTAATATAATAGGGTTTTTAACATTTTGAATATAAAACAAATTATGATGTTTACATATTATTAATTTAATAATTTTAGCTAGATAAGTCAGCCAAAAATATTTAATATACTGTATATTATAGTTTTTTATAAATTAATTATTTATTTATTATAAAATGACGTTTTACAATTAAAATATGAATGATGGAATTTTTTAGATTTTGTGAGCTCACTATATCATATAACACTAAAAGTTTTCAATTGTTCAAAGTTTTTAAGTTTTTTTCCTATTTCAGGTTAAAAGTTTTTATTCGAGTAATATTTTTACGTAAAGAATTGTCGTTCGTTAAAACGCTTATTACTTAAATCCTTTTTTTTTTATAAATACAATAATTTTTTAATCAAATATGATAGGTTTAAAATTTGTATTAAGTATTTTATTAAAAAACATAGCCTTGGTAGACCTTGTGTGGCTTAGATTAGTGTTAGTATGATAAAATAAACCTTATTTTGACAAAATGGAAACCCGACTTCAAAAATCAAATATTCTATAACAAAAAATGACCTAAGCAAAATTTTTTAAATATATATTGTACAATTATTGTTATTTTTGGAAGCGGTGTCCAAAAGTTATGTGAATTTCTCTATGCTCACACCGACTCCAAAAATAGTAATAATTGTACATGTATATTTAAAAAATTTTTGCACCGTCATTTTGTCGGAATAAAAAATAACTGTGCTAGATTGTGGGGCAAAGCGCGATTCGATATCGCAATTAGTTTCGTAGAAAATCGCGTTTAAAAAAAAACTGCAGCGCCGCCATTTGGTCGCCATTTGGTCGGAATGAAAAAAAATGGTTGTGGTCGAATGTTCCATGCTTGTGCTAGCTTGTGCCGCAAACCGCGATTCGATATCATAGTTTGATACAAAATCGCGTTTACAAAAAACCGTAGTACTGTCATTTGGTCGGAATGAAAAGAAAATGGTTGTGCTCGATTGTGCTAGCGTGTCCTGCAAACTGCATTCCGATACCGCAATTAGAGTATAGTATAAATGATAAAAACCCACATTTAAACAAAATTATCAAAATCGGTTTTGTTCTTGACGATTATGAAGTTTTGATGATTCTTCTTCTCCATTGATTTGAAAACTTCACAATTTTCTAAAACAATTCGAAAAATTTTATTCCGACCGCTGGAATAATTCTGATTTCAAATAGTAGTAAAGTGAGTATAAGAATTATTTAAAAAAAAGTTTCATCAAAATTAGTACTGTTTCTGAGGATTCTGAAATTTTAACGATTTATAGGCTTCATTGACTTCACTATCTATATAAAAAACATTGAATGCTGTCCATTGGTAACCGCATCACTTGAGAACGGCTGGACCGATTTGGCTAATTAAAAAAAAATATTCCAAATAGTCCGAATAAAGTTTTAAGGAAAAGAAAAATTGAAATAGTTTCCCGAAAATTTGGAAAATTCGGGAAAAATAAAAGTGCTCATTTCTATGGGACTTTTGTATGATTTTTTATGTTTTCTTCTTTAAAATAAACAACTTGCAAAGTCGATCATTAACCCCTACACACACACTCCCACCAGGAGGTGTGAAAATATCTAATTATAAAACTTTAAGAAATAAAAAATAATTCAAAGACAAAACAAAAACAAGGTTCTTTTCTGAAAAATAAACAAAACCCAACCTAGGGAGTGTGGGTGGTTAAAGTAAATTTTTGAAATATCTTTGCTTTTACCCGAAATTATCCAAAATAGCGGTACAGGTCAGAAAATTCGAATTGTATTTTTAAAACAATTAAAAGCTACTCACATAATTGATAAAAACACAAAAATCTTGCTGTTTGAATTGACACTTTTTTATTCTCATGAACTTGAGGGGGAGATATCTGAAATTTATCTACCTCCTTTTGTTCATCGAGAAAGGCAATAACTTATTTGAATCTGCCTATGTATAGAGCATAATTCATATAAATAATTATTGAAGTCAATGTTATTTATATTTAATATATTTGAACTTTAAACTTCAGTTTAATTATGTGAGTTAATTTATATGTAAATTGAAATTATATTCATGAGCGTGAACAAAATTTAAAAAATTCGTTATGCACGAGCTTCGTCAGCTTAACGAATTTTCTCAAAATAGATGCATCAAAACTCTTTTGAAATTATATCTTCTTTTTTATTACTTTAATGCTCATGGCGACTTTTAAATGGAAAATTGAAAAGACAATTCATTACCTGATCATTTTTTCTAATACTCTAATATATCCTGATATATTTATGATTTTTATTTTCAACCTTAAATTGTAAATACTCGAAAAAAAATGTTACGAATCGATACACTCAGCTTGTTAATTGACTTTTTAACAATAATTGTACATATATTGGCACAAGAATATGCAATTAATTTTTTACTTTTTAGTATATTCTTTGTTTTAGAATATTTGATTTTTGAAGTCGGGTTTCAATTTTGTCAAATTTTATTTTATTTCTCGCTTTTTAGTCACTTTGAAGTTCTATAACTGATTTTATTTGTCTAAATATGGATCGAAACCTACTAAACGACCTACTAATTTTTAGTGCATTTTTTTATAACACATTTTTTATTTATCCGTTTTGTTTTTTTTTTTTTAATTTTTAGTGCATTTTTTCATAACAGATTTTCAGTTTTTTTACATGCATTTTGTTTTTTTTTGTAAAAATTTTTTTTTGGGGTCGGTTTTTTTTGTAAAAAATTTTTTTGATGTCGGCTTTTAAAAAAATTTTCTTATTTTCCCATTATGAATGAGGATACCCTTTCAAAAAAAAAAAAGAAAATTTCGCAGAAATCGGTTATCACATATAAAATGAGGATTTTCCTCGATTTCCAGGGGATCCCCTGACCAGAATGCGATTTGGTGACAATGGGACCAATCTGAAATCATACCCTTTAAAACAAAAAAAATTCAAAATCGCTTCATAAATGACGGAGTTCTGAGGTGATAAACATTATAAAAATAAAAAAAAATACAGACGAATTGAGAACCATCCTCCTTTTTGAAGTCGGGTTAAAAAAACAGTTGAAACATAGCTTTTTACTTCATTATAGTATAGACAATGCAAACTAAACTATACTTATACTAACATTAAAGAAACAGAAATTTCCTGCTTTTAGCCTTACTAAACTCCTTAATGATTGTGCCGTAATTCAGCTTAGATGCTAGATCTGTTTCAATAGATAAAACTGCCAAAGCTGAAAGTCTTTCCTGACCCTTCGTACTTCTAGGATAATTGTTTATTAGTTTTAATTTTGAGAAGCTCCTTTCAGCGTAGGCTGTACTTATCGGTATTGTTAACAAAATTCGATAGACAATGTAAATATTTGGGTAAATCTCTTTCAAGTTATTTTCTATTATGTATTGAAGCAGTCCTTTCACATCTTTATTTAAGTCTGGTACGTTTAGGATCATAGTTTGTTCCCTGTGATAGCAATGCAATGCCAACAAATATTGCTAGACTAAATAAAAACTAAATTTGTCAGAGGCTTGTCATTTGCTTCCCCGTTTGTTTCCCCGCGATAGCAACACAATGCCAACAAATGTTGCTAGACTAAATAAAACAAATTTGGCATTTCACGTTGCGTCCGAGTTATACATAAACCATTGAGGCGCGAGCCCCCTTGGACCGTGAGGCCGTAGGCGGTAGCCCACGTTGCCGACACCTAACGCCGCCTCTGAGTGTGGCAACTCATCCCTGTGCATACTCAGGTATTAGTTTATAAATTATGCTAGCTAAAAGTAATAAAACCTATTTTGACAAAATGGAAACCCGACTTCAAAAATCAAATATTCTATAAAAAAAATGCACTAAAAAGTAAAAAAATAATTGCATATTCTTGTGCCAATTTTAGTTCACCTAAGCAAAAATTTTTAAATATATATGTACAATTGTTGTTATTTTTGGAGGCGGGGTCCAAAAGTTATGTGAATTTCTCTATGCTGACACCGACTTCAAAAATAACAATAATTGTACATATATATATTTAAAAATTTTTGCTTAATATTTCTAAAATTGACTTGTACAATCAATGTTCAAGTCAATTTTAGAAATATAAAAAATCGTTAATGACATACATTTCTGTATTATACAAACCACCGTAAGGGTTTCAATTCAAAGTCAATTACCATTCAAGTAAAAATAATTTCTACAGCATATTAATTTTGATATGTCTACAAATATCTTGCTCGAATAAAATAATATTTTATTTAAAATCTATCCATCTCATTTGTAGAGAGTGTTGATTTTATATTGTAGGCATCGTTTATGAAAGGATTTAGGGATTAATTATCTACAAATGGATTAAGGAGTGGATAATTTTGAAAGTATTGTTGGTCATTTAATATTAAATCGCAATTTTTGAATTTATTAATTTTAACTATTTTTAACCCGACTTCAAAAAAAAAGGATGGTTCTCAATTCGTCTGTATTTTTTTAAAAATGTTTGTTACCTCAGAATTCCGTCATTTATGAACCGATTTTGAATTTTTTTTTTGTTTTAAAGGGTTTGATTTCCGATTGGTCAATCACCGATTTCTGCGAAAATTTTTTGTTAGTTTGAAAGGGTATAATCATTCATAATGAGAAAATAAGAAACTTTTTTAAAAAACCGACTTCAAATAAAAAAATTTTTTACCAAAAAAAACCGACTCCAAAAAAAAAAATTTTACAAAAATTAAAAATTCATATGCACTAAAAATTAGTAGGTCGTCTAGTAGGTCTACCCATATTCAGACAAATAAAAACAGTTATAGAACTTCAAAGTCACTAAAAACCGAGAAATAAAAAAAATTTTGACAAAATAGAACCCGACTTCAAAAATCAAATATTCTAAAATCAAAAATGCACTAAAAAGTAAAAAAATAATTTCATATTCTTGTGTCAAATTTAGTTCACCTAAGCAAAAATTTTTTAAATATGTATGGACAATTATTGTTATTTTTGGAGGCGGTGTCCAAATTTTATGTGAAGGATAAATTTTATGTGAAACATTAAAATTTAAATAAATACAATATTTTTTCGAAATAAAAACGACAATTATATTTCAAATTTTGCCCCTATTCCTAGAACATTTGTTTGTATTTTATAAATACGTATTTCAACTACAATGCAGTCATCATCAGTATGAATTAGCTAATCGTAACTATCTCTGGGATATGGATTCAGAGATATGGATTCATGTGAGACACGCACCAAATTAGCAACAAGCAACATATCTCTGAATCCATATCCCAGAGATATTTACGATTAGCTAATTCATACTGATGATGACTACATTGTGGTCGAAATACGTATTTATAAAATACAAACAAATGTTCTAGGAATAGGGGCAAAATTTGAAATATAATTTCAAAAAAACCTAGAGTTCTCTTTGATTATTTTAATAATCTTTAAAAACGACAATATATTTTCAATTTCGCTATGCTGACACCGACTCAAAAGAAACAATAATTGTACATATATATTTTAAAATTTTTGCTTAGGTTTTAAAATATTTGATTTTTGAGGTCGGGTTTCTATTTTGTCAAAATTTTTTTTATTTAGATTATTTAAAATGCGTATTTTGTGTTGTATATGTAATACTTCGAATTTGTCGTTGAAACAGTGATTTTCTAATGTTCAGCATAACTAGATTTTCCTCCTTTACCCATGTAGTAACATACTTTATGTTCCGAAATACAAGTCTTAATCATCATTCTTCCGGATTGACCAATTAAAAATATATAACACGAGTTATAACTTTTAGTCTTTTTCAAAAAACTAGATCCGGAATTAATTGTGTGTGCACTTATTTAGGAAACATCCTTTATACAAATATTACCCCGATTGTTGGAATGACATTGATAATAAATATTATCTATTATTAGCATAAATTATTATAATTTATAAAAGAATGTAACAAATATAATTCGATTCAAAGAAATTTTTTACTGAGAATTTGCAATAATATATTTAATAAACAAATATGTCATAAGACCCCCTGTACACTTTGTGGTACACTGGGCCACACAAGTCCA
The DNA here is from genome assembly GCA_963920215.1 of Nineta flava. Classification (NCBI taxonomy): domain Eukaryota; kingdom Metazoa; phylum Arthropoda; class Insecta; order Neuroptera; family Chrysopidae; genus Nineta; species Nineta flava. The sequence goes on along the minus strand of OY986041.1, from coordinate 15,235,420 downwards.
TGCCATTTATTAAAATTTTATTAATTTATGCCTTATAGATTCGGTTTTCGAGCAAATGTTTTGGATAAAAGATATTCATTAGCAATATAGCAACAACTTATATTCGACAATTTTTTTCCAAAACCGAATGAACGTTCACTCCCGTTCAATAAAATTGAACCGACCTGAACCGAATCAGTATCTCACCATTTTGATTATTCTTGTAGTAAATGTTTTTGACAGATACAACATTTTATTTAATTTTTATACGTTAAAGGGAGATATAACATTTAACATGTATTTACATTACATATTCATACTCTATCACTGGCTTGTTTACATAAATAAAAAATATAACTTCCATTTCATTTTTCACATTTAAAAAATTCGTTACGCAGGAGCTGTTTCAACTTAGCAAATTTCCTTAGAATACATAAATGACTCTCTAGCGGTCACAATTTTAGTCTGATCAAAATGAAATGTCATATATGATTACAGTATTTGCAAGTCCAATTTTATTAATAAATGACATACGTCCAGGGGAATGGGGGGAGGGAGTATAAAGGAAGAAGAAAGCACAAAATATAAAATATCTCTCTTAATATAAGAACAATCGAAAAAAACGCAAGGAATAAAGTTGTAGAAAATTATATTTGCTACAATTCATTACCTTATCGTTTTTGCTCAAACTCTAATGTGTACAGAGATATTGAGGAATTTAATTTTCAATCTTAAACCGTCAATATTTCTGTAAATATTAGGGTAACAGAAAAAATGAAAACAAACAAAATTACAGTAAAACTTAGTTACAGTATAACTACCTACAACTTTACTTATAAATTTTTCGATTTTTCAAATATTAAGGGAGATATGACAAATTTTGTGTTTCCCCCTTCCTCTAAACCCTCCTTTCCCCTTGTTCGATTTTACCCATTAACGAACTTGACCTTTTGAATACCAAAAGCGCCCCAAATACCAAATTTCATTCCGATAAAATGAAAACTGTGACCGCTAGAGTGATTACAGACACACACACACACACACACACATATATATATATATATATATATATATATATATATATATTTTACAGATGGTGATTTTTGACATCTATTAGGTAGGATCGATGGACATTTGAAGAAATTTTGACTTCGGTACGGGACCAATATATATATATATATATATATATATATATATATATATATATATATATATATTATATATATATATATATATATATATATATATATATATATATATATATATATATATTTTACAGATGGTGATTTTTGACATCTACTAGGTAGGATCGATGGACATTTGAAGAAATTTTGACTTCGGTACGGGACCAATAGCTCTATTTCCTTTCAGGAAATTCGCTAAAAGACGGGAGAGTAAATATTTCTTAAATAAATTTTAAAAAAAAGTTTTACCGTTTTGTTTTCGAAATATAATAATTAAATTAAATTTTAAAATTACATTTGTGAATATAAATATAAATATGTCTGTGTATGGGTGTATTTATATGTCTGTGTATGGGTGTATTTGTAATAAAAGCAAACTGGGTTTTTTGCCCTGATTATACAAGTCAACCCTGGAACTACCTTAAATAATTTTTTAATCTATGATATGATAGGCAAAACAACGATGACATTTGATGTTTATGATGACAGTGACTTCACGACTTAAACCTTCGTGACCGGACAGCCTTTTCGTGTTCTCATAAAAACTTAAACATTTAAACATATTTTTGAACTTATTAGTATATTAAAAATAATGTAAGACCCATTTCAAAAAAGTGTCCACTTGGCTATTGCGTACATTTGCAAAATTTTAACTTGATCGTATTGTTGGAAGTGAAGTCAAACTTTGAGTACAAAATTTTCAATTGGAGAGAATTACGTACGAACGATTCGAGGTAAATAATTATATTGAAATAATTGAGGTGTACTTAACTGTTTGAACCCTATTGTATATAATTTTTTAATAAATTAATTAACCCTATTGCATATCATTTTTTAATAAATTAATTAACCCTATTGTGTATAATTAATTCATAAATTTAATAATATTAATATTCATTTTTCACTATAAATAAATATAATCAATTTTAATTAAATAAATATAAGTATTAGTGTGAGCCAATTTACAATTCATTAATAATACAAAGCGAAAACCTTACCTATAAATAAATGTCTCTTTTACAAGGTGCTACAATATTATATTGAGGACAACTTAAACGTATATATTTTTTTATACAAAGTGAAATGATTGACAACATTTAAGAACTTTTTTACCGACGAAAGAAGGAGGTACTCAATTCAATCTGTATATTTTTAAAAAAATGCATAATCACGCATAACTTTTTACAGTTGTTGCTTTTTTTGTTGGATAGGATATACTTCGAAATTGGTACCATAGAAGTTTGAAAAAAAATTTTCGCCCCTAAGGGTTGAAAAATAGTGAATGGTTGATTGTTCACCACTGTAGCATACATATGTAGTTCTAATGACACTATAAGCCACAAAAAAATAAATAATAAAACTTTTTAACAAAAAATAGAACCGACGATGGATGAAAGTAACTGCAAAGCAAAAAATAATAACTTTGTAATAAAAAATTAAACCTTCGAAAAAAGAAAGGAAAAAATAAAAAAGTAACTTTTTCCTACACTAATGTATTCTTTACTTTTAACCGAAAATCAAATTCACCCAATTCGATGGAGATGATCATTAAAAAAAAATTACTTTCGTAAGCGTTAGGCCGGGTACACACATTACGGGTTACCTGTGCAGGCCTAGAACATCCACACGTCACGGTATACCTGTGCAGGTAAACCAGCATTTTTTTGACAAGTCACGTTTCTTCTTTTCTTTCCGCACATTACTTCTTAAATTGTTTTTTTTTACCACTGATTTTTTTGAAGCATCGCCTTTTACCTTCTTTAATTTTATGACAAGTCTTTCATAGGCTGCACCTCTCTTGTCTCGGTCGTGGTAAGCTTTACTTTTAACCCGCCACTGGCAAGATTCCGACCTATATATATATATATATCAATAAATTCTTCAATCACTTGGTTACGTTTTCGGATTCACATGATAATCACAAAAGTCTATTGTTGTACACGTAATAATGTTGAACAAGTCTACTATGTATACAAATAAATGTTGTAAATACAAAAATGACTCACTCTATTGTCAACAAGAAACTAGACGCAGCTAATAAAACTCTTATAATAATAAAACCGTTTAAAAACATAAAAACTGTGCAGGCATACCGGAGTGACTTATACACACGCTCAGGTCTACATGCCTGCGCAGGTAGTCAATACAGGTATCCTCTCCGGTATACCGTAACGTGTGTACCCGGCCTTACTGTAATGTTTTTACGATAGATAAATTAGACATAAATTAAGTTAATACATTTTGTTATTATTAAAATATTTCTACGCTGTTAAAAAATTATGTGATTCATCATTTACTCTGTGTTGTTCGGGTTTGCGTATTTTTGGGCCTAGAGTACATTAACTTGGAATCTGATTCTGCAAGTTTATACATCATGTACATGATTAATCGATTTCTGATCCTATCAATACCTAATACACTTTTCCTTAGAGAAATAGGGATCAACTAGATACGCTTTGTCATTTTAGCGACATTTTATTAAGCAACGTTTCGTAACCAATTGTTACTTCTTCATGTTCTGTACATAAAATTTCCTATTCCTCCATGAAAACTTTATTATACTAATGTCCATTAAGCTGGCAGAGTAAACTCAGCAGAACACAATTATGCTTATCTCATAATTAGACGCTAATTAAATGCACTTATTAAAAATTAAATGCTCTATTTTTTAACCAAATGTTCTGCAAGTTAACCTAGCAGAATAATGGTTCAAAATTCAATGAACTATATATAGTGTATTTAATGTAAAATTATTCAGATAAATGCTAATTAAATGCACTAATTAAAAATTAAATGCTCTATGTTTTATGGGACAAAATACATGTTCTGCTACCTTAACATTAACTTAACCGAGCAACGGTTAGGTAGGACCTGAAACTTGAGGGTGTGTTCTTTGTATGAATTCTACCCCTAAGGGGGTGAAAAACGTGGGCAAAGTTTGTATGAGACAACGTGATTCCTAGGTCCAATCTACTTCAAATTTTGCATAAACATTCAGTATATTTACTTTAATACTGAGTAATAGAAGGTCTGTTAAATTATAATTTTCGTGCGCGAAGCTGCGACGGGCAGTATATATATATATATATATATATATATATATATATATATATATATTAGACAGGAAATAATGGCAAAAATAATATTTTTGCTAAAAACCCACTTAAACTATTTCACATTGTTTCTTGTGATCATTCTATGATTTTTATTTTTTCCAATGTTTTATCTCTTTGCATCTAAATATGTATAATACAATTTGTGTTTGTCTTTCCGTTTGTTCAACTTTATATCACTTAATTCTTGGATTGTATGTGTATTTTCATATTTGATTTGTTTTATGGCATGTTCAAACCATTCAAATCATCTGCTTTAATGTCATTTTTGACGTTTACTGTGTGATTGTTGTCAAGCCAGTTTTTTAATTCATCATTCCATGTCATTTCGGTTTTTTGTTTTCCTTTTGAGAACTGAAGGTTCTCGAGACGTTGAGTTTTGAATTAATTTAATTTTCGGAAATCAGGCAATATTTCTATGTTTATTATCTTAAACAAATATATATATATATATATATATATATATATATATATATATAATGTATATATATATATATATATATAATTATATATATATATATATATATATATATATATATATATATATATATATATATATATATATAATTATATAAAATTTCATAAACGATTAATGCAAAAACAATTTGTTGAATGATTTAAAAATTTAAATCTCAAGTAATATATATGGTAATCTATATCTATTAAACCCAATATTTTCTTATATATATTTATATTCATATTCATTCGAAATTGTATAAAATTTTATATGTATATATATATATATATATATATATATATATATATATATATATATATATATATATATATATATATATATACATTATACATATATCTATATATTTACTTACATATTTATATTCATATTCATTCGAAATTGTATAGAATTTTATGAACGATTAATGCAAAAACAATTTGTTGAATGATTTAAACGTTTTAGTTTGTTATATATATACAGGTTGTAATCGTCATTACTTCTCATTGGGATACGAAATTTGCAAGAAAATATTGGGTTTAATAGATATTGATTACCATATATATTATTTGAGATTCTTAGAAACATTAACAATATGTCTGTATCTTTATCTTTTCAACCATAAATGTATGTGTCTCTATTCAGCTCAAGATACATAGTTGCAAATTTCATATCCCAATGGTTTGTTTTCAAGATGTTCCAGTATGAAACCACTTTTTGACCGATTGCTCATTTTTTTTCACAGACTAAAAATAACGTTTTCTAATAAATCCCGAAGTTTCGCCCAACTATTATCTGTTAAAACTAATATTTGACAGAATTTAATAAAAAATGGTTAGTAAAGATAAATATTATTAAATAAAATTTTTTTCAAAATTGCGTATTACCGTTTTGATTTCGAAATATAGAAGTTTCAAAATTATTTTTTATTTTAAAATAACATCAACTTGTATACACTATGTTTAATTTACACTTCGTATCATAGATCCCACGAGTATGAGAGAGTACATATGTACATATACATTAAGCAATGTGTATGAGAAAGAGGTCTTATATGTTTGATGAACAAGCATATTTTTCATAACTGTTCGAGTGGTCACCAATCACTCAAACCTATAAGACCTCCTTCTCATACACATTGCTAAATGTATACATATGTACTCTCTCATACTCGTTATGAATATTATTCTCTATTTTGAAAAATATTCTTGTTTATCAAACCTATAAGACATCCTTCTCATACACATTGCTTAATGTATATGTACATATGTGCTCTCTCATACTCGTGGGATATATGATATGAAGATGTAAACTAAACAGACGGTATATGAATAGTGAATATATCTATGTGTTGTGTATATGTGTGTATGTATTTGTTATATATATATATATATATATATATATAATATAACCAAACCGGTTTTTTCCCTGATATATAAGACAGTGCTGGGATTACCTTAACAGCCTGTATATACGAGTATAATAAACTTTAACGTTTAATCATTCAACATAGCTAGTTTTGATGATTACAGCCTGTATACATAAATATAAAACGAAGTTACGTAGTCGGATTAGAAAAATGTACAGACTCCTTCCTCCCTTTAAATTTGAGATTTTATCAAAGTGGCCACAAACCTGGAATTTTTCTGAAATTTTTTAGATATATATTATGCCTCATCAGAAATCTTGTAAATTTCCATATGTTCTATTCCTAAGAGAGAAGGCCGCCGATATTAAAAGGAGTTGGAACAGCGTTTTATGTTTTACATGAATGGCATGCGGCTGGCAATGTAATCAAATTTTATAGATCTGAAAATTCATTTTTTAAGTTTTGTAGAACCTGTAAAAGACATGTAAATTATTTTCTTCGTTTTTATGGTTACTGATTTTTCTTTCAAAAGACTTAGAATCTAAAAAAACTTCTCCGTTTGAAGTCGGGAATTTCCATTGTCCGTTTTGGTCCCAAACTCTTGAAACAAATGAGTTCTATAAGAATTTATTTAAAAAAACTCCTTAAATAAGCAGATCGGGTAGAAAAGATGAATATTTGGGATTGATACATAAAATGCCGAAAAAATTCTTTTTTGGTAAACAATATCGCTTGGTTCTTATCAATATATGTGAAAAAGTGATATGATGACATTAGCATATACAGGGTGGCGCATAAGTAACGTTATGATTTATTTAATGAATAACTTTTTTCTTTCTGATTTTATTTGAGAGATGGCATTTATTAAAATTTAGATTACAGTTTTAAATGGTGCCCATTGTTTGCTTTGACCTGACGTTCTCTTCTTTCCAGAGCATTTTCCATAACTTGTCTTAGAATTTCAGGTCGAAGCACCCACACTTCTTTTCGGATATTGGCCTTAAGCTCTTGGATGGTTCTTGGCTTATTGGCATACACCTTACCCTTTAGATAGCCCCAAAAAAGAAATCGGGAGCCGTTAAATCGGGCGATCGCGGTGGCCAGTTAAAATCAGATAAACGCGAAATTTTTTAGTTTGGTTTTAACTTGTGAACCAATTGAATCTTATACGGGAAAAGGTTTAACGTATGTAAAATTCTTTGCAAAGACCGCCTAGACATCACCAACTGCTGAGAACGTCGCTTGGTGGAAGTTTCGGGGTTTTCCTCAACATTTGCTTGCACCCGAGCAATGTTCACATCATTTCGAATTGCACGAGGTCTTCCAGCACGCGGAAGATCACAGACAGCCCCATGTTGCCGAAAAACTGAACCAATCGGTAAATTGTTGGAGCGCCAGGTGTATTTCGAACATGAAAGACATTTCGATGTAATCGTTGTGTCTGAATAATCGAATGCTGACTTTCGTTCTGAGCTTTGTCTTTCCATCATAAATTTCCCAAGTTTTTCAAAGTTAATTCTCAAAAAAAAAACGTAAACAAAAAATTTATTCACTAATTAAATCATAACGATACTTATGCGCCACCCTATATAATGCGCAGAATAAAATTATCCACTTCCTCGAGTCAAAAATGTTATCAAAGGTTAATGGTTAATTCTATGGAAAATTAATTAAACTACAATTTTTCTCATAGTTTTTGTCTGAAAATTGATAACTTTAGAGATATTCGCGAAAAACTTCAGAATTGACGCCCGAAAAAATAACTGACATTAAAATTAAAAGCAATTTTCAGGGTATTGTTTGGAGATTAAAATAAAGTTATGCACTAAATCCTTGTTGCGGTAGTATTTTGGATTTTCTAACGGGTTTCATCTAGGCATTCGACAATATATTGTTTACCACATTAATATATATTTCGACTATGAAGAGTATCGTTAATTAGGTGACCTACTTTACATTTTGTGTAGGCACATCACCTATTTACAGTTTTAGTGGACACAGAAATTTAAAAAAATATAATGAAAGATTGGTTAAAATATTCTCCTAATAAAAATTATTTATACCTTCTAGTCTATACGCCAGTCAAAATCAACACAAAAAATCGCTAAATTCGCAAAACATGATGTATCTCTGATTTTTTAGTATGTTGTTTGGACTTATTAGGGCTATGTATATCCAAATTTGCAACTCTCAAAAAGTTGTGGAAAAATTTTTACACGCGAAAAATCGCGAAATTTGTGGACTTGTTTCAGATTCTGCTGAATATCTCCAAATCCATGCATTTTTCTTCGAAAGCTTTCTATACGTTTTTTAAGAACATTAAATTTGTGACAAATTAAGCTCAATCGGAACTCTGTAGGTTAATTCGTTATCGAATTACGGCACTTTGAAAACAGGCCAGTTTTTCCAAAAATTGAAAATTTTAGTTTTAGACATTCTTTGGACCGAAATTGCGTTGAAACCATTAGTCCTGCGAGTTGAATTTGCAGAATATAACTTGTTGGCAATTTAATTAGCTTTAAATTAAGCGCAAAGCGAAGTCTATAAGCCTCGTAGTTCTCTCAAAAACCCATATAAGGTAAAATCGCATTTTTCCAGAAATGTTCTATAACACATGTTTTTTGGTTTGGTAATGAAAAAGAAGGCATGTAATCATTTAAAAAAACGTTGAAATGTATTTTAATATAAACATAAATAATAAACATAAGTAATCAAAAGTATAGTAACTTAAACAATTAATCAGTCAATCAAATTAGACACATAGTCAAATAGGCCTGTCAAAATCAACAATAAATTAACAAAACATGATGTATCTCTGATTTTTGCCTTGAAATAATGATTTAATGTTAAAGTTCGAGTTTTAATGCATTGCTCTTATGGAGAAACTCTTATTTTCACGCATATTTCGACATATTTTGATAATTTTCACTTGGAATAAAATAAGACGAATAAAAAAAAAACTACGCAATAGAAAATAGAAATATTAATAAAGAGATCGATCCAATAAAATTCCAGTATGATGGACCTAAAAAAAAAGATATTTAAGAAAACAACTGAGATTTCGGGGATATTTTATTTCTGTCAGCGGTAGCTTAATAACCCGATATCTCAGGTTCTTTTCTTAAATTTTAGCGAATTTCCTGAAAGGAAATAGAGCTATTGGTCTCGTACCGATTTCAAAATTTTAGAAAAATTTCTTCAAATGTCCATCGATCCTACCTAGTAGATGTCGAAAATCAACATCTGTAAAATTTATATATATATATCTATGGATATATATATATATATATATATATATATATATATAAATATATATATAAATATAAATATAATATATAATATTTATCTTATATAATAATATAATATAAATATATATATATATATATATATATATATATATATGTGTCTGTAACCGCTCTAGTGGTCACAATTTTGATCTGATTGGAATTAAATTTGGTATTTGAGACGCTTTTGGTATTCAAAAGGTCAAGTTCGTTAATGGGTAAAATCGAAAAGGGGGTTTTAAAGGCAGTGGGAAACACAAGATTTGTAATTTCTCCCTTAATATTCGAAAAATGGAAATATTTATAAGAAGTAAAGTTGTAAGTACTAAGTTTTACTGTAATTTTGTTTCGTATCATTTTTTCTGTTACCCTAATATTTACAGAAATATTGACGGTTTAAGATTAAAAATTAAATTCTCTAATATCTCTGTACACATTAGAGCAAAAATGATTAGGTAATGAATTGTAGGAAACATGATTTTCTACAACTTTATTCCTAACGCATTTTTCGATTGTTCTAATATTAAGAGAGATATTTTATAATTTGTGTTTTCTTCTTTCTTTATGCCCCCATTTCCTCTTGACGTATGTCATTTGTTAATAAAATTAGCTTTGCAAATACTAAAATCATATACGACATTTCATTTTGATCAGACTAAAATTGTGACCGCTAGAGAATTCGCTAAGTTGAAGCAGCTCCTGCGTAACGAATTTTTTAGTATGTTGTTTGGACCCATCAGGGCTATGTATATCCAAGTTTGCAAGTCTCAAAAAGTTGTGGAAAAATTTGAGCTTAATTTGTCACAAATTTAATGCTCTTAAAAAACGTATAGAATAGCTTTCGAAGAAAAATGCATAGATTAGGAGATATATACCAGAATCTGAAACAAGTACAAAAATTTCGCGATTTTTCGCGTGTAAAAATTTTTTCACAACTTTTTGAGAGTTGCAAACTTGGATATATACATAGCCCTAATGGGTCCAAACAACATACTAAAAAATCAGAAATACATTATGTTTTGCGAATTTATTGTTGATTTTGACCGGTGTATTTGTTGGGATGCTGTAGTCAAGATCAGGTGATGATACAACAATGTCTGAATGCTTTTCATGATGGTAATTAATGATTTTACTCTTTGTAAATAATAATAATTATAAATAAATTACATTCAACTTGAACGAACATATTTATTACTTAGTATTATGAAACTAAAATCAGGTGATATTTTTTACTATGTACACATAATGATAAAGTCTATACAGATCGAATTTTGTCATCATTTTATATCGGCTTAGTACTTAGTAGTGTTGTGAATAGTTTGCGGGGAATATAAAGAGAAAAATGCATACCACATATGTGTTTTTAAAACAAGAAATAAATAAAAAATTTATATATTAGATTATCAAATGATGATTTATGAGAGAACTCTAGATTTTTGAAATAAAATTTCAAATTCGTCCTAATACCTAGATTAGTTTTTGTATTATAAATACATATTTCGACTACAAAGTAATCATCATCATCAGTATAAATTAGCTAATCGTAATTTACATAGATAGATCATCAGTATAAATTAGCTAATCGTAATTTACATAGATAGAAAATCGAAATCAATAGACAAAAAAATATTTAAAAAAAAAATTCGTTACGCAGGATATGCGTCAACTTAGCGAATTTCCTTAGAATACATAAATCACTCTCTAGCGGTCATAATTTTAGTGTGATCAAAATGAAATATGATATCTGATATGACTTTAGTTTTGGCAAAAATTAAATTTGTTAATAGCCAAAATAACGATTATAGTTTATAATTACTATGGAAACGACAATCAAAATTTTCTACAATAAAATATATTTCATGTATTCGTATCAAACACAAAATATTAAATATCTCTCTTAATATTATAATAATCGAAAAATGTATAAGGAGTAAGGTGTAGAAAATCAAGTTTGCTACAATTCATTTTTCTCAAACTCTAATGTGAACAGAGATATTTAGAATATTAACTTTCAATCTTTAACTGTAAATATTTCTGTAAATATTAGTGTAACAGAAAAATGATAAGAAACAAAATTACATTAAAACTTAGTACCTACAACTGAACTCCTGATAAATTTTTCGATTTTTCAAATATTAAGGGAGATAGTCAAATTTTGTGTTTTCCCCTCCCATTAAACCCACTTTCCCCTCGCCCGATTTTACTCATTAACGAACTTGACCTTTAGAATACCAAAAGCGACTCAAATACCAAATTTCATTCCAATGGGAATAAAACTGTGTGACCGTTAGAGAGTCCACAGACATTTAAAAAAAGTACATATGTATATAAAAATATACAAATTTTAGCGATAGTGATTTTTAACATCTAATAGGTAGGATCGATGGACATTTGAAGAAATTTTTACAACCAAAGTAAATAATCTAGCTATTATGTATAATAACGAGACATTTTGTATAATAACTAGCGAATTTGGTCAAAGTGATTAATTAGGCTTTATTTATGATCTTATCCAGCCATTATACATATTAGCTAACTGAGTTTGGTCAAAGTGATTAATGAAGCTTTACTAATTACTTTATCCAGTCGTTATACATATTATTTATATAAAATACTCTGTTAATCAGTTTGCCTACCTGTTTATTTATTAAAACTATTAGATTTGAGAAAACTAATAAAATGAAACGATTTTGCTCCATGTTTAATGTTTTAATAACTCTAAATATCTAACCAAAGTTTTCACAACCTTGTTGTTAGCTTAATACATTTAAAAAAAAACTGTGAATTCAAACAACTCAATGTATTTTACCACTAAGAATATTCAAAACGTAGAATATAATCACTATGAACATAAATATGTTTTGAAAAAGAAAAGCATTTAAATCAGTCTTTTGTATTTCAAAGTTATCTGAAAAGTAAAAAAAAATATGTCCTCACTTATTTTTACAAGGGAGACTTTTGTGTGACACTTTGAGTTACACAAGACGTTGCATTTCTTACACTTGCATCGATTGGAACTGCAACCGCCGCCAGTTTAATCCCAGTGTTGGAATCCCTGACCACCTAGATGAGATTCTTTTCTTGCACATTCCCGCATTGATACATGTTCGTCTCGAACACCGAACTTCGCTCACTGAAATGAATTTCTCCTGGCAATAAGTAAATTGATTTCTTGTGTAGAGTTGATTTAATATTCCATGCTTTGTACCAAGCCAATACATCCCTTCTCCCTCAATTGCCATTATAACAGTGAGTGAGAGTTGTTACTTTGACAAACCCATGCTAGCTGTTATTCATAATGTCTGGTCAAAGTGATTAATATTTGAAAATATTTATTACTTTAGCCAAACTGTACTAGCCATTATGAATAATGACTGGTTAGAGTAATTAATTAATCACTTTTTCTAGCGAATTTAGTCATACATAATGTCTGGATATTATACATAATAACTGATTATTATACATAATAACTGTGACATATACTCACAACTACATATTTTATTGCATATTTTTTCAAATTGCATATTTTATTAATGTTTGTCTTTTAAACTTGACGGGCAAACCCCATTTTTTGTTTTAAATAACTGTGTCTCTTTCAGTCAACTGGTACATTGAATCCATGCAAAAAACTGCAACTTTGGCAGCAAATATCTCTTTTATTTGACAGGCAAAAAATTTTATTTTTTGAAATTTTCAATAGAAAGTTCTTTAAGGTATTTCCAAACTACTATTAGGTTGTCAAGAACTGAATAAAATTCACAATATTACTAAAATGAATCCTCAGAAATTAACTGAATTGTTTTGAGAATTTATCACCATGGCGTTTTTGAGAAAATCGTTATGTAAGTTGGAGAAATTTAACATGCATCTTCATAAACATGGTGAAATGAAATGCACGATTCCGACTGTTTTTACTTCGAACTCTCTCAATATATGTCACGGTTGTCCTAAAATTCGACACGTACTTTCCTCAATTCCTTAGAAATATTTTTCCTTAAAACTTTGGAAGAATGACCATCGGGTTGTTATGTTTTTTGATAAAATATACGTAAAAGAGTGCATTTTTTTCATGTCCGCAGCAGAAGGTTATTTTTTATGGTTCAGTTGGCATCCTGAGTACCGGCGCGCTGTTTGGAAATTGATTGAAATTATATACTAGTATATGTATAATGTTTTATTGCGGAATCTCCCTGATTCGCATATAATTTTCTATATAGTTCTTTTGGCGCGGCTACCCAATCAGCTGATATAGTTCGGAAATACCTTAATATATAATATATCCAACATTTCATTAAATTGTATCGAAAAGTTGATTCACGATCATACTACCTTAAACAAAGAATTTAATGTGTATAATATTTCTGCAATGTTGCACAATTTTAAAACTTTACAGGATTTAAAATTTCTCTATTGTTATTAGTGTGCTTACAAAAAACAAGTATTTGTAGTTGACGTACGAAATTTTAATGAACAGTATATTTTGTTGACAGAAAAGTTTTCATAGATACATTAAGGATGTTCTCCAGCATACAACCACTTTTCGACAGATTTTGATCCTTTTTTCACAGACTTAAAATAACGTTTTCTAATAAATCCAGAAGTTTCAGAATTTTTGACCGTTTAGAACGCGAGATAATTAATAGTAATCATTCTCTCTCACTCTCTCTCATTAAAAGCATGTAAAACTTCATGCCCGCCCAACTATTATCTTTTGTATTAAAAAAAAAAAATCGAAATATAAAAGTTTAAAATAATTTTTTTTTTTCAAAATAGCATTATTTTGTATATATATGAACAGTGAATTTGTCTATGTGTTGCGTATGTGTGTTTATGTATTTGTTTTATAATAAAATCAAACCGGTTTTTTGTCCTGATTATATAACACGGTGCAGGAACGCCCTTAAGTGTATTAGTTCCCCCCAAATTTTTGTAAATGGTATCATTTATGCTGTATAGGGAACTGAGGTTTAGTTGATTTGTACCTTATTCATTCGATTTTTGGGAATTCATTCGTTTCGATAATAGGGAATATGCATGAAAATTTTTTTTCACATTTATTTTCAGAAAATGAAAATACTGTTAATACTGTAATAATATTTAAAAACGAAATTAAAATCAGACAAATATCAAGGAAGCTATAAGCTTTTAAAGATTATTATCTGTCTCTTTCTTGCAAAAGTACTAAAAACGGAGTTTTACGTGTATTTTAAATGGTGAAAGTCTAATATGACGTCACATAACATATCAAGAGGGCTATCACCCTCTTTGTCTAATCGGGAATTTCAATCATTCATATCTCGCTTATTTTTAAAGTTATTTAAAAAGTAATTTTACCTTGATATTTGTCAAGTAAACATGCTTAAATTCAAGTGAAAAAAAATTGTCATGCATATTCCCTATTATATTGATAACGAACAAGTGTTAACCGATGCATTTTTTCAAAAAAATTATAAAATTTTGAAAAATGCATGCTACTTTTATGGTCATATGTACTGCTAATAAATTGTATCATCTGATATGATATGTATTTAATGAGGATAAAGTTAAATTTATCAAAAATATTCAAAGGGGAAGGCAAATTTTCGGGTTTCAACGACTTTTCTGGATGGTTTCAGCCTAAAACTTATACTATAAAGGTATAAGGTCGCTGAACAGATGGCGGGTCTCCCGCTACCTCGTAAAATCCGTCACTAATCCTTCGTGTAAAAACATAATACGGTAAGCGTCTATGCTTAAACTTGGTTTGACGCACTTTAATGGTTTAAATACTTTATATTACAACTGTGGTCATGGTAACTAGGTTTTCATGGTCATTGTGATGTCTTGTTGTATTGTCTGAGTTGTATTGTCTATTGCAATTATAAATTGATATATTCTTTACTATTAGAAACATTTTAGTGACGAGTATACTCTCTCTCATAATATATGTACGAGTATACAAACAAAAATAGCGCACTTAATTCAAATAACACTTTTACAAAAAACAGCTACAAAAGACTTACACAAGAGTTTTTTTTTAAATATTCTTCACGTAAGTAAATACATATTTGATTCAGCACAAACTGTCATTTTTGGGGTACATTTAAATGATATGTATGAATTTATTATAATTTATAATTTATGATTTGGGATAAGGTAACACAATTATGCCGAGGGATTTTTACGCGTATCAGGCATTTTTCACAAAAGTCTTTTGTAAAAGTCAAAGTTAAAGTTAACTTTTAGTTAAATTTCGTGAGATGCATTTTTTTTGATCTTCGGACTTTTTACCAAAGATTTACTTAAAATAAGTGAAAATAACAACTAACTTAGTAAGTTGCTTAAATACCCGGTATATACTGAGTTAATGAAAAAAAAATTCACATTAAAGTTTTTTTTTAAAAAGGAACATTTTTTGTCTTTAAATTTATGTTCTATTTCTAACGGTGCCAAAGATGAACAGTAATGTCTATTTTTAACCCGACTTCAAAAAGGAGGATGGTTTTCAATTCGTCTGTATATTTTTTTTTTATGTATGTCACCTCAGAACTTCGTCATTTATGAACCGATTTTGAATTTTTTTGTTTGTTTTAATGGGTTTGATTTCCGATTGGTCCTATTGCCACCAAATCGCATTCTGATGGGGGGACCCCTGGAAATCGAGGAAAATCCTCATTTTATTATTACTCATTCATAATGGAAAATAAGAAACTTTTTTTAAAAACCGACTTCAAAAAAATTTTTAACAAAAAAAAAAACCGACTCAAAAAAAAAGTTTTACAAAAAAAAAATAAAATGCATGTAAAAAAAACTGAAAATTTGTTACGAAAAAATGCACTAAAAAAAAAACGGATATAAAAAAAATGTGTTATAAAAAAATGCACTAAAAATTAGTAGGACGTTTAGTAGGTCTACCCATATTCAGACAAATAAAATCAATTATAGAAGTCACTAAAAAGCGAGAAATAAAACCTATTTTGACAAAATGGAAACCCGACTTCAAAAATCAAATATTCTAAAACAAAAAATGCACTAAAAAGTAAAAAAATAATTGCATATTCTTGTGTCAAATTTAGTTCACCTAAGCAAAATTTTTAAATATATATGTATAATTATTGTTATTTTCTAAAGGTCAAGTTCGTTAATGGGTAAAATCGGACGAGGGGAAAGGGGGTCTAGAAGGAGGGGAAAACACAAAATTTGACTATCTCCCTTAATATTTGAAAAATCAAAATTTATCAGGAGTTAAGTTGTAGGTACTAAGTTTTACTGTAATTTTGTTTCTTATCATTTTTCTATTACACTAATATTTACAGAAATATTTACAATTAAAGATTGAAAGTTAAAATTCTAAATATCTCTGTTCACATTACAGTTTGAGAAAAATGATCAAGTAATGAATTGTAGAAAACTTGATTTTCTACAACTTTACTCCTTATACATTTTTCGATTATTCTAATATTAAGAGAGATTTTTAACATTTTGTATTTGTTTGACACGAATGCATGAAATATATTTTTTTGTAAAAACCTTTAAAAAAAAATTCAAACCACTTCAGAAAACACAAAAACTCATTACACTAAAAAACTAAAAATAACAATATACAGATTTAATCCAAAAGGCAATTCTTGTGCAAACCTATTACGTATAATTTTTATACCCAGTATATGTTAATGTATAAGGTATATTAAGTTTGATCCCGACTTTTTTTAAAAATATTGATCGTAGGGATGAATGTTTGATATATGTGTGCATAAAATTCGGCCATTTCCACATGTCCGTCTGCCTGTCTGTAGACACGATAACTCAATAAAGAAAAGAGATAACGGGCTGAAATTTTTTTCAAATAATAATTTTCATTTTAAAATAAACAACTTTTGTTTGAAATTTTTTTTCATAAACTCAGTAGTTTTCTCATAATTTGTGATGAAATGTTCCTCGGAAAGCGAATTGTTAATAATTCCAATATGCAGAATTGTTAAATAATTCAACCATTAATATACAACGCAATATATACTGGGTATTAAAACAGTTAACTCAGTTGTTATATTACTTGTAATAAAATATTATTATTGGTATGACGTGCTACCTACTGATCGGTTTGAAGGGATCCCTTCATCAGATTATGACTTGATGACAATGGGACCACCTCGAGAGTATGTTCTTTCATACAAAACAAGAATTTTCAAAATCATTCCACAATTGACGGAGAAATCGGTGAACATACATATATAAAAAATACATATAGTCGAACATAAAATCTCTTCTTTCTTTTTTTGGAGTCGGTTAAAATTTTTGTTGATTTTCTCATTTCCACAGAAACTATACTTCTAAAAAATAACAATAAAAATATTTTATTGAAATTTTGTTTCAATTTTGAAATGTCAATTTTGATTGTCGTTTCCATAGTAACTATAAACTATAATAGCACACTATTATTAATCGTTGTAAATGGTTGTATTTTTAACCCGACTTCAAAAAGGAGGATGGTTCTCAATTCGTCTGTATTTTTTTTTTTTTTATGTTTGTTATCTCAGAACTCCGTCATTTATTAACCGATTTTGAATTTTTGTTTTGTTTTAAAGAGTTTGATTTCCGATTGATCCCATTGTCACCAAATCGCATTCTGATCAGGGGATCCCCGGAAAATCGAGGAAAACCCTCATTTTATATGTGATCAGTGACTTCTGCGAAATTTTATGTAAAGGTTATGTGAATTTCTCTATACTGACACCGACTCCAAAAATAACAATAATTGTACATATATATTTAAAAATTTTTGCTTAGGTGAACTGAAATTGGCACAAGAATATGCAATTATTTTTTTACTTTTTAGTGCATTTTTTGTTATAGAATATTTGATTGTTGAAATCGGGTTACCATTTTGTCAAAATAGGTTTTATGGCTATTAATAAATTTAAATTTTTCAAATACTAAAATCATGTCAGACATGATATTTCATTTTGATCACACTCATATTCTGACCGCTAGAGAGTGATTTTTGTATTATAAGGAAATTCGCTAAGTTGACGCAGCTCCTGCTTAACGCCTTTTTTTCGAAACTTTTTCTGGTCCGATTACAATAGTTTATTATTAAATTTATACATATAATAATAAACAAATAAATATGTTATAAATAAATGAGTGTATCGCGTGATTTTTAAACGTATTTATAATATATTTACATTGTACATATTAATGATTGTCGATTTAATCACAATAATATTGAATGTTATTATGTAAGCTTACACTCACTCGTATGTGAGTGTACTATAGGCAACATTACTTACGTTCCTTTCTCATAACTTTACAGTTGATTTGAACCATATTCATTTGGTTTTCGAAAAAATGTCTTGATCAAAATTTACGAGTATTTTAAGAACAAACATTATTCAAAAGTGTTTTCAACCACCAAATGGATTTCCTACACTTTGATTGCAGATAATTTGAAAAGGAACGACACTTTTGAAACCAACAGTACTCTACGTATATAAAGAAACTATGTAATAATAATAAAAAACAGTATTTATAATTAATGTTATATCAATATTTCGATAATACATGTTTTATAATCTATCACTTTACCTCGAAATCACGATAAATAATTATACCAACGTTCATTTACATAACATAATTATTATCAGAAGGTTTTACAGCTGTAACCTTAAATGTTACGTTATATATAAATCCATGGATTTTAATTTTACCAAATTTTTATATCGTATATATAAATATATAAATATATATATATATATATATATATATATATATATTTTTTTTCTAATACAACAGATAATAGTTGGGCGGGCATGAAGTTTTACATGCTTCTAATGAGAGAAAGTGAGAGAGAATGATAACTTTGATATTAATTATCTCGCGTTCTAAACGGTCAAAAATTCTGGATTTATTAGAAAACGTAATGTTTAGCCTGTGAACAAAAAATGAGCAAAATCTGTCGAAAAGTGGTGGTATGCTGAAACACCCTTAAACATCGAGAGTTAACATATACCCATACTGATTACAGAACTTAACACGTGGTTCGTTTTTAGCGAATTTCCTGAAAGGAAATAGAGCTATTGGCCTCGTACCAACTTCAAAATTTTGCAAAAATTTCTTCAAATGTCCATCGATCCTACCTAGTAGATGTCGAAAAACACCATCTGTAAAATTTATATATATATATCTATGGACATATATATATATATATATATATATATATATATATATATATATATATATATATATATATATATATATATATATATGTCTGTAATCGCTCTAGTGGTCACAATTTTAATCTGATTGGAATGAAGTTTGGTATTTGAGGCGCTTTTGGTATTCAAAAGGTCAAGTTCGTTAATGGGTAAAATCGAACAAGGGGGTTTAGAGGGAAGGGGAAACACAAAATTTGACATATCTCCCTTAATATTCGAAAAATCGAAAAATTTATAAGAAGTAAAGTTGTAGGTACTAAGTTTTACTATAATTTCGTTTCTTATCATTTTTTCTGTTACCCTAAATTCACAGAAATATTGACGGTTTAAGATTGAAAATTAAATTTCTCAATATCTCTGTACACATTGGAGTTTGAGCTAAAATGATAAGGTGATGAATTGTAGCAAATTTGATTCTTTACAACTTTGTTCCTTACGCATTTTTCAATTGTTCTAATATTAAGAGAGATATTTTATATTTTGTAATTTCTTCTTTCTTTATGCCCCCGTTTCCTCTAGACGTATGTCATTTATTAATTAAATTAGCCTTACAAATACTAAAATCATATACGAAATTTCAGTTTGATCAGACTTAAATTGTGACCGCTAGAGAATGATTTATGTATTCTAAGGAAATTCGCTAAGTTGAAGCAGCTGCTGCGTAACGAATTTTTTTATATACTCGTAAGATATACTTCACTGCACAGCAAAAAAAAATGGCGCACTTAGAAAAATTCATTTGAATTAGTTTCTTTGGAATTTTTTCGCATAAAACTACATTTTTATAAAGTATATGTTTCTGTTGGTCTGGGGGTAAAATTGAATTAAATATTCTAGACATACTTTTAATTAAGTTCGCGAGACCATGTTGCGTGATTATCTCCCATTGCTGGACTAAAGCTATTATGAGTACCTGTGAGCTACCAGGAGGGTTAATTCATCTTGTTATACGTCGGACAAGTTCCTTCCAGATGTGCTCTATTGATGGTATAGCGAACTGAATTAGAAGTATGCCTAGGCAGTGATTAGAGCAAGATGATGTGATATCTAATGTTCAAAAAAATATATAAATTAATTTTTGTAAGTGCGTCACTTTTTTTTTGTACACTGTTTATTTGTTTACAATTTTTGTATCGTACAGCATCACATGTGAATTAAAAATATTTTTATCTGATTTATTGAAGTGAATAGAAAATTTAAAATAAAATTAGAATATATTTTCTTTCAAATCGTATTCATATATAACATCAAGTCAACAATATGCATGTGTAAAACATCATCTAGTAAAAACATAATATACAGGCTGTTAGAAAAAATACTGCTCATTTATGAATAAATTCAACTGGACAAATGTTTTCATACGAATAAATTTACCAGTTTTAGCAACACTGCAGAATATCATTTCTTATAAATGTTTATTAAAATTAGTTTCGTTTTCTTTAAGGTGTTTCCAAACTTTTATTAGGTTGTCAAGCACTTCACGAAATTCACAATATTAGTAAAATGAATGCTCAGAAATCAGCTGCATTTTTTTGAGAATTTATGTTTTTGAGAAAATCGTTAAGTTGGAGAAATTTAAGATGCATCTTCATAAACATGGTGAAATAAAATGCACCACGATTCCGAATGTTTTTACTTCGAACTCTATCAATATAGTCACGGTTGTTCTGAAATTCGACACATACTTTCCTCAATTCCTTAGAAATATTTTTCTTTAACACTTTGGGAAAATGACCACCGGGTTGTTAAGTTTTATGATAAAATATGCCTAAAATAGTGCATTTTTTTCATGTCCGCAGCAGAAGGTTATTTTTTATGGTTCAGTTGGCATCCTGAGTACCGGCGCGCTGTTTGGAAATTGATTGAAATTATATACTTGTATATGTATGATGACTAGTATATATGCAAGATATGTTATGTGACGAATGGGAACACTGACGACAACGGACAGTTGTTTTCAACAACGAGTAGGAGTACCAACATATTTTTTTACACGTTTAATTTTTTATATAAGTAGTTCTTTTCGCGCGGGTACTCGATCTGCAGATATAGTTTGGAAATACCTTAATATGCAATTTATTATAAAAACACATAACTATTATCGATAATTAATTTAAAACTAATTTTCGGTATTTTTAAGATACTTGATAAAATTGTTCAAAATTATTACAAGGTGAAAACTTAGCATTTACGTTTGAGGCATGCCCCTGAATATGGATTTTTGAAAAAATATACAACCTTCCAAAATTGTTTGAGACTTTTTTCATAAATAATAATAATGAAATAGATTTATAAATAGTTTATATAATAGTTTTTAAAATTTTATAATTGATTGGTGCGTTATTGATTCAATTGAACAAATGCTTCGGATAAATGTTGTTCATTATAAATATAGAAACAAGTTTTATTTGAAATATTTTTTTGTGACGTAAAACAAATAATTTAATAATTAAAAAAAAGAAAAGGAACATATACAGACTGTGTTGGCAAGCTTTTCTAATAGAAAATCAATGTTAAATGTTATTGATTACTAGCTATCCGTCTGGTTACTGTATAAAGTCAGTCAGTACACATGTAATGGTTAAATATGTTCATTGATTAACTTTAGTATGTGAATCACAAAATCCCCACTCTTAAATGACGAACAAATGGTTGATGACTGTGCGTGTGATGAATCACATTACATGTGTACTGACTGACTTCATATAGTAACCAGACGGACAGTCAGTAATAAATAATATTTAACATTGATTCTCTATTGGCAAAGCTGTCCAAAACAGACAGTATATACATTTATTTATTATTGATGATTTGTTTGAATAAAATAATATAAGTCATAAGGATAATTACGATTATTAAATTTGATATTAGAATTTGACAGAATATGAACCTGATGAATATATTCGTCACAATCGTACACAATATTTTAGTTTAAAATATAGATTTTGATGATTTTTACAAATTGGTAAATTTTTTTATAAATAGAAATAGATAAATTTTAACGAAACAAAGCAGAAATAATTTGTATATGCGAAAGTGGAAACTAGAATTTTTTCGATATATTAATCGTTAACACAATACCGTAGTAACGTACATGTGGAACGATTTGTTTTTAAAAAAAATTTGCAGTCTACGAAGATAAATACAAGAAAAAGTTCTCACCATCAAAAATAGTTTAGTTAATTCGATCGGCGCCATTTTATTAACAAGAAAGTAAATTAACAAAAAAAGTAAATTAACAAAGATAGGTTATAAAATGTGAGTAGTTAAGCTATCATGGGATAATTCGAATCTGATTTTAAAAGGGAACAAAATAGCAAATGATAAAAAATCACCATAACATAATTTAAAGAAATAACAGATTTTTGGACACAAAACAAAATACAAAGTTTGGCACTAAAATTGCGAGTTTTACAAATCGGTTATATAATACATAACGTACGAATTTAGAAAACTAAATTTTTCTTACAGTTTGCGTCAAACACGAATTATTGCATTTTAATATACACGCAAATTAGATTGTTATTTTGTCAATCGTAAAATTTAAACACGTGATAAATTAATACAACAAAAAAAAAAAATAAATAAACTAAATATAACAATTAAGTATCCATAAACCAGTTTCGTCATAAACAAAATCGAAAGAAAACAAAAATTAGAAGATTGGTGGGATAAAATCGAATTACTAAAAACACATAACCCAAAAATTATAATTTGTAGCACATGATTCAATTAAATTAACTTTACATAAATAATAATTAAACTGTACAAAAGAAAAAAAAATTCGTTACTGCGTCAACTTAGCGAATTTCCTTAGAATACATAAATCACTCTCTAGCGGTCATAATTTTAGTGTGATCAAAATGAAATATCATATCTGATATGACTTTAGTTTTGGCAAAAATTAAATTTATTAATGGCCAAAATAACGATTATAGTTTGTAGTTACGACAATCAAAATTTTTTACAATAAAATATATTTCATGCATTCGTGTCAAATAAACACAAAATATTAAATATCTTTCTTAATATTAGAATAATCGATAAATGTATAAGGAGTAAAGTTGTAGAAAATCAAGTTTGCTACAATTCATTACTTGATCATTTTTCTCAAACTCTAATTTGAACAGAGATATTTAGAATTTTAACTTTCTATCTTTAATTGTAAATATTTCTGTAAATATTAGTGTAACAGAAAAATGATAAGAAACCAAATTACAGTAAAACTTAGTATCTACAACTTAATTCCTGATAAATTCTTCGATTTTTCAAATATTAAGGGAGATAGTCAAATTTTGTGTTTTCCCCTCCCTCTAAACCCCCTTTCAACTCGTCCGATTTTACCCATTAACAAACTTGACCTTTAGAATACCAAAAGCGACCCAAATACCCAATTTTATTCCAATCGGAATAAAACTGTCACCGCTAGAGAGTCCACAGATATTTAAAAAAATTTCATGTATATAAATATATATATATATATATATATATATATATACATAAATACATATATATGTATATATATACATATATATAAATTTTAGCGATAGTGGTTTTTAACATCTAATAGGTAGGATCGATGGACATTTGAAGAAATTTTTACGAAATTCCAACATTGGTGCAAAAACAATAGCTGCATTTTTTTTGGAGGTAATTCGCTAATAACAATTTGAATGCGTTAAGCGCAATAGTGGTAGATATGAAAACCATTTCATATCTGTAGAATAATCGAAGAGCTCGAAGAGCATGGTGAAATGTGAATAAATTTCACATTCCTAAGCACATGTATTTTTTTGCAACTCTACAAAAAAATACATAGTGCTTTAAAGCTGAAGGCGTAGTCGTAGAATCGTCCCGTATTTTTAATCAAATACGCAAGTCGCAATATATAATAGAAACGGAGTAACGACTAAGCAGATTAATAACCAACAGAAATGACTATGGTTACACCATATTTAAATATTTGAAATACGTAAATTAAGCAGGTTAATTAATAACTAACAGAATTGACTATTGCTGCACTATAGTTAAATAATTGAAATGCCATATTTTCAAAAACCGAATGAATATGGTATAAATCAATTATAAAATTTAAATAAACCTATTTTGACAAAATGGAAACCCGACTTCAAAAATCAAATATTCTATAACAAAAAATGCACTAAAAAGTAAAAAAATAATTGCATATTCTTGTGCCAATTTTAGTTCACCTAAGCAAAAATTTTTAAATATATATGTACAGTTATTGTTGTTTTTGGAGTCGGTGTCAGCATAGAGAAATTCACATAACTTTGGACACCGCCTCCAAAAATAACAATAATTGTACATATATATTTAAAAATTTTTGCTTAGGTGAAATAAAATTGGCACAAGAATATGCAATTATTTTTTTACTTTTTAGTGCATTTTTTGTTATAGAATTTTTGATTTTTGAAGTCGGGTTTCCATTTTGTCAAAATAGGTTTTATTTCTCGCTTTTTAGTGACTTTGAAGTTCTATAACTTATTTTATTTGCCTAAATATGGGTAGACCAACTAAACGACCTATTAACTTTTAGTGCATTTCTTTATAACACTTTTTTTTTATTCGTTTATTTATTTATTTTTTTAATTTTTATGGCATTTTTCATAACAGATTTTTAGTTTTTTTTATATGCATTTTGTTTTTTTTTGTAAAAATTTTTTTTTTGGGGTCGGTTTTTTTTTGTAAAAAATTTTTTTGAAGTCGGTTTTAAAAAAAATTTTCTTATTTTCCCATTATGAATGAGTATATCCTTTCAAAAAAAAAAAAAATCGCATAAAACGGTTATCACATATAAAATGAGGATTTTCCTCGATTTCCCGGGGATCCCCTCATCAGAGTGCAATTTGGGACCAATGGGAAACCAAACCCTTTAAAACAAAAAAACAAAATTCAAAATCGGTTCATAAATGACGCGAGTTCTGAGGTGACATACATAAAAAAAAAAAAAATACAGACGAATTGAGAACCATCCTACTTTTTGAAGTCGGGTTAAAAAATTAACATCAACTTTCAGGTCTATTGTACATAGAATGTGTACAATCAAATCAGCGAGCGCTATCGCAAACTCATTCATCATAAACTGTTCAAGGGTAAAATGATTATTTACTATTAAAAAGTTCTATATTGCGTTTTTGTTACATTTATCAGTGTTACATTTAATTTTCGTATTTCTCTAGGTATTTTGTTATTTATGCGTATACAGGTATTTAAAACACCATTGTCTTGATATATTTAAGGCAATATATATATATATATATGTAATGTTGATTGTTTAATACATTTTGATTATTTTGTGCCAAATTTTCATATTGTGTTTTTAAATACATATTAAACTATACATTGTATATTCATTACAATGTATTTTACTTTTACTTAAGTTTTGGTCAGCATAAAAGTGAACTGATAAACTTGTGATCTTTTCCAATAGAGAATCAATGTTAAATATTATTTATTACTAGCTGTCTGTGTGGTTATTGTATAAAGTCAGTCAGTACACATGTAATGGTTAAATATGTTTATTGAATTCTTAACTTTAGTATGTGAATCACAAAATCCCCACTCTTAAATGACAAACAAACAACCATACGCATACATGTGTATGCTTGATGACTGTACATTATAACTCTCATTATAGGTGTACTGACTGACTTCATATAGTAACCAGACGGACAGTCAGTAATAAATAATATTTAACATTGATTCTCTATTGGAAAAGCTTGCCAACACACACAGTATAAAATTAATGTATACATCCAGTATATTATGTAAAACTCATGCATACAAATATATACAAGAATTGTATATTTAGTTATGTTATCAATAAGTTTTTCTAGATGTGAAATTTTAACTCTTCGAGCAGGCAACTACAACAGCAACAGCCAAGGCAAGCAATATGTGAACTAGTTACGAAGAACATATGCATTCGTAAATGATGATAGATAGATACGAGTAGATAGATGGTTTTTGAGATTGAATTATATTCAGACGACATCAAATCATTTATGTATAACTTTTAAATTTACACAATATTTACAATTTTCTAATATTTATGCAGTTAATATATGAAATATATGAAAAAAAATCTAGTATAGAAAGAAATTTAATACTTTTGTGAAATAGAAAAGTATATAATCTTCTTATTTAAAATTAGATACATTTTGAAATAAAAACGAAATTGTATATATAGTTAAAACTATATTTGAATTGTTAGTTCTTTAAATTGGATTCTGAACTTTTGATATTATATTTGACGAGCTTTTAACCTATACAAGGAAATGAAAAACTTTTCATGACTAGTACAACGACACACTGCAAGGGAATTACATTTAATTTAAATTAATTTTGCCTGCGTCAGTAAAAATTTACTTCACTTTCAGATTCATTTAGATAGTACTGCAGTCTTTCAGTCTTAAGTTTTATCATTTTAATGCCATATTCGATAAATTAGATAGATAAATTGTAGATGCTGCCCTGGACGTGCTATACTTCGACCATAAGGTCCATTGTGATGCCTAAGGATGTTAGTGGAGTGGAAGGAATTTTTGTGTATAGACTAGGAATTTGTAGGATATGCGGCTGCAGCCGACTTCTCAAGCATAGCCGGTTACCTTGTTCTTGTCCAAACGCCCACAGTTTAGTCAATTAACCGCCCGTTTTTTTTCCTGATGCCTAAGCAAGGAAGGGGACTGAATGCCCTTCAAAGGCGCAGAGCCTATTTTAGGAATTCCAAGGACTGTGTGTAAACAGGTGATGGACGAATTGTCAAATGCTAAACAACGTGATCACTAAAAAAAGGAAAAAGTAAAGCAGCAGGAGCTCGGGAAAGTACTGCTTCAGAGTGCAACCAAGAGGCTATCACTCCATGCGCTGAGGCAGAACAGGATGCAACTGTGGATGGTTACCGGTTTCATTACCGGGTATTATCCCCTGTGGAAACATCTTCACACAATGGGACTCCATAACGGATCCATTATGTGGCGAGGAGGAAGAAACATCCAGCCACAGTATCTTTGACTGCGAACCTCTAGGTTACAGCAGATTCAAGATATTCGGTGCATCTCACCCCGAATATTTGAACCTTCAGGAAGACCTGATAAGCAAGCTCCTGGCTATTGCCAACATATGGGAGAAGTAAATCTCGTCGGACTGGATTAGAAGGGGGAGCACAATGGACCATAAAGTCGAAGTGCAATACTTTTTAGACCCCAAGATGTATCTATCTATCTACCTAACATCCTTACTATGTTTAAAAAAGTTATGGCTAATAACTCGAGGAATTTTCCTCTCTGTGTATCTGGAAAATTATTTTTATGTTAAGAAATCTTTTTAAATAATCTTATTTGTGTGACATAAATTTTCATTACCATTTAAGATTTAATTCTTTTTTGCCGTTTAGTGCGTTACCGCCTAAATAAACATGGTTGTATTATTGTATTTTCTGGAAAATTTAAATCTTTTTATTAACTAATAAACAAGGTAATTTTATTCAATGTTGATAAAATATTTTGATGATTAATCATAACAATAAAGTTTTTAGTATTTACTATATATATATTGCATATTTAATCAAATAAATTTTGTCAATAGTCTTACCTAATATAAATAAATGTATTTTGTCAGCAAATTTTTCAAATATTTCTCTCTTGTAAATATTACGCAAAAATATATAACAAATTCACATGCGTTGAACTACTACCTTTACAATTACGCCTACAATAGTTGCATTAAATTTTCAGACACCAGTGATCACGCGCAGACTAACGGACGCATATTTAGGTTGTTAAATAATACTGTGTAGTTTAAATATTTTTTACCCGACTTCAAAAAGGAGGATGGTTCTCAATTCGTCTGTATTTTTTTTATGTGTGTCTTCTCAGAACTCCGTCATTTAGGAACCGATTTTGAATTTTTGTTTTTTTGTTTTAAAGGGTTTGGTTTCCCAATGGTCCCATTGGCACCAAATCGCATTTTGATGAGGGGATCCCCGGGAAATCGAGAAAAATCCTCATTTGATATGTGATAACCGATTTCTGCGAATTTTTTATTTTTTTTTGAAAGGGTATACTCTTTTATAAAGGGAAAATAAGAAAATTTTTTCAAAAACCGACTTTAAAAAAATTTTGTACAAAAAAAACCGACCTAAGAAAAAAAAATTTTACAAAAAAAACAAAATGTTTGTAAAAAAAACTGAAAATCTGTTATGAAAAAATGCACTAAAAATTAAAAAAAAAAAAAAAAACAACGAATAAAAAAAATGTGTATAAAACAAGTAATGTAACAACTAACTGAGTTAATTGTTTGAATACCCAGTATATACTGAGTTGTATATCAATATTTGAATTGTTAATATTTCTGCCTATTCAATGTTTATAAAATATGAATTATTTGTAAATGTTTGTTTTGTGTTAATAATTAATATGGAAACAGTAAAATTTTCTTGCATTTATAAAAATTTATATTAATTTTCTTGCGATTTTTATATATTTAAATATTGAGTTATATAATTGAGTAAATCAACGCGAAGCGACTGTTAACGCAAGGCGTTGGTCAACGCGAGCCGTTAGGCGACGCGAAAAGTTAGTCAATGCGGAGCTTAAGAAAATCAACGGAAAGCTTTGGTAAACGCAAAGCGTTAACCAACGCGAAACGTAAGCTAAAGCGAACCGTAAGTCAGCCAACGCGAAGAGTTGGTTAATGAGAAGCGTTAGTTATTCAAAGAGAATCGGCAGTGATTCCACGCGATGCTCGATTTCACGCGAATCGTTAACGCTTAAGGTAAGCGTGAAAAGTTAGTCAAATCGTAGGGTTAGTTAACGCGAAGCGTTAACAAGCGTAAGTTATACAACGCGAAGCGTTAGCAACCGTAAGTTATACAACGCGAAGCGATAGTAAATCGTTTAGCAACGCTTTTAGTTTACCAACGCGAAACGTAAGCTGAAGAGGACCTCAAGTTAGCCAACGCGAAGCGTTGGTCAATGAGAAGCGTTAGTCAATTAGAAGTGTTAAGTCAACGCGAAGTGTTGGTAAACGCTTTGTGTTTACCAACTTTGCGAAACGTTAGCGAAAGCGAACCGTAAGTCAGCCAACGCGAAGCGTTGGTTTATGAGAAGCGTTAGTCAATAGGAAGTGTTAGGTCAACGTGTAACGTAGTCTAAAGCGGACCGTAAGTCAGCCAACGCGAAGCGTTGGTCAATGAGAAGCGTTAGTTATGCAAAGCGAAGCGTCAGTGATTCGCGAAGCGAGAATTTAAGCGAACCGTTAACCAACGCAAAGCGTTAACCAACGCGAAACGTAAGCTAAAGTGAACTGTAAGTCAGCCAACGCGAAGAGTTGGTCAATGAGAAGCGTTAGTTATTCAAAGAGAATCGGCAGTGATTCAACGCGATGCTCGATTTCACGCGAATCGTTAGCGCTTAAAGTAAGCGTGAAAAGTTAGTCAAATCGTAGGGTTTGTTAACGCGAAGCGTTAATAAGCGTAAGTTATACAACGCGAAGCGTTAGCAACCGTAAGTTATACAACGCGAAGCGATAGTAAATCGTTAAGCAACGCTTTGAGTTTACCAACGCGAAACGTAAGATGAAGAGGACCACAAGTTAGCCAACGCGAAGCGTTGGTCAATGAGAAGCGTTAGTCAATTAGAAGTGTTAAGTCAACGCGAAGTGTTGGTAAACGCTTTGTGTTTACCAACTTTGCGAAACGTTAGCGAAAGCGAACCGTAAGTCAGCCAACGCGAAGCGTTGGTTTATGAGAAGCGTCAGTCAATAGGAAGTGTTAGGTCAACGCGTAACGTAGTCTAAAGCGGACCGTAAGTCAGCCATCGCGAAGCGTTGGTCAATGAGAAGCGTTAGTTATGCAAAGCGAAGCGTCAGTGATTCGCGAAGCGAGAATTTAAGCGAACCGTTAACCAACGCAAAGCGTTAACCAACGCCAAACGTAAGCTAAAGCGAACCTTAAATCAGCCAACGCGAAGCGTTGGTTAATGAGAATCGTTAGTTTTTCAAAGAGAATCGGCAGTGATTCAACGCGATGCTCGATTTCACGCGAATCGTTAACGCTTAAAGTAAGCGTGAAAAGTTAGTCAAATCGTAGCGTTAGTTAACGCGAAGCGTTAATATACGTAAGTTATACAACGCGAAGCGTTAGCAACCGTAAGTTATACAACGCGAAGCGATAGTAAATCGTTAAGCAACGCTTTGAGTTTACCAACGCAAAACGTAAGCTGAAGAGGACCACAAGTTAGCCAACGCGAAGCGTTGGTCAATGAGAAGCGTTAGTCAATTAGAAGTGTTAAGTCAACGCGAAGTGTTGGTAAACGCTTTGTGTTTACCAACTTTGCGAAACGTTAGCGAAAGCGAACCGTAAGTCAGCCAACGCGAAGCGTTGGTTTATGAGAAGCGTCAGTCAATAGGAAGTGTTAGGTCAACGCGTAACGTAGTCTAAAGCGGACCGTAAGTCAGCCAACGCGAAGCGTTGGTCAATGAGAAGCGTTAGTTATGCAAAGCGAAGCGTCAGTGATTCGCGAAGCGAGAATTTAAGCGAACCGTTAACCAACGCAAAGCGTTAACCAACGCCAAACGTAAGCTAAAGCGAACCTTAAATCAGCCAACGCGAAGCGTTGGTTAATGAGAATCGTTAGTTTTTCAAAGCGAAACGTTGGTGATTCGTGCAGCGTGATTTCACGCGAATCGTTAATTAACGCAAACCGTTAACCAACGCGAACCGTAAGTTCAAGCGAGCCGTAAGTCAGCCAACGCGAAGCGTTGGACAATGAGAAGCGTGAGTCAATAGAAAGTGACGCGAAGCGTGATTTCACGCGAATCGTTAATGCTTAAGGTAACGTGAAAAGTTAGTTAAATCATAGCGATAGTTAACGCGAAGCGAAAGCACGCGTAAGCTATATTACGCGAAGAGTTAGCTGACGCGAAGCGTCTGTCGATACACTAGATAACGAGAGGAAGTTAACGCGGAGCGGAAGCAAGTTAACGCTGAGCGTTAGCAAGATAACGCTGAGCGTAAGCAAGTTAACGCGAAGAGCTAGTTAATCAACGCATAGCGTTGATAAATGCAAAGCGTTAACCAACGTGAACCGTAAGCTTAAGCGAGCCGTAAGTCTGCCAACGCGAAGCGTTGGTCAATAAAAATCGTTAGTCAATAGAAAGTGTTAAGTCAACGCGAAGCGTTATTAAATCAACGCGAAGCGTTGGAAAACGCAGAGCGTTTGCCAACGCGAAACGTTAACTAAAGCGAACCGTAAGTCAGCCAACGCGAAGCGTTGGTTACTGAGAAACGTAAGTTATTCAAAACGAAACGTTGGTGATTCGCGAAGCGTGATTTCATATATAACTGACGCTTCTCATTGACCAACGCCTCGCGTTGGCTGACTTAAGGCTTGCTTGAGCTTACGGTTCGCGTTGGTTAACACTTCGTGTTAGTTAACGATTCGCGTGAAATCACGCTTTGCGAATCACTAACGCTTCGCTTTAAATAACTAACGCTTCTCATTAACCAACGCTTCGCGTTGGCTGGCTTACGGTTCGCTTTGCTTACGCTTCGCGTTGACTAAACACTTCTAATTGATCAACGCTTCGCGTTGGCTAACTTGTGGTTCTCTTAAGCTTACGTTTCGCGTTAGCGTTTACAACGCTTTGCGTAGATTGTCTATCGCTTCGCGTTGACCTAACGCTTTCTATTGATCTACGCTTCGCGTTGGGTGATTTACGGTTCAGTTTGGCTTACGTTTCATGTTGGTTAACGCTTTGCGTTGATTAACGATTCGCTTAAATTCTCGCTTTGCGAATCACTGACGCTTTGCTTTGGATATCTTATGCTTCTCATTGACCAACGCTTCGCGTTGGCGACTTACGGCTTGCTTGAGCTTACGGTTCGCGTTGGTTAACACTTCGCGTTAATTAACGATTCGCGTGAAATCACGCTTTGCGAATCACCAACGCTTCGCTTTAAATAACTAACGCTTCTCATTAACCAACGCTTCGCGTTGGCTGACTTACGGTTCGCTTTCGCTTACGTTTCGCTTCCGCTTACGTTTCGCTTCCGCTTACGTTTCGCTTCCGCTATGCGTTTACCAGCGCTTCGCGTTGGTTTACTAACGCTTCGCGTTGACTTAACACTTCTAATTGACTAACGCTTCTCATTGACCAACGCTTCGCGTTGGCTCACTTGTGGATTTCTTCAGCTTACGTTTCGCGTTGGTAAACGCAAAGCGTTTAGCAATGCTTTACGTTGATTTACTAACGCTTTGCATTGACCTAACGTAGGTCAATAGACCTACGCTTCGCGTTGGGTGATTTACGGTTCGGTTTAGCTTACGTTTCGCGTTGGTTAACGCGTTAACAGTCGCTTCGCGTTGATTAACTCAATTATATAACTCAATATTTAAATATATAAAAATCGCAAGAACAATAATATAAATTTTTTTTAATGCAAGAACATTTATACTGTTTCAATATTAATTATTAACACAAAACAAACATTTACAAATAATTCATATTTTATAAACATTGAATAAGCAGAAATATGAGCAATTCAAACATTGATATACAACTCAGTATATACTGGGTATTCAAACAATTAACTCAGTTAGTTGTTACATTACTTGCGAAGCGTTGGTCAAAGTGAAGCGTGAGTTATGCAAAGCGAAGCGCCAGAGTTTAGCGAAGGGAGATTTCAAGCGAATCGTTAATCAACGCAAAGCATTTACCAACGCTAAACGTAAGCTAAAGCGAACCGTAAGTCAGCCAACGCGAAGCGTTGGTCAATGAGAATCGTTAGTCAATTGGAAGTGTTAAGTCAACGCGGAGCGTTATTAAATCAACGCGAAACGTAAGCTAAAGCGATCCGTAAGTCAGCCAACGCGAAGCGTTGTTTAATGAGTTATTCATAGCGTAAGTTATTCATAGCGAAACGTTGGTGATTCAAACGTTGGTTAATTAACGCAAAGCGTTAACCAACGCGAAGCGTTGGTCGATCAGAAGCGTTAGTCAATAGGAAGTGTCAGGTCAACGCGAAGCGTTAGTAAATCGACGCGAAACGTAAGCTAAAGCGAACCGTAAGTCAGCCAACGCGAAGCGTTGGTTAATGAGAATCGTTAGTTATACAAAGCGAAGCGTCGATCATTCGCGAAGCGTGATTTCACACGAATCGTTAATCATCGCAAAGCGCTAACCAACGCGAATCGTAAGCTTAAGCGAGCCGTAAGTCAGCCAACGCGAAGCGTTAGTCAATGTGAAGCGTTAGTCAATAGGAAGTGTTAGGTCAACGCGAAGCGTTGGTAAACGCAAAGCGAAACGAAAGTCAAAGCGAACCGTAAGATAGCCAACGCGAAACGTTGGTTAGTGAGAAGCGTTAGTTATTCAAAACGAAGCGTGGGTAATTTGCGAAGCGTAATTTCACGAGAATCGTTAAACAACGCAATGCGTTAACCATTGCGAAAAGTAAGCTAAAGTAAGTTAGCCAACGCGAAGCGTTAGTTAATAGGAAGTGGTAGGTAGGTTTACCAACGCGAAACGTACGCTAAAGTGAACCGTTAGTTAGCCAACGCGAAGCGTTGGCCAATGATAAGCGTTAGCTATCCAAAGCAAAGTGATTCGCGAAGCGTGATTTCACGCGAATCGTTACCCAACGAAAAGCATGAATCAACTCGAAACGTAAGTTAACGCGAACCGTGTATCAGCCAACTCAAAGTTTTAGTAAATCAACGCATAGCGTTGGTAAACGCAAGGCGACACGCAACCAACGCGACACGCAAGCTAAAGCGAACCGTAAGTCTCCCAAAGCGTAAGTCCTAGTCCCAAACCGTAAGTCTCCCGCGAAGCGTAGGTCATTGAGAACCGTTGGTCAATAGGAAGCGTTAGGTCAACTCGAAGCGTCAATCAACACGAAGCACTAGTTAACGCGAAGAGAAAGTTAACGCGGAACGTAAGCATCTCAATGCTTAGCGTTGTTAAACTTAAAGCGTAGCGTAAGCTTAAGCGAATCGTAAGTCAGTAAACGCGAAACGTTAGTCATTGTGAAACGTTAGTGCATGGGAAGCGTTAGGCGATGTTAGTCACGCGAAGTGGTGATTACTCAACTTGAAGCGATGGTTTGGCTGCGTTAGTTATTCAACGCGATCGTTTTTAAACGCTAAGCGTTAAAATAAGGCGACGTGAAGCGTAAAGCCATCAACGCGAATCAATAGCCGATGCTGCGTTAGAAAGTCGCGTAAGTAGCGATATATATCGATATGTATATATATATTTATATATATATATATATATATATATATATATATATATAGATATATATATATATATATATATATATATATATGTATATATATATATATATAAATATATATATATATATATATATATATATATATATATATGTATATATATATTTTTTTTTTAGAGGAGGGGAAAATCTTTGAAAGACTTCCGGCCAATAGCTGTTGACACGGGGAGTGTCGGATTCATACCGACTAAACCCCCCCCCCTTTCTCCATCTTCGTGTGGTAATAGGGCCCTCAGAAACCGAGTTAACATTACTTCTGAGGGACCCTTCACAGTGCCTGACTAATGAATATATATGTATATATATATATATATATATATATATATATATATATATATATATATATATATACATGTATATATATATATATATATATATATATATATGTATATATACATGTATATATATATATATATATATATATATTTATATATATATATACATTAGTATATATATATATATATATATATATATATATATATATATATATACTAATGTATATATATATATAAATATATATATATATATATATATATATATACATGTATATATACATATATATATATATATATATATATATATATATATATATATATATATATATATATATATATACATATATATTCATTAGTCAGGCACTGTGAAGGGTCCCTCAGAAGTAATGTTAACTCGGTTTCTGAGGGCCCTATTACCACACGAAGATGGAGAAAAGGGGGGGGGGGTTTAGTCGGTATGAATCCGACACTCCCCGTGTCAACAGCTATTGGCCGGAAGTCTTTCAAAGATTTTCCCCTCCTCTAAAAAAAAAATATATATATACATATATATATATATATATGTATATATATATATATATATATATATATATATATATATATATTTATATATATATATATACATATATATATATATATATATATATATATATATATATATATATATATATATATATATATATATATATATATATATATTTATATATATATATATATATATACATATATATATATATATATATATATATATATATATATATATATATATATATATATATATATATATCTATATATATATATATATATATATATATATATATATATATATATATATAAATATATATATACATATCCATATATATCGCTACTTACGCGACTATATATACATGTATAAAAATTGTATAGATGATTTTTGATAGGACAGATGGACCTTTGAATAAACTTTTTGCAAAATTTTGACATTTGTACCTACTATTTTGACCTACTACCTGAGACCAACTATTTTTTTGAAAAAGAAAATCACTTAAACCTTGACCTTATACATATACCTGGTTAACAAAACTAAAATAAACATAAAAACAATACTATTTGATGTATATTATGATTGCACATGTGCCCGTCATCGATCGACTCATTTTCAACTTTAAGCACAAATTTTGAGAAAACGGTTGACTTTATGAAAAAAGTTTTCAAACAAAAGTTGTTTATTTTAAAGAGAAGAAGAGTTTTTGTTAACAAATTTTTTTTCGATCTCCTACAGTTTCGAACACATAATTTTTCCCCCCTGGCCAGGGGAAACACGTTCCGATTTTGCCCATTAACGAACTTGACCTTACTTTTTTGGTCTAGAACACACACAAAAATTTTCAGCTCGTTATCTCTTTTCGTTCTTCAGTTATCGTGTTCACAGACGGACGGACAGACGAATAAGGCCGAATTAGGCCATTTTATGAATACCTTTGTGAAGCATTTTTATCAAGGATTAATATTTTCAAGCGTTACAAAGACGGGACTTAATATAATACACCTTGTATATTTACATATACAGGATATAAAAATAGTATGTGTAGTTGTTATGTATACCTACGGGTCCATGGAGACCATGCCTTCATTCGCCTGTCATTTGTATTTCTCATTTTTTTCAACTTTGAGGACTAATTTTGATAAAACTATTGAGTTTATGAAAAAAGTTTTCAAACAAAAGTTGTTTGTTTCAAAGAGAAGAAGATTTTTTGTTAACAAATTTTTTTTCTATCTCCTACGGTTTCAAAGATATAATTTTTCCCCCCTAGCGGGGGGAAACACGTTCCGATTTTGCCCAATAACGAACTTGATCTTACTTTTTTGGTCAAGAATACACAAAAAAATTTTCAGCTCGATATCTCTTTTCGTTTTTGAGTAATCGGCTTCACAGACGGACAGACGGACAGACGGACAGACGGACGGACGGACATGTGAAAAAGGCCGAATTAGGCCATTTTATGAATACCTATGTGAAGCATTTTTGTCAAGGATTAATATTTTCAAGCGTTACAAAGTCGGGACTAAACTTAATATACCTTGTATATTTACAAATATACTGGGTATAAAAATGCACTAAAAGTTAGTATGTCGTTTAGTTGGTCTACCCATATTTAGACAAATGAAATAAGTTATAGAACTTCAAAGTCACTAAAAAGCGAGAAATAAACCCTATTTTGACAAAATGGAAACCCGACTTCAAAATGCAAATATTCTATAACAAAAAATGCACTAAAAAGTAAAAAATAATTGCATATTCTTGTGCCAATTTTTTAAATTAGACGTAAATTACAACAATTTAGAATTATAATCTGTTACCTAGAATAAATTTTCCATGAAATAAAAATGAAACAAGGCTTCAAAATTATATTATAGTAAATTAAATTTTTTTTAAATATTTAGTTAAATATATCTATACCCAATATTTATCAGATTTCGGGTCCGATGGACCTACAAGGGAGCAACTAGGTCAAATATTGAAATTTTAAATGGAAACCCATATTTTTTATTACATATTCGTATTCTACGGAAAAAAATTGGTATCTTTTATAGGAAAAGTTTTTCTTAAAAGTGCTTTGTTCTCTTGCTTGGGAGCGTTTTTTTCGGAGAATTTTCGGAGAAATTCTACGAATGAATGAAAAATAAATGAATTTATTGAATAGCGAATTTCGATTTATAATAAACTTTAATACTTAGATTTTAATAAATTTATTATTATAAATAAAAATAAATTTTGTTATTATTAATCGAAAATAATAAATTTAAAACGCCTTCTAGCGAGTGAACAAAGCACTTTTAAGAAAAAATTTTCCTACTAAAGATACGTATTTTTTTCCGTAGAATAGAATATGTAATAAAAAATATGGGTTTCCATTTAAAATTTCAAAGTTAGACCCTGCTTTGCCCTTATGGGTCGATATTTTTTCAATCGCGATTTTCTACAAATCAAATTGCGATATCGAATCGCGGTTTGCGGTACAAGCTAGTACAATCGAGCACAACCATTTTTTTTATTCCGACAAAATGGCGGTGTTGGGCCTTTAAAATGTTTATTCCGAATTTTCGGCTTGCGGTACAACGTAGCACATTCATATCACAAACTAGCAAAATGATTATTTTTTTGGTTTTTCAAAATGGGGGTGCTAACTTCACACACGTTTAGGTTGTGACCATCGTGAAACATATAAATACGATGGAAATTTTAATTTAGATTTCATTTGCAATCATTGCAACCAAGGACCCTCCATACTGCGAAATTAAAACAGCAAAAGTAGATTAAATATATCGTAATTATAAATTTAAAAAATAAACTTTTTTTAATTAACTCTATTAGTGAAATTTGAATGTCATTTGATAGAGTATTATGGTATTATGATAATGCTGTATGCACGTGATATGAATTTTAATTACTTAATTATTTTATGTGTCAGTTATTTTATGATTTTTGTAATTCCTATACCTATATGCGCGTAGTTGATATCACCTCGTAATGTCGTATATTTTTGATTGTGATAAATATATTATTTTATCAAATTATTTTAATGTTCAGTCCAATTGATTAAACTGAAATATAATTCCAACAAGCTGAATCCTATTTTCCTCTATTTTTATATAAAACTGTAATAGCAACAAGTAAAAATAATAACTGAATTAATTGCTTAAATACCTAGTATATACTGAATTTATGAAAAAAGTTTCTAGCAAATGTTCTTTATTGTTAAAAAAAGGGAGATTTATTGTCTTTAAATTGTTGTTACATCTCGTACGGTTTCAAAGATAGACAGTTTTGCCCATTTTGGCCAAACATGGTCCGATTTTCCCATTCACGAACCTGACCTTACTTAGCTGTAGAACGCACACGCAAATATCAGCTCCGTTATCTTTTTTCGTTTTTGAGCTACCGTGTTCACTGACGGGCGGATATGCGGAATTGGCTGAATTAGGCCATTTTATGAACACCTTTGCCAAGCATTTAATACACCTATCTAATAAAATAAAGATGAAATAAATATTTGTGTTCGACACATTGACCTGATCCGATTGAATTCGGGATTAGTAATCTTACAGCCCATGGTAAGATTGCCTCGCTAATCTTAGACTCTCAATATGAGCAGTAAATTTATACACATAATCATGCTATGAGGGCAATCGGTCGTCCTAAGTCAATCCTACGCAAATTACTGTAATTAAGCTAGTTATAGTCGAAAAAATCGATCTTTTCGGAAATATATGTTAGTTTCATACTATATTGGTCGTCTTTACCCTGTCGACCGGGCAAAGTATCCTGGCAGCCGTTTCCGAACCTCACTTCCTTTTTTTCTGTAAATTTTTTGCTTGGACCACAGGTTTGCAAGTATAAATCACTAAATATTCCAGAATGATCTTCTGACTAATGTGTAACACTAGTCTGCGATACATATTAAAAATTGAAATTTTTTCATTTTAATAATACTTTAGATAATATAGTTTACTTATGTCATGTGATTAGATAGACGAACAGAACTAGTCCAAGTGGCCTAGCGGTCTATGGCGTTATGTCTGCGCAGTAAACCTACGGACAAAGTTTGTAAAAAAATATTTATATACGTAATTTGTACAGTTGAAATGAATTCTTGCCAATAAATTTATTTGAATGTATATATATTAGACATTAATTTATCGTACAGCAAACTACGTGAATTTAGATACTGGGCATACAAAAAAAATGTTTACGCAGGAGCTGCGTCAACTTAGTGAATTTCCTACGAATACATAAATCACTCTAGCAGCCAAATCAAAAATGAATGTCGTATCTGATCCTCTTAATATTCGAACCAGTCCAGTCCAAGTAGCCGAGCGGTCTAAGGCGTTATGCCTGTGCAGTATGCAGTACTTGGAAACTGGCAAGTTATGGGTTCGAATCCCGACATCGGCACTTTGTCAATTATTAGGAAAAAAGGGGCGGTTAATTGACTAAACTGTCGGCGTATGAACAAGAACGAAGTAACCGGCTATGCTTGAGAAGGTTTTCTGCAGTTGTCTTCGCGAACTCCAGATGAATATCGGCATAGTTCCTATCATAGTCGGCTGCAGCTACATATTCTACTAATTCCTAGTCTATACACAAAAATTCCTTCCACTCCCCTTACATCCTCACATCCTTAGGCATCACAATGGATCAGGGCAGCCTCTACAATCTATCTATCATCTAAGACGAACAGAACACATTTATTAGAGTGCCCAAATAGATAGTACTATGGCACTTTTCTTTTCTTTTGATATAAAGTATTCCATTGGTGTGTTTGTAATTTTAGATTCTATCAGTACAATGAAGTAACTGACGAAAAAACAAAAAAAATAAAGAAAACAAAAATAGTATATATATTTTAATGAATGATCTTAATTAAATAATATATTTTCAGCTGTATTCATAGATTCCTTGCTACTTTAAACATATACTAGTGTATAATTACAACCGACTAACATTACATTAAATGTAGTCCTGTCATTTACTAGGGATATTAATTAAAATATTTTATTATGAATATCTTTCATTCGATATGTTTTTTCAAAAATCAATAAACTGATGACTTTCTGATGTTTCATTAGTTATACAAAGTAGCCCGTTTTATTTTATTCACACAAATTTCACTACTCCCATTTTTGAACGAAATGAGTTTGCATTAAAAGTAGAAAGTTGAATACAAAATAATGACGAAAATACAGTTATAATGTAAAAAAATAAAATAACAATTTTTTTCTTTTTCATAGAAAATTGTATCATTTGCCCAGTTCTGCCCCGTACATGGGTAAGGACTGGTTATTTTGAACATATATAAACTAGTGGAAATGCAGAAAAAATAAGTTTATGCACAAAATTCATACTCTAGGACAGTCTCATCATCTTCGCTATCTATTCCCGCTGGTGAATAATGAAATGAAGAGACTCTTTTGCCAGTTGTCATCCAAGAATACCCGTGGGTAATAAAATCAGCCTCTTCATTCGAAGGCCTATCAAGTTTGATGTCAGTTGTGTCTAAGACATTGTAAAACCTTGCGGCAGAATGGAATACCCCATTCCGCTACCCGTTCCGCCCTAGAGATACGATTCCAGTTAGGGGTGTAAGTTTAGTCGAAAAAGATACGTAAATAAACATTTAAGTACACCAAAACAAAGACAATTCAACGTACTTCAATCATGTACTAACTGCAGTTGTAATGTAAACATGAATGTATTATACCTTATCTTGGTTACAAAATCATCATAAGTTACCAATACAGGAGCAAAAAATTACCCAACTAAAACTTCACGGACCAACAACCAAGAAAACTAGACTAGCAAGAATGTTGTAGTTGGATAGGTACAGGTTGATCTAGTTACGCATTGCCGTTGGCTAGTATCACTCTCTTGATACCGAAATGTGTGCTTCGAGTTCCCCTACATTGATAAATTAAAATGCTTATACGTTGTATAGTTAGTTGTTTAAGCTGTGTTTAGTACAATGTCCACGAATGCAGTTGTGTGTCTGGTGTGTGGTACGCATATAAAAAAGTTAAATGAGATAATTACGTTTATTAACTAATTAATTCATTCCTTAATGAGTATCATCGTCTCTTATTTTGTACCTATAAATTGATATGTTGCGTGATATAAAAATGTTCACTGGGGATATTTTTAATTCAATTGGAAATGTAGCCCATAGACATTTATTTATTTTTTGATAAATCAATTGATGAATGAATGATTGAATGAATTGTGTTGCTCGATTTGGTGGTGCCTGACGAGGAATGGTCCTTCTCAGGATTTGGATTGTATCTGGGATGGCAGCTCCCCTGAATGTAGACTCCCAGACATTTTATTATTTTGTGTATGAGGGCATCGCAAACTATGTTGAAGTACTCCTGAGTCTTCTCCATTTCTCCACACAACCTGCAGTTTCCTTCATTTCCGAAGGCTATCTTCCAAAGGTGTCTCCTGAGGTTATAATGCTTAAGAAACCTCGTCAGTATCCGCATTCTACTTTTGCTCAAGCCAATGCACGTTTGTATCTTTTGTGGTTAAAGTTAACGAGAAGATTCTTGGCATGCCGGAACCCTGGAAGGTTCCTACATAATGTGGTTCTCTTAGTGTGTTTTTCCTTTCTGATCTCCTCTCGATAGAAGTGATCATCCAGTCAACAGAATAGCTCTGAAGGCTCAAACTCACCCCAGACAAGATCTCAGCGCTTTGATCAGCCACTTGATTGCTATATCGTGTTTCCGATAGTTCCTATGCAGGTTAAACTGGGTGCATTTTGACGTGAATCTCCTCCCGATAGAAGTGATCACCCAGTCAACATAATGGCTTTAGCCCTGTAAGGGATTCCGATGGTAACATTTTCGCCAGACTATCCATTTCCTCATGTCCTGGTTGAGGATGGCTTGGGTTTTTTTTTATCCAGATTGTTAAGTTTGTCTAGACACTCCCATACCATCTTTGATTTGATGTCTCAAACTCAACCCAAACAACTTGACTCACCTGAGAGGATTGCTATATCGTGTTTCCGATAGTTTCTATGCAGGTTAATCTCAGTGCATTTTTCAATAGCTATTATTTCGACCTGAAAAATGTTGGGGAATTTCCCCTATAGATTCACACTCACCTGCAAACACACCTGTCCGGGTAAATACACACC
Source organism: Nineta flava (assembly GCA_963920215.1). NCBI lineage: Eukaryota > Metazoa > Arthropoda > Insecta > Neuroptera > Chrysopidae > Nineta > Nineta flava. The sequence goes on along the minus strand of OY986041.1, from coordinate 15,192,577 downwards.
TTCCCCGGTTTCCTCAAGAGTCTTTAACTCATCAGTTAACCATTTTCTGGTATATTCTTTGAGGGGTGGATCAAAAAAAATTTAGAATGATGACCACCCTTAACGGGGCGGGCCTCTCCAATCTTTATATTATTAAGGACCTCCTCTTTCCTTTTTGTAGGAAATTAAAAGTTTTACAAAAAAAGGTCTCCGACACTTTTTTTTTCATTAACTCAACCACTTAAATGATACTGGAGGTCAAAACTTGAAGAATTTAAAAAGAGAATATTTCATCTAAATTTTATAACTTACTGATTATCAGTAATCAGCAAAAAGAGCGTAGCGATACGCATTTCTGTAGGGAATTAAACGCTCTACAAAAACGGTCTCTTATGCTTTTCTCATTAATTGGACCATTCCAATAACAGTAGCATTTGCAAAAAGACACCGAAATATGTGTCATTTTACCAATTATAAAACGCAATTTATAATTTATGTGCGATTTTTGTGTATTACAGGGATATATATTATGTATGTGCGTAATATTTCTATAATTTGACAGGCATATCCGGTGTTATTAAATATTACTTGACTTGATTAAAAATTAAAATTGATTCTATTTTCGAATGCTTCATACACATCTGACCTTGAATTGAAAAATGTTGTTCGTTCGAAATTCTTTATCATTAAATTAAATGTACTTAAATTTATTTATCATTACTAGACTAAAGGATCGCATACACTTGCATTTATTCCGTTTGAATAATGTTATTGTCCTGGACTACTGTTCAATTGTTCCGATTACAGTAATTATATCTGTCACGTATAATTGAACAGTTTGGTGTCGTTTAAATAATCAATAATTAGGGTTGGCACTTTTAATTCAATTCAGTGATGTAGTTCATTGAATGTCGTTCTCGGAAATGAAGTAGTTCACTAATATGGTTCAGTAGTTCATTTATAGTTCATCATTCAGAATTAGGATTTCTGGTTTCTCAACCTTTTTTATTTCTCGAGGCACGAGAATTCTTGACCCGAATTTCTTGAGTTTCTCGAGTATATCGAGAAATTTTGAAATTTTTCATAAAACGCAATGTTATTTCCAAATTTTTGCTTGATTACAAATTAGACTAATAGATGAGATCAATTAAATCAAATGCTATATTTTAAGCTAACATAAATTGCACTTATTTATTAACAAATCGACAACAAACAATAAATTAATCAAATTATACTCGGCTGGTCTATATAAAAAGTAAAGAGTAGGGTAGTGCTTAACTGTTTTATAATTATTGGGTCCCTACCAGTTCCCAAATGGACAACAGTCTTTAATTAAATAAAAAATAATTAGTAAAATTAAATTAAAGAAAATTACTAGTACATATTTAGATAACTATAGAAACTTGTTTAACAAAACAAATATTTTGCTACCAACTACAACTAAAAATGCCTTTTATACTTATAAACTATTATGTTAATAACATCACAGTCTTTCGATTAAACAAATTGTAATTAACTTTCAATACTATTTTTTTAAATTTCAGCATAGTATGCCAACTAAAACTAAACCAGTAACCCGCAAAATAATCAACAAAGAAATCAAATTTTAACTTAACGCTTTTTCCTTATAAAATAGGCTTTCAGAAATTCCAGAGCATTAACAGCATCATCATCTGATAGGCGGTGTCGTATTTTACTGACAATGTTTCCCGATAACGAGAAAACGCGCTCATTCTCCGTCAATGTGGGCTTAATAGTCAATACAGCTTTGTAAATTTTTTCAAAGGTAGGCGTTCGTTGCCCAGTAGACTCATATAACTGAAATTCTTTTTTTATTAAATTTCTAGTTATATGAGTGTGACTGGTTTTGTCTAAAGTTTCAGCTGTCTGAATGGCCTTTTTAAGTTAAAGTTCAAATAATTTAATTTTGACTTTGAGGTCTTCATCATCTTGGTTTCTTGAATTCTCGAGGCGTTGAGTTTTTTTGTGCCGTTTCGACTAAAGACAAATTTCTTGAGAATTCTTGAGGCGAGAATTCTCGAGTAGAAACCCTATTCGGAATATAGAATAGAGTAGTCCACTGTATTAAAAATAATAACCACCTAATTATTTTCTTGAAAGTAATAAATAATTCAACCAGATAAGTTCCCTTATGTCAGTTACAGCAGATAACAGGATATTCGGTGCATCTCACCTCGAATAAATGAACTTTCAGGAAGACCTGATGCTAGTTTCTAGCTATTACCAACATATGGGAGAAGCAAATCTCATCGGACTGATGTCAAAGGGGAGGCCCAATGGACCATATCTATACATTTATCTATCCTTTATGGCATCTTTGGAAAATTGTTGCATAGCAAAAATCTCTTTATCTGGCAAATTTGAATACAGAATATCCATCCAATTTATCTTTTAAGCTAAGAAAGATTTCTTTTGAAAAATAGAAAATATAGGTCGTCTACTCCCCACAGGAAGCAAAAACACGAATCTATTATTATGCACTTTGGGACCCGGGTGTAAGCTTCTATATTCTGCAGATCTTGATTGATAACCAAAACTGTTTTGAATAAATAAATCCCACAAAAGCATAGTAAGTTATTATCTTTAAAGAAACCAACATAAGAATTGAGGCAACGTCTGATTAACCCATTTCGGTTGAGCCGAAGACTAGATACCTCATTCTGGCTCTGAAAGAACATTCTGCCAGTAGGTGGAAGGGCGTATCATACGCTTCGTCTCATTCCGGACAGATTAATGGATTTATTTTCGGAGCAATTAAGGGGTTAGTTTTGGGGGTTGAAATAGGAAATAAAAACATTTTTCCGAAGGCCATCATGTAGGACGTTAAATGAAAGCTTAATGAAGCATGAATTCAGCAATACATGTGGTTTTATTTATGAATAGATGGTTAAAACTGCGATTTTCCTCTTTTGTCCTCAACGCTGAGAAATATTTGAATAAAATCACGAATATAGATAATAAGATTCAGGAAAAATTATCAAAATTCCGAATTTTTAGTTAAGGTTAGTTTTGGGGTACACAATTTTTTTCAAGATTATAGAATAGGATGTCAATCAAAAACTTTTTGAAGCACCATTTAAAGAATAAAGACAGTTTCAAAATGATGAAAAAATAAATGTTATCAGTTTTACTTAATTAAAATGCATAGTCAGAACCAAACGAAATTGGCAGAACAACTGCCAGAGTATATTGCAATTGATCAAACTTGAAAATATGAATATTATATTTGATATGTTTAATTAATGAAGGTAAGTAAAGAACATGTTTATTGCGTTGTAGGTATTAAAATACAAAGAGTATAATACTATTTTGCTCATAAATATTAAAATGTAATAATTTATTTGAATTTCACAAAACTTGTTATATAGTTCTAAATAACTCTCCATCATTTTTCACCCACGTATAGCAATCAGGTGCACGAGCGAGGGGAACCTCTCTATTCTAATAGTCGGATAGAATTAGCTCAAATGCAGACTTAAATCAGTGAAATTGTAAACTCGAATTTTTTTTGTTATGAGACGCGGCTGCGTTGGCAGGAAACCCTCGAATTATAATATTTAGATTTATTAAAAATGTAAAACAGTGTGGAATCACTTTTTGCGGAATTGGGTATATATATATATATATATATATATATATATATATATATATATATATATATATGTATATATTACTTAATTCGGCCGACCGAAGCGCAAAAGTGCGGTTTTTTGAAATCAATTTTTTCTGTACTTGCACACGCTCAAAAGAAACGCCATTAAGGTAAGTTGTAGAGTAACTATTGAAGAAGAAAAGGCTTTTTGTAAAATTATCCTACGTGCGCTAACAAATTTTTTATGGCCTTTTTTTTTTTCCATTTCTCAAAAAGTTTACTACTGATCCTCTTGATTTGGTGCGTATATTGGGGGCTATAAAACCTAGATTCTGACCAAATTTGAGGTCTTAATATTAATTTTAGAAAAAATGGCCAAAAATGAAATGGTTTTTTGCAATTTACTCAAAAACTATTGGATCGATCTGGGCTCCAAAAAAATCATTTGATTCGTCTTTTTATTACGCATTTATCATACCAGAGCATTTTATTTCGGAATAGTTTTTTTGTAAAACGCAAAAAACCATTTTTTTACCATTTTTTGACAGGTTTCCTGACAACGTAGTTGCGTCCAATTGGGGTATGTTATCACCTAACAAAAAAAAAAATCGAGTCTACATTTTTTAGTTCGGATATGCTGATTCTATCCGACTTATAATATGTCATTGCGTGAGAAAAATAAACTCAAGATGATAAGAATTTGATATTTGTTGCTAATAAAAAATTTATATTAAAAAAACTACAAGATTTTTCAGAGAGTAACAAGCTTTTATTTAATGAACTATAAAGCAGAAAATAAATAATAGTTTGAGACGCTCAGGTTTTAAATGTTTATCCCAATCTTTTATTTATTGTCACACATTGGTGATTGGAAATTTTATTTTTTACGTTTTAGTTAATACATCAAATTATTAAACGATGTCATTTGAATTTATCCTTTACACTAACAGTTTTCACGCCAAAGAAATGTAACTTATGCGCGTACATGCAATTACATTCGCCTTTTTGTTTTTATGATAAAAATCAGAATTATGAACAGTGCACACTGATACTTAGTGAATACAAGGTATTGAAAAATTTACTTATATCCGCGACTTCGCCAGGGCAGTTTATTTAATTATATCTCAAAAATTAAGCGTCAAATAAAAAAACTTTATAAAGATAATTAAAATAATAAAGATTATTAAAATAATCAATGAGATAGTTACGATTAGCTAATTCATACTGATGATGACTACATTGTAGTCGAAATACGTATTTATAAAATACAAACAAATGTTCTAGGAATAGGGGCAAAATTTAAAATATAATTTAAAAAAACTTTACTTTTTTGTTTGTTTTTTGCAGCTTTAAAAGTATAATAACTTTTTATTGAATGAAGAAATTGTGATAACGGAGTAATACAAACAAAATTTGATCAAAATTGACTCAGTAATTTTTGCGTGATGCGCGCACAACGGAAACTTCTATCATTTTATTTATATAGATATCATTGATGTTTATTCTCTTGTGTAATATATAATACACATATAGGGTTCAGTGCGTTCTTTTTTCATCTTTGATATAATTATCTTAAGTAAATTTGGTGGAATTTTTTTAACAAAACATTTCACAAAAATGTATTCATTTATCTATGGCTTAACATCTATTTGTATGAATATGCAGAAGTAATGTTTAAGTAATTGCTTATAGTTAAAATTTTTCTTGTTAATTAACTTTTAAAAATTTCATCTAATGTTTATGTTTATTATATATATATTAAAAATATATATAAACTTTTGTAATCATATCAGGAAAACATTTTTCTTTTCAAAAGACGTTATAGAATATAAAAATCAATTTATCTACAAACGATCAAACGATGATAATATAGTTTGATACTCCTTTGCACCTGTGCACCGCTAGTAAATCAGATCCTCAAGAAAATTTTACCATTTAGGTTTTAAAGCAATTTTTAATCAGTGTAATTCAGTAGTTTCGTAACGCGGATATCATTTGGATATTTCGTGAAATTTGAAAACCTGTCGTCGGTGCAAAAAACCTAATGGATCCTAAGGACTAATTATTAAGGTTATAGTGTTTAGTTTTCAACATAGCACTGTTCAAATTTTATAAACTATTCCAGATTCAAGCTTCGATATACAGCTAGACGAAAAACGTCGAAAATTTGAGAATTTTTTTGTCATCCGAGTTTATCTGAATCTGTTGAATAAATTGCTTGGAGGCTAATAGTATCGGGTCGGTAAGAAAATTGAATCATCTAAACCTCATACCTAGCAAAGTACGAATCGAAGAAAAAAAAAAGCAAAAAATAATGAACATGAACATGAAATAAATGAAAATAAATTTTTAATTATTAACGGCTTTTACACGATTTCTATTTCTCAGTTTCAGTAATATTTTTGTGTTTCGTGTTTGGGAAAATTCTATTAAACACTTTAATTTTATAGGTTGGGTTTTAAAATTTTTACGAATTTCAAAACGATTTAAATTAATTCCCAACAGAGAGTCCATATTGATGTTGATATAGAGGGTGAATTGAACCTGCCGCATATTAACACACGCCTCCAATTTCCTCCACGATTCTCGCATACTTCAACAACATCCCAAAGAAATCCAATAAAAAGTATTAAAAAAAACTATGTGGGGCAAAATTAACTGAGCTCTAAAATTATAAGGTAACTTAATATTGTATTAATATTGGAAGAATAATAACAGATTTATGTTGCTTAATACATATTTCCCTAGTATTTCTCACCGTATATTTGTTGTCCTTCGGGGCCCTGGTTACCGGATTTGATTACTTTGAGTGGTCTTCGTTTTGTTTCAATTTATCGATTTCTATTGAAGAATGGGTAGTACGTGGAAGTAGTAAAAGGAGGCATGTGCTAATATGCGGTAGGTTCAATTGAACCTGTATATAAAATAAACTCTTGTGGTCGTTTGCAGGGTCTTTTGTTTTTAATTTTAATTTTTCAAAAATACAAATATACTTTTTTTATCACTCTAATTTGCTGTCATTATTTTTATTAGTGTACAGCAGAATAAAAAACTCACATACCATAGATAATTTATTATTTTTTATTTAATATTCAAGGTAGATATAAAATTTTCCTTTTGTATAATAATTATCAGTTTAATTACTTACCTTTATATCATTATTAATATGAAATGTGTATTAGAGCATAAGCAGGGCATAAATGGTCGTACTTTATTACAATATGTGTTAGATAAAAATTAAGTTTTGCTACAATTTATATAGGTTTATTATTAAAACTGACAGCATGGTTGGAAAATATTTTTATTGCAACTTCGGGCCGCATTCTAATGGTAAATAATTTTCCAACAAAAGCGTAGTATTACTACAAAATAATAATTATTACTTTGTGAATATTATCTACACGTTGACTGCGACCCCTTTCGTCCCCATAATTATACAAGAATCTGCGGAATTACGAAAATCAGTTTTTTAGATCTTTTTCTACGAGTGAGAACAAGTAATTGAAGCTGTACTGTAATAGTTAAAATTAAGCCCCCTGCAAACGGGGATAGCAGTGGCGACCAGTAGTACTACCCAGTAATGGCTGCCAGTAATTATCCTTCTACTGTCCTCATGTGCAGGATACTACCGCTTCAACGTACAGTCGACAACGTCAAGCAGGTTTGAGCTTAGTGGACGCGCCAGAAGGCCAGTTATAGGGTCGTGTGACCTAGCGGCAGTCACTATTAGACATGTCTTAAAAAGTATTGACTGAGTGCCAGAATGATGTTCTCAAACATCCTCTGATCATGTTGCATTTACCACGCCCACACAAAACTGGCTACTGGCATACTGTCCAGCCATTTCAATGCCACTTCTATTTGCCAATAGTGGCCATCACTACTGTCTCCGTGTGTAGGGCGCTTTAATTTGGCCCCCTTCCAAATAATAATGGCCAAGGCGCAACGTAAGGATGTCGACAAGTCATCGACAATTATTATAATTGGTGATAGACCTACGTAAAAAACTAAGTCTTTTTCAGATAAAATTAAAAGAAAATCAGAAAATTACTCGAGTAATATTCCATTTCCAGTGGGGTGACTGGCTCCAAAAGTGATTTTTCTTAAACTTTAATGGTGCGACTCAACTATGAAATTTGAATGCTCTCGAAATATCGTGATCACACATACAGATCACTGATAAATTCTATATATTTTTGTATCAGGAGACTTTACAATGTAAAAGCCCGATGAAAATTTATTTACGGTTTTGAAACCTGAAAATATATGTATTTATATTTTCTATTACATTTTTGGTGTAGTAACAAATTAATCGTCATTATACGTTTTAGGCCAACCGTTGAAGAGTGAAAGGTTACGTTGAATGTTTTGTACAGGCTGTATCATCTAGTTGTGACCCATTTATTTATTAAAAGAAATGCAAATGTGTAAATATTTTTATTTCTTTTGTCAACGTACACTCCCGTTAAAAAAAAAACAGACCTGAACCGAATCAGTCTCTCACAATTTCGATTATTCTTGTAGTTACAGATACAACATTTTATTTAATTTTTATACGTAACATATATTTTTTAAATTCTGTCTGTCTGTCACTGACACCGTATATACAAATACAAAATATAAATTCAGTTTATACTCCTATTTCTTTTTTACACACTTAAAAAATAAACTACTTATCTTTGTTTATAAATAAATAAAATTATACATTATACAGAGAGTTACAAAAGTGAGGAGTTTTATGAAATGTAAGATAATTAACATTTCAGGTCTGTTCATTTTTTTTGAACGGGAGTATACATTTTATTCAGTTCATGGCCATTGCTACTAATCAAACATGAAACATAATATGACAACTGCATGATAATTTACTAAAATTACCCGAGGGTTGTAGTAGTAGAGGGGAAGATGAACTCTGGAAATTAGGACTTTTTACCGAAAAATTACCCGATAATCTCGTCAAGACTATTATCATCTCATCCCAATCTGTAGCTCTGCAACGAATGTTGATTGACCTACGGAAGCAACATCCCTGATGCATAGACTCACATTCATTAATTCATTAATGATATGCCGTGCCGCCTTTTACACTGACGAACTTTCTAGTGCAACGTGTTGGTATATTCGTAAACTTCACGAAAACACAATTAACGAAAATGTTTTGTGTATACCCAGTATGTACAATGTTTTAACTAATTTCCTCCGAAGAAAATGCCGGTATTGTTGGAGTTTACTCCTTCAGAATCGATTTTCATATTAGGCATGAAAAAAATATGAAGATTAAAATTTAGGGATCGAATGACCTTCTTACGTTTTTTGTGCGCAACGTATATATAGGATATCAGTTTTACTGTAGTGATATGACGGATAGTGAGCATCATTTTATTTTTAACCCGACTTCAAAAAGGAGGATGGTTCTCAATTCGTCTGTATTTTTTTTTTTTAATGTTTCTTACCTCAGAACTCCGTCATTTATTAATTTTTTGTTTTTGTTTTAAAGAGTTTGATTTCCGATTGGTCCCATTGTCACCAAATCGCATTCTGATGAAGGGATCCCCTGGAAATCGAGGAAAACCCTCATTTTATGTGATAACCGATTTCTGCGAAATTTTTTTTTTTTTTTTGAGAGGATATACTCATTCATAATGGGAAAATAAGAAATTATTTTTAAAAACCGACTTCAAAAAAATTTTTTACAAAACAAACCGACCCCAAACAAAAAAAATTTGTACAAAAAAAAAAAAAACAAAATGCTTGTAAAAAAAATTGAAAATCTGTTATAAAAAAATGCACTTAAAATAAAAAATGAAAAAAAAACGGATGAAAAAAAATGTGTTAAAAAAAATTAGTTACACGGTGCGAGCTACTGACGTTGGCAGTAGAGAGCTACTGCCAATTTGTACTGGCATGACAGTAGCTCGACTCGCCTCACCTGGTCACACGAGTACGAGATGCAGTGACAGTAGACAGCTACTGCACCTCTGTACTCGCATGTATCATGTCCCGTGCAATATTGTCGCAAAATTCACGACTGATCATAGCTCATACCACAATAAAACCATTTTCAAAAATACTTCGAGCTGAAAGTGCCTTACAAAAAAGGAAGAAAAACAGAAGTATTGGGTCAGGAATTCCATAAGTTAGTTTGATCTTTGTATATGTCCACACATTTTAAATTTTGCTCGGAAGTTTCTATCCGCTGTCATTTTGTCTGTCTAAACAAGATAAACAAATTTCGTTAAAAACGTGCGAGTTGACGTCCGAATCGCATGCGAGTGGCGTGGTGAGGGAAGGCGAGTGGCGAGTAAAAACAAAAAATGTTGTAGTAACTCGGATGCCAGCTACTGACCGGCTCGCACGGGATAGTAACTCGCCTCACCCGGTCACACGGTGCAAGTTGCTGCACTGCAGTAACTCGCCTCGTCAGCTCACACACTAGCTCGCACCGTGTAACCAGGCCTTAAGTATATACTGCGTCGTGTTAGTTGATAGTTAATCTCGACAGTGCAATTAATTCGAATAACTAGTACTCGTTCTTAGTACATGTGACACAACAAGAAATGTTATGTGGAAACTTAGATCATTAGTGGAAACTTTCAATCCATTGTAATTTTTTTTACAAATTCCATAATCAATCAGTGTTTAGAAAATTTTTATTGTAAAATAATAATAGATTAGGAAATACTTATATTGATTTCAGTTTAATCGATTAAGTATTAATTTATTACGTGTTTGATTCTAATGAATATAATCGATCCATTATTGTTTATGCATTTATATTCTAGACCTTGAACGTTAAAAAAAATGTTGAAGTACACTCCCGTTCAATAAAATTGAACCAACCTAAAATGTTAATTTTCTTACATTTCATAAAACTCCTCACTTTTGTAACTCTCTGTATATTATTTATTTATAAACAAATATAAGTAGTATATTTTTTAAATGTGAAAAAAGAAATCGAAGTTTTATATTTTTTATTTATGTAAACAAAAACATTTACTACAAGAACAATCAAAATTGTGAGAGACTGATTCGGTTCAAGTCAGTTCAATTTTTTTGAACGGGAGTGTATATTAAAATTGTAAATCGAACTGACTTAATTATAGATGTTCGAACTAAATTGCGGCTTATCTTATCATTTATTGAAAGAAAGTTTCAAACAAAAATTGTTTATTTTTAAAAAGGAATATTTTGTTTTATAATTATTTTCGATCTCTTACGTGTTAAAAGGTGGATATTACCTCCTCGCCGCATGTCAATTACCTTGGCCCAGACATTTTGGAATTTTTCATATATAGGGATTGTTCTGAAATGTACTCAAAATGTGCTATTATGTGCCGCATTCAATGAAAAGAAAATTCAGAAAATTTCATTTTTCTGAGGGGGTGATTTTTGCTACGAGAGTGAGCCCCCTACTTTACTTTATCGAAACCACAGCATTTGTGCCGTAATCTGCTCAAGATGCTGCCATGTGCCAAAGTAAAAAAATAAATAAAAATAAGTTTTTTGATTTTCCAAATGAAAAATATTTTTTTGGAAAATGAAAGTTTTTTTCTCCATATAATTAGAGATTTTGGTTGAACTCGATATAAGCTATCACGTGCCATATTGAAACAAAAATTCTATCGCGAAAAATATAACTGTTATGAGGAGGTCCTTTCTTGCAACTAAAGATCGTTGCTTTAATTTATCGAAACCATATAATAACATCCTTTGCATAGTCCTTTGGAAACACACAAGTTCTATAGATTTCACGCCCAGCTCTATATTAAAGGCAGAATTAGGGGTAGAGCGCGGTACTCCAAAAAATCTTTTTATAGAAGTTGTATGCTACTGAATTCGCAATTTTAACTTGCTCTTTACAGCACTTCAGAGCCCAAATTTCACAACCATACGATATTATCAAAGCGTTAAACATGCCCAGGATCAAGAGAAAATCGTTGTATTTATAAACACGCCGTCTAAAACTCATCGGTGCTTGCTTTTTTATTTAGCCTACTGGCCGCGGATGGAGCCCTCGTCTGCAAGAGACTTTTGTTTTTTATCAGACGCTAATTTCTCGAAATATTCGTTGGATATCAATTTTTTCCCACCTGTATAAACAGCGAATACACTAAGTAAATTTAAATGTTTTATTGTAATTAAGTAAATGCAAATATTAATGTTTCATATTTTTGAAATTTAGACACTTGACACGTAAAATGCACCATGAATTGACTGTTTTACACAAAATTATATTCGCATAATAAGTTTTTAAATAAGCATATAATATTACACTGTAAGTAATACTCATTCATAAATGTAATTAGCATAATTTATTAAAAGGTCATCTTATTATTTGATATTTATAATTAGGTATTTTTTAAAAATATTTTTAAGAACGTAATAAAACACGTTAAGTATTTTATTTGGTGTTGTTCTTCATAACAAGCCATGAATCACCATTTATCCAATTATTAATTGTCTTAAATTATAGTCGGGTAAACCAAAGACCTTGGATCAAAAAGTATAAGTACTAGTGGTAAGCAGACGGTATTTCAGAAAGGTTGATATTGAGTGAGTTATTACTATTCTATCAATCCCCTAAGACTTACCTCGCATGAAACGGACATTCCGATACCGATGGTTCATTTAAAGGTTTACTGATTTGGGCCATATCTTTAGAAAACAATGCATTTTCAGATCCATGATCATACAAACTTTTTTTTACTGGGTATATTTAAAATATTTATATAAGTGTATTATAAGTTTAGTCCCGACTTTGTATTGGATGAAAAAATTAATCGAACAAAAAAATCTGGACCCTATCAGGCATGCCGGATCCGTTTCGAGCCATGCATGCTTGATATGTTCCAGATCGGGATTGCCAGATTGGATCCTGATTACACATCTGCGTTACATGCCGGATCAGGTACGGATCAGTTGAACCAGATCCGGTCCTTGTCAGTGTCAGGTGAAAATTTCTAGTCGGGTATCTGTCTGTTAAGACTAGTGCTTCACGACGTACGAGGCAAGGTTTTAGTATCACCTCGACTCGCTTCGCCTCGGTTAGCTATCATCCTCGCCTCGGCCGAGGTAAAATTTTTTACTAATTTTGACTTATTTTGCATGAATGTACACAATATGGTAAAAAAAACCTGTTAGAAAATAAACGTCTTCAAAACACGGAAAAGTTGCTTAGTCTCTAAATTTTTATAACTCCTCGAATGTAAACAGAAAATTGAAAAATACTTTGGCCTAAAAAAATATGTTTTAAGAACTTTATAAGAGGTTCTTCAAAATGCTTTTTCCTTTAAAATGCATCTATTGCTTCATGTTTTTTGTAAAAATACATGTTACTATATTATTTTATTTAAAAAAATTTTCTTTTTGTAAATTTGTCTCGGCCGAGGCTAGTTTTTTGGGACAATATACCTCGTCTCGCCTCGGTTTGTAGCGAGAATTAAAATTTTGAACCTCGCCTCACCTCGCCTCGTGCCTCGTAACCGAATACCGAGGCGAGACGGGGTTACTTCATAGTCTCGGTGAAACACTAGTTAAAAAACTTAGCAAACTAAACAACTAAACTTAGCAAAGATATCGGCTCGGAAATTTGTGTTTGTGTTCTAGTCTTAAATAGTATTTTCTAGTTCATGAATGATCAAATACGGATCACAATCCCCCGATAGGGGTGATAATATCTATCATTGAAACAGTAAAACATTTAAAGGCCAAACAAATTTTCTGTTTTTAAAAATATACAACTTTTGTTTGTTTTCATAAATTCAGTTAATACCGGCTATTTAACTAATTAACTGAGTTGTTATTTTTACTTGTTTAAGATAACTGAAGAAATAAAAACATCAAATGTTAATTTGCAAAATCCACTTTATTCAATAACTACAAATTTGTTACACAGGAACTACGTCAACTCAGCGAATGTCAAAAGCATAGACACTAAACAAGGATACATAACTCCATGTAAACAAATAATTGGCAAAAATAAGATGTCAGTAGTGTTCCTTCGGCACCGGAAACAGAACAGAGAGTATAAGGCGCGAGTTTTAATTGAAAAACATTACGCATTTATAGTATTATAAAAATTATTTCCAGCCAAAGTATTTTTCCAATAAAAAATTTTTTTAAATAAATAATAAGTAATTTCAATTTTTCAATAAGGAATTAGTTAAAGTCGAAGTGATAGTTAAAATTCGCATTTAATTACATAAAAATAAAAAAAAAAACATCAAATAATTAAATAGTAACCCTTTAATGTTGGAGTTGTAAAAATGAAAATAAATTATTGAATCAGATATTAAATTAAACTTTTATTTATTAATAATAATGCTGAAAATTAATATTTAATATAATGCCATACAATTTAATTAGTTTTGAAATATTTATACTCGCTTTTGGTCCCGATTGATCCGAAACCCAATTGATCCCGTTGCTTATTGTCACAAGCACTACCACTTTTACAATTGTCTACTGCACATACTCTTCCCATTTTAAATGTTTTTTAAACAGTTTTTTATTTAATAAATTTTTTTAAACAAATTTCATACTTCAAAATAATAACTTCGAAATAAAACTAATTACTGGCTACTTCATTTCTATTTATTATGCTATACCGTACGTTTAGTTTACATCTTCGCATAGCAGATCTCTCACGAGTATGAGAGAGTACATATGTATACATTAAGACCTCCTTCTCATACACATTGCTTAATGTATACATATGTACTCTCTCATACTCGTGGGAGATCTGCTATGCGAAGATGTAAACTAAACGTACGGTATAGCATAATAAATAGAAATGAAGTAGCCAGTAATTAGTTTTATTTCGAAGTTATTATTTTGAAGTATGAAATTTGTTTAAAAAAATTTATTAAATAAAAAACTGTTTAAAAAACATTTAAAATGGGAAGAGTATGTGCAGTAGACAATTGTAAAAGTGGTAGTGCTTGTGACAATAAGCAACGGGATCAATTGGGTTTTGGATCAATCGGGACCAAAAGCGAGTATAAATATGCGAGAATAAACAGCGATGATTCGATGTATCGATTTAAAAAAAGAAACATCGGTGACAAAAACATTGACACTTGGAAAAATCGATGTTTTTTCAAAATTTTTTAAAATAATTTTAAAAGGAGAGTTAAACACGCAATAGCACAATTTTTGTAGTACAAAATGTATGTGCAAATGTTTACACATCAACAAGCCTGTCTAAATAATAAAATAAATCACGATACATATAATTTCAAAGATTTATTTAGTGTTTACTTAGGTGAAACATTGGAATAGTAATCAAAGAGAAACAGTACCACTGTTTATTTCGTGGCACATTAAACAATAATATGTCACGATGTAAGAAATAAATAGTGAACTTTTTAAATATCAACAAACAAACAACAGTTACAATAAAGATTATTAAAATAATCAAAGAGAACTCTAGGTTTTTTTGAAATTATATTTCAAATTTTGCCCCTATTCCTAGAACATTTGTTTGTATTTTATAAATACGTATTTCGACTACAATGTAGTCATCATCAGTATGAATTAGCTAATCGTAACTATCTCTAGGATATGGATTCAGAGATATGTTGCTTGTTGCTAATTTGGTGCCTGTGCCAAATTAGCAACAAGCAACATATCTCATTTTAGTGACAGTTGCAGTCAACGCCGCTAAGCCATCTGGACTGTTAATGAATTTACAATCTACTTTTTTTACTTTTTTTGGCCGGTGCCGCACCGGCCAATAACATCGATGTCAAACATCGCTAGTAATGACATCGATACATCGACATCGACAAAACCATCGATGTTTTAAAGTTGTTGTGATGAAAATTCCAATTCCATTCAAAATTTGACAGCTTATTATTTCAATAAAAAAAAATATCCTGTTAAAATTCGAAGTTGATCCTGTTTTTAGTTTTTGAGTAAAAAAATGTTAAAGTTACGATTTTTAAGAGATTTTTACATAGCTTAAATGGACTCGTCGGTAAAAACATGCATACAAAAATCTATATCTCGACAACCACAACAGTCAGTGTTATGAAAAACTATACTAATTATTAACTAACCATAATAATTATTAAAGTCTTATAAACACCTGGACCTGTTTTTGGTTTCTGAGATAATTAATTCTGTTTTTGGTTTCTGAGATAATTAAATTTTTAGATCGAAAAATGTTCTAAATCTAGTTTTATTTTTATTTATTTTTATCTAGTTTTATTTTTAGTTATATTTATTTTTATCTAGTTTTATTTAGTTTTATCACCATGTAACTTTTTTGAAATACATAAAAACATATTTTTAATTATTAAAACTCTATTTAATTTAATTTTTAAACAATATTTTTTTTTTTTAATGTATATTATTTTTACAAAAATTAAATTATTTGAATACATTTAATTGCAAAATTTTTACTTATATAGAGTTGACAATGGATAAGATATCTAAGCATTTAGTACAGGACAAACTCCCCACCCTTACTTAGCCAGTTTCACAACAACCTTAGGACAACAACATCGATGTATCGTTTGTATCTTATATTTATTTTTATCTAGTTTTATTTAATTTTATCTAGTTGTATCACCAATGAAATTTTTGGAAATACATAAAAACATATTTTTAATTATTAAAACTCTTCGAAAAATGAATTTTAGGATTTAATTTTTAAACAATATTTTTTTTGTTTTTGCAAAATTGCTAAATTTTTACTTATTTAGAGTTGACAATGGATGAAATATCAATGCATTTAGTATAGGACAAACTCCCCACCCTTACTTACCTCTTCCAGTTTCACAACAACCTTAAGACAAAAACATCGATGATTTAAAAACATCGATGTTTTAAAAATATCGATGTATCGTTTGCATCCCTAATTATGTGGCGCATATATGAAATCTTTAGGCCCTTCATAAAATTTTTGTTTTTGGACGTGTAAATATTATTACGAGAAATGTGAATTTAGAAAGGAGACAAAATAATGTTATTGTGAAACGCCCGTTCTAGTAACTTACCTGATAATCCTTAAACAACTTTTTTATTGATGCATCAACATTTTTTTGAAAATAAAATTATTAAAAAGCATATAGAACTTATGTATACAATATTTATTTAATATTTTCACATTTCCTTTGATCTTAATTAAGTATATACACACCGGCATAATTCTGTTTAGTATGTCTTGTAGGTATACTTACATAGTAAGCATATTATTTGTGCTATATATATACATATATATATATATATATATATATATATATATATATATATATATATATATATATATATATATATATATATATATATATATATATATATATATATATATATATATGTGTGTGTGTGTGTATATGAATATAATACACATGAATAAACTAACAAATGTTATATACCTAATATTATTTTGGTACTCAGTCTCTCGTTAACATTATTTTAAGTTAAAATCTCTGTTATAAATAATTAAAACTGATGTTTTAGTTGAAAATTTAAATTTTAAATTTATAACATCATATCATTATCATTATTCATTACAAGTTTTATTTTTTATCATATATTGGTAGTTCGTAAAATATTGAATGTGGAATTGGCTTGTAACGATCTTCAATGGATCTAGCCGAAACCAGCCTTTTTCTCAAACTTTCACGACGCCACAGGATTAAACCAATAAAAGTGCCTTAAGAATGTAAAAATTATTTTCATCTAGCTTTAAAAGCAATCCAGATATTCACAATTGTTTAAAAGTCGAAAAATCGAACTTTTGCTTATAACTCGCAAACAAAAGATGCTAGCAAATTTTTCATCAAATTTGACATCAATGAATTAGTGTCAAAAAAAGAGATGGAGAATGTGCTATCCATTTTTTTCTATCTCTTATAGTTACCGAGTTACCCCATAAAACCATCGAAATAGGGAATATGCATGAAAATTTTTTTTCACATTTATTTTCAGAATATGAAAATACTGTTAATACTGTAATAATATTTAAAAACGAAATTAAAATCCGACAAATATCAAGAAAGCTATAAGCTTTTAAAGATTATTATCTGTCTCTTTCTTGCAAAAGTACTAAAAACGGAGTTTTACGTGTATTTTAAATGGTGAAAGTGTAATATGACGTCACATAACATATCAAGAAGGCTATCACTCTCTTTGTCTAATCGGGAATTTCAATCATTCATATCTCGCTTATTTTTAAGTTATTTAAAAAGTAATTTTACCTTGATATTTGTCAAGTCAACATGCTTCAATTCAAGTGAAAAAAAATTTTCATGCATATTCCCTATTGGCCCACTCTGTACATTTGGCCGAAAAAGTTGATGTAATTATTTAAAATTTTATAGTTGATTTGTGCCTTATTGATTCGGTTTTCGAAAAAATGCTTCGTATAAAACTTGTTGATTATAAATATAGTAAGTTTTATAATAATAATAATAATAATAATACTTTATTCACCTTAAAGACGTACAAGTACATATGGGTTTGTCAACAAAAGAAAAAAATTCATCTAGTGAATATGGACTACATTTAGTTATGATTTTCTTACAAGCAACCTTAAAATGATTGACAACTTGTGATACTTTTAATGTCGTCTGGGAGAGCATTGTACAGTTTTATTCCATTGTAAAGTGGACCAGTTTCGAAAAGTGTTATAGTGAGTTTATTCGAAATTTTTATTCGAAAACTGAATGAATTAGCTATAAAATTTAAAAAAATGCCATAAAATTTTGTGGCCAAGTGTACAAACCTTATGCATTTACTGAAATACTTAGAGTAAAGAATAAATACTCAATCTAGAGATCAACCTGAACGCAATCAAAAGGTAGCAATAAAACTTCCCGGTCGTGAAGAGTGTAGAGATCCAGTACCTGATAATTTGCCAGTCTTAGTTTTTTTTTTACAAATTAAACCTTTAAATATTTACAGGGTGGTACATAAATTTGTGACCGGCTATACAGGAGCATATTCTACACACCAAAATAAACACAAAACATACAGCTTTTTTTTACCTCAATAGGGAATATGCATGTTTACTTGACAAATATCAAGGTAAAATTACTTTTTAAATAACTTTAAAAATAAGCGAGATATGAATGATTGAAATTCCCGATTAGACAAAGAGGGTGATAGCCCTCTTGATATGTTATGTGACGTCATATTACACTTTCACCATTTAAAGTACACGTAAAACTCCGTTTTTAGTATTTTTGCAAGAAAGAGACAGATAATAATCTTTAAAAGCTTATAGCTTCCTTGATATTTGTCGGATTTTAATTTCGTTTTTAAATATTATTACAGTATTAACAGTATTTTCATATTCTGAAAATAAATGTGAAAAATATTTTCAAGCATATTCCCTATTCACACTTTTGTGAGTTTTTTTCTTTTATTAACATTTCAAAAACAATTGAAGATATTGTTTTGAAACTCCATACGAAACTGAATAGAATATGTGCAAATACCTTACGCACACATAGACCTCATTAATATGCCAAAATGTTTTCTCTAAAAAGTTTCCTAATTTTAAAATGGTTACTTAAAATGTTTAAAATCAAAAAAACCTGAAGAGAAACCAGGACTTCTTTTTGAAAAACGCAATTCAAATAAACTTTCTTAGGCCAAGGCCCATGCCCAGGCGGCCATAAGATGTCCGCCGTCCTACTTTTGGGTCATTTTCTCCAAAAACTTCAGATGCATTCTTTATTGCGCTATTCTGTATGCAAAATAAACCAAAATAAGTAAATAAATAATAGTTTAAAAAACCTAAAAAACACGCTTTTATTGAAAATCCAACTAAAAAATAGAAAATAAAATTTAATAAATTTGGATTAAGAAAAGTGTAAATAAGAAACAAATGTATATTAATGGAAAAAAGCGTGGGGTGCATAGTGTCAATAGTTTTTTTTTTTTTTTTTTTTGTTATTTAAGGTCGCTTCAACAATTGAGTCATTAGCGACCATATTCACAGATATCACTGTACCATTCACAGATAAAACTTTACACACAAAGAAAATTAAACACTATCACACATGATTTTATATTAAATTATTGTGATCTACTTCGTCAATTTGAGAAACTCCAACACTTTTTTGACATTTTGCACATTATTTAAACATTGATGTAGGGTATTGGGTAATTTTGCTGATCTTCTTTCTTGTTCCAAGTTGGCACATTCCAATAGCCAGTGTGTGACCGATGCCATTTCTCTTTGGCAGAACTGACATGATGGTGGAGGTATCTTTTCAAAGAGATGTTTGTGCGTAAAATTTGTGTGTCCGATTCGTAGTCTAGTGATTATACATTGGTGATCTCTTGTAGACATATGAGGAGCTATCTGCCAAATATCGTCTCTACAATTATTGATTGCAGATGGCCTTGCAGACAACCAACATGTATTCCAATAATTGTGTGAATGTTTGATTGTAAGATTATTTAGATCCTTTGGTGGTACTTTCGTATCTGGAAGTGTCGGTAAAAGTGTTGCCTCTTTTGCGAGAACATCAGCTCTTTCATTACCTCCAATTCCTACATGTGACGGGATCCAGGCAAGGACCAATTTTTTTTTAATCGTATAGCATTCGAATAGTTTTTCTTGTATATGTACTATTAGGGGATTATTTGTTTTTATATTTCCTAATGCTTCTAATGTGGATTGGGAGTCGCTGAGAATAATTCCTTCATTGTGTACTGACTTGTTAAATTTTTGGACTGCCTTCGCTAAAGCGAATGCTTCACATGAAAAGACTGAGAAAGCCGAAGGAAGTCCGAATAGTTCTTCCTCTCCATTGAAAACCATCGAACATCCATTGTTTGATTCACTTCATGAACCGTCAGTGTAGATTTTTACATGGTTTTGATACTTGGATATCATCTCGTTATACAGGTCAATATACATTTTGGGAACTGTATAATTTTTACTAATCGAATTAGTTTTTACATGCCAGTCAATATGAATAAATTCGCTAACTCCCGACAGAAAGTTTGGTATTTTTCTCTTTAGAGGTTGATATTGGTGAATATTTAGTTTGGCTTTGTACTCTTCGATCCTGTATTTCAATGGTATTTTATTTTGTTGCCAGTTATATCGGCGATGTTGTAATGTGTTGTCATTGTCCCATAATTTGTTACTATTGTTGTTAGCGTATTTTATCGCCAAGACGAGTCTGTGTATATTTAATGGGAGTAGATTAGCTTCGACTAATATACTGGTTGTTGGACTAGTTTTGAATGCGCCAATAGCGAGGCGAAGCGAGGTTGTTTGGATTGAATTTAGTTTATTCAACAATTTATTATTTGCAGACATATAGAACATTGAGGCATAATCTAATTTTGCTCGGACTACGATATATAATAAGATATGGTCCTCAAATACATTTCCAGATATTTGGAAAAATGCAACAGTAATACCCATTGCTAAGCCTAATAGGGACAAAACATGCCCCATCAATTACCGTCCCATTGCACTTACGTGTGTTGCGGGTAAAATAATGGAGAAGATGGTAAATCGCCGGTTAAAATGGTTCTTAGAAAACAACAATGTACCGTCCCCATATCAAAATGGCTTTAGACAATACAGATATACGTACGACCATCTTGCAATTTTAGAAAAATTTATATGCCAAACGTTAGCACAAAAAGAACATGCAATTTTAATAAGCCTTGATTTGGAAAAGGCGTATGAATCAACATGGAAACATAGAATTTTGATGCTATTAATTAAACTGGGGATAAATGGACACATTATGTCGTTTATCATTAATTTCCTGGACCAGAGATCTATTAGAGTTAAAATCGGTCACTGTCTATCAGACATCTATCATTTAGAAAATGGTCTACCTCAAGGAACGGTCTTAGCTGTGATACTATTTCTCATAGCGATAAATGACATAATCAACGTAATTGAACGACCATCTATCGGAACATGGTTTGGCAGATGATGGCACAGTTATGACTAGAGGAAAGAATATAAGAACGATTGTAGAAATAACTCAAAACACAATCAACAAATTACAAAAATGGTGTGAAAAATCTGGTTTCAAGTTCTCAAGTTCCAAATCCGAATTTATATTATTTACTCGATCTAATTTAGTTCAATCTTCGCATCCATCTCTATTCCTAGGAGAACAGACTATACGACAAGTAAAATCCATGAAAATTCTCGGACTCACCTTTGATACCAAGTTAAAATGGACAACACACATAAATGATTTATATAATGAGTGTAAACGACGAATAAACATAATAAAGATTCTCTCATCCATTAAGTGGGGAGCTGATAAAGAAATACTAATAAATACCTATAAAGCGGTAGTGTCAATAGTTATTCGATGAATATACATTTGTTTCTTATTTACACTTTTCTTAATCCAAATTTATTAAATTTTATTTTCTATTTTTTAGTTGGATTTTCTATAAAAGAGTGTTTTTTTAGTTTTTTTAAACTATTATTTATTTTTCATTTTTTAAGTTCGCGCACTAGCTCTATCTCTCTTACTCTCATGCAAAGGATGCGGAAAGAAATTGATGCATCCTGGCGAATCTAATCAGGATAATTGAATATTTTAATCGAATTATTGCATTGTCATCGGTCTTTGACAGGTGTGCAAAATTTGAATTAAATCTGATCGTTCAAAGTAGGAGAAAATCGAGCCCAAAAGGGTCGGTTACATACATACATACATACAGGTGAAACTAATAAAAAGCGTATAAAGAGATTCCACCTTCAATATTTTGAAGTTGTTTGTACACACAATATATTAATGATTTTACTTATATAATAATATGATGAATGTTTTGTAAAATTTTCATGGAATATAAATAGACCAAAAAAAGATGTTTTATGAAAATGTTACAATTGACTTATACAAATATTTGAGTTATAGAAAATACATATGAAATATAAATAATTGGTTTGTTAGCTCTGTACTAATAACATGTTTATTTCATTAGCTTATTTGTTTCTGCAGTAGGGTAGTATTGCTTGCATAGTTACACGTATTACATATTTCCGTAATAATAATTGTATATCAATATTCTTCTACATAGAACTGATAACTGATGCTTCTGTAATACTCCAGGTATAACTGGTCGTATAAAGTCCATAGGTGGGCAGACTTTTACTGCACTCAGCTCTGAGTGAGAGATAGGGAGAGACATAGAGTAAATATAGGGTACCTACCAATTATTATTATTTTCTTTTTTTAATTAAAACATTTTCTGAAAAAAATATAATAATACCAACTATATTTTTTATGGTCACTATTATTCAAAGTATACAATACATACAATACATTGAATACATACTCTGGAATTTTGGACTGGTTCTTTGGGGCATAAAATGTACCTTTCAAATATATTTAGGTATGAATAAAATATAAATGTTATATAAATTATAAAATATAAATCTTTTGATCTTTTACATTTACCGCTTGTAAATTTTTTGATGATTTAGCTTTAGTTTAGATTTTAGAATTAGATTTTAGGAAATTCCGAATAATTTGCCTAAACTATTCATATCGGAGAGCTAATAAACAATTATTTACTTGATTTAATTATTTTTTCTTAGTAGGGGGTATAGTGTCATGGAATTTGATGACACTGGATACAAAAAACATGCCAATGATATAGCTGGGTGGAGGGATGGTTGGTAATTTGTTACTAATTTCTAAATGGTTAAATTTTACATTAAGTGGGAATACATATAGTTGTTGTTGTAATTATTATTATTGCTATCATCATTATTGTTGTTATTATTGTTATTATTATTATTATGTTTTTTGGTGTATCTCTTCATATTGTAAACGATATTTTTTAAACAGTAAATATTTTGTAAGACTAATTATAAATTGATTGAATAAATTATTGGGCAATAATCGGTAGGCAACCTGTATTGAAACATCGTTCCGTCTTACTTCAAAACATACCTTTTTTACTTACTCTCACCCAGCTTATGGAGAGTTGTTCGACTCCGGCGAATCGTCTGCGCCCACCTCTTTAATATACGTTTAAGGTAGTGTTTCACGAACACGAGGCGAGGCAAGGTTTTGGTATCACATCGCCTCGCCTCGTTTTTTTAAATATCCCCCTCGCCTCGCCTTGGCCTCGACAGAATGTTGACTAGTCTCGTCTCGGTTGGGTTGAGCTGTCATCCTCTTTTTGTGACCGCTAGAGCGATTATATATATATATATATATATATATATATATATATATATATATATATATATATATACATAAATTTTAGAGACGATGATTTTCAACATCTACTTCGTAGGATCGATGGACATTTGAATAAATGTTTGCAAAATTTTGACTTTGGTACGAGACCAATAGCTCTATTTCTTTTCCGGAAATTCGCTAAAATCAAGTATACAAATTAGAGAGGGAAAGAGAGAGAGAGTTGAATAAAAGACGACTGCAATTTTTGGCGTGACAAAAATACACTAATATAATCAATAAAAATCTACATACTAAATCACGTTTAGAGTTGAAAAAATAACGTAAAGAACTTCGTTCCTGACGGGGTCCCCCGACCGCACAATTTTTTTCTTCTCTAAAATAAGAATATGCAGTCGATCAACAAAATAAAATTGATACATTTATTTTTCTCTATAAAATTTGCAAACCGGCGATGAACAAATTTATGATTATTCTCATAAAAAGTAATCATGGCATAAAATTTCTTTTTCCTTTAAAATGCATCTATCTATTGCTTCATATTTTTTGTAAAAATACATGTTTCTATATTATTTTATTTAAAAAAAGTTACTTTTTGTAAATTTGCCTCGGTCGAAGCGAGGTTTTTGGGACAATATACCTCACCTCTCCTCGGTTAGTAACGAGGATTAAAATTTTGAACCTCGCCTTGCCTCGCATCGTGCTTCGTAACCGAGGACCGAGGCATGACGAGGTTACGTCGTAGCCTCGGTGAAACACTAGTTTAGGGTATTTCTAAACTATTATTAGGTTTTCAAGAACTTCACAATATTAGTAAAATAAATTTTTGAGAACTTATCCTTATGGCGTTTTTGAGAAAATCGTTATGTAAGTTGGAGAAATTGAACATGCATCTTCATAAACATGATGAAATAAAATGCACGATTCTGACTGTTTTTACTTCGAACTCTCTCAATATAGTCACGGTTGTTCTGAAATTCGACACATACTTTCCTCAATTCCTTAGAAATATTTTTCCTTAAAACTTTGGGGAGAATGACCATCGGGTTGTTAAGTTTTTTGATAATATATGCGTAAAAAAGTGCATTTTTTTAATGTCCGCAGCAGAAGGTTATTTTTTATGGTTCAGTTGGCATCCTGAGTACCGGAACGCTGGTTGAAAGTGGTTTGAAATTATATACTATAGTATAAAAAATCTATGAAGAAATTTATCATTATATGAAATTCAAAATTAAATTATGCTTTGTCTGTATAATAATTTAAAAATATACTTTAACAAAAAACCTATTTTGACAAAATGGAAACCCGACTTCCAAAATCAAATATTCTATAACAAAAAATGCACTAAAAAGTAAAAAAATAATTGCATATTCTTGTGCCAATTTTAGTTCACCTAAGCAAAAATTTTTAAATATATATGTACAATTATTGTTATTTTTGGAGGCGGTGTCCAAAAGTTATGTGATTTTCTCTATGCTGACACCGACTCCAAAAATAACAATAATTGTACATATATATTTAAAAATTTTTGCTTTGTTGAACTAAAATTGGCACAAGAATATGCAATTATTTTTTTACTTTTTAGTGCATCTTTTGTTATAGAATATTTGATTTTAGAAGTCGGGTTTCCATTTTGTCAAAATAGGTTTTATTTCTCGCTTTTTAGTGAGTTTGAAGTTCTATAACTGATTTTATTTGTCTAAATATGGGTAGACCTACTAAACGACCAACTAATTTTTAGTGCATTTTTTTATAACACATTTTTTTTATCCGTTTTTTTTTAAATTTTTAGTGCATTTTTTTGTAACAGATTTTCAGTTTTTTTTACATGCATTTTGTTTTTTTTTTTTGTAAAAAATTTTTTTTTTTGGGTCGGTTTTTTTTTGTAAAAAATTTTCTTATTTTCCCATTATGAATGAGTATACCCTTTCGAAAAAAAAAATTAAAATTCGCAAAAATCGGTTATCACATATAAAATGAGGATTTTCCTTGATTTCCAGAGGATCCCCTCACCAGAATGCGATTTGGTGACAATGGGACCTACCTGAAATCAAACAAAAAAAAAACAAACAAAAAAATTCAAAATCGGTTCATAAATGATGGAGTTCTGAGGTGACATTAAAAAAAAAAAATACAGACGAATTGAGAACCATCCTCCTTTTTGAAGTCGGGTTAAAAAAACTTACTACTATATTATTTTCTATATAGTTCTTTTCGCGTGGGTACCCTATCAGCTGATATAGTTTGGAAATACCTTAATATAAACAAACTATTGTTTTATATACGTTCAATTGTTTATTTTGAAAGACGTTCGATTGGTACCGTCGTGTCTTCATAGTTAATTTCGGTTTGCTAATTTAACAAAAATTGTATTCAATTCTATACTATAGATGTTTTTCAGATAATTCTATAGCCCTTCGCGTAACAATCTGCTGGCAAACATAAGTACATGTACAATTTCTTAGATTACAATAAATTCGAAAAATGGTAAAATTTCGTAAAGGCGCATACTCACGATTCAAGTTTAATTGAACAATTTAAATTGATCTATAAAAGTTGAAGACAACTTGAATCAGTTTTTGTTCACAAATTTCAGTAGAAACTCATTGGCAGTTATAGATTTTGTTGAAATGGATAGTCTATTGAGGTTGACATGTTTCAAGTCACTTGACAGCAAATCGCCGATGATTCATCACTTGAACGATAAACTATGTCAATATTTTGTTGATTTACATAAAAGTTGATGGAAACACTATTTAAAACAAAATTCGTTACGCAGGTGCTGCATTAACTTAGCGAATTTCTTTAGTATACATAAATAACTCTCTAGCGGTCACAACTTTAGTGTTATCAAAATGAAATATCGTATCTGATATGATTTTAGTATTTGTAAGTCTAATTTTATAAATAAATGGCATAGGTCAAGGAGAAAGGGGGCATAGACAAAGTCATATTTATAATTATCACTTTCACTTTTAATATTAAATTGTAAATATTATCGTAAATATTAGTGTAACAGAAAAAATATTTAGAAACAAAATTATAGTAAAACTAATTACCTACAACTTTACTTCATATAAATTTTTCGAATATTAAGGGAGATATGCTAAATTTTGTTGATATGTGTATATAAATATATAAAAAAATTTAACGATTTTTTTTTGTAAAAATGTTTTTTGAAGTCGGTTTTTAAAAAAATTTTCTTATTTTCCCATTATGAATGAGTATACCCGTTCAAAAAAAAAAAAAAATCGCATAAATCGGTTATCACATATAAAATGAGGATTTTCCTCGATTTCCCGGGGATCCCCTCATCAGAATGCGATTTGGTGCCAATGGGAAACCAAACCCTTTAAAAAAAAAAAAAAATTCAAAATCGGTTCGTAAATGATGGAGTTCTGAGGTGGCATACATAAAAAAAAAAAAAATACAGACGAATTGAGAACCATCATCCTTTTTGAAGTCGGGTTAAAAATTGTAGATCTCCCACGAGTATGAGAGAGTACATATACATTAAGCAATGTGTATGAGAAGGAGGTCTTATAGGTTTGATAAACAAACATATTTTTCAAAACAGTGAATAATATTCATAACTGTTCGAGTGGTTGGTGATTGTCTCATACAACACAACAAAACACATAGGCACATAAGACCTCCTCCTTCTTATACACATTGCTTAATGTATACATACGTACTATCTCATACTCGTGGGAGATCTACTATGCGAAGATATAAACTAAACGTACGGTATATGCGTTACCACATATCAAAATCCTTAAAATTATCCCGAAATTACTACCTATAACTTTATTTGAATTTTTAATTTCAAAATGTTTGTGATATATTCTGTGTTTTCGAGTTTCTATAAAGTATGTGACCACGTATATTAGTATTTGATAGTAAAATAGTATATTCATAGATTCTGTTGATCGGAAAAAGGTTTATCCATTTGTTGCCTTGTTAGATAAATATGAAATATATTTTTATTATTTCGTAAAATGTAGCATATTAGATGTTGGTAATTTCCGCACTATTTTTTGGTCATTAAATCGAGCTGAGAATTAACGAAAATTAGATTTTTTACTGACTATTATTCTTCCACTGACGGAATCCCGTAATATAATAATATTGGGACCATTAACCAATCTCAAAAACATATCGACCTGTGTTTTGCGTTACTTGATTTGATTCACTCAAATCCTTAACCTTTGATGTACACTCTACAAATTAGATATGATACACACGGTCTGAATGACACCTCAGACTTCGAAATGCTGGCATATTATTACCAGCAATTTGAATTAATTATTACTCCTCAATGGGCTGCTCCAGAAAAAATTGAGAGTGTTTCTTGATCCTTCTGAAATCAGGAATCGTAATTTTTAGCAAATTTCCTGAAAGGAAATAGAGCTTGGTCTCGTACCGACTTCAAAATTTTGCAAAAATCGAAAATCACCGTCTGTAAAATATATATATATATATATATATATATATATATATATATATATATATATATATATGTAATTCTGTAATCGCTCTAGCGGTCACCATTTTAATCTGATTGGAATGAAATTTGGTATTTTAAGCGCTTTTGGTATTCGTTAATGGGTAAAATCGGACAAGGGTAAAGGTGGATTTAAAGGGAAGGGGAACCACAAAATTTGACATATCTCCCTTAATAGTCGAAAAGTTGAAAAATTTATAAGAAGTAAAGTTGTAGGTTAAGTTTTTATCATTTTTTCTGTTTCATAATATTTACAGAAATATGGACGGTTTAAGATTGAAAATTAAATTCCATAATATCTCTGTACACATTAGAGTTTGAGCAAAAATGATATTATATAATTTTATTCCTTACGCATTTTTTGATTGTTCTAATATTAAGAGGAATATTTTATGTTTGGTGTTTTCTTCTTTCTTTATGCCCCCATTCCCCTTGACGTATGTCATTTATTACAAATACTATGTCATGCAAATACTAAAATCATATACGACATTTTATTTTGACTAAAATTGACCGCTAGAAAGTGATTTATGTATTCTAAGAAAGTTCGCTAAGTTGAAGCAGCTCCTGCGTAACGAATTTTTTAAAGATATTTCTGATTGTAATTTGTTGAAAAAAATTATACGCTAAAAATGATAGGATACTCACGAAATTTCACCCATCTCAAATAAAAAAACCATGATTTCGGAGTAGATTCCGAAAGAAACTGACTCCTCGTGGGTGTGAGTAATGACTCACGTATTGTTGCTACTAAGAACTACGGGTAGCTCCGTTGCAACGTTCATTTTTAACTGCTTATCTACCTAAATTCTCATTCAAAAATCGTTTGAGTGGATAGCATCTCAATTTTGCTGTATGTATTACGAACACTATTCAGCACATAGTTTATTTCCACAGTTCTTCTTTATTTAAAAAAAGCGCTTCTCAGCAATGTCCCACACAGTAAGAAGGCAGATTAACATTTTCTACGCACCCTCTCATATGTATGGGCACCCTCCTTAATTATAGTTATATCGATGGAAAAGGTAACAAATATTGAGCCGCGGTGTAAGTTCTATCACATATTCTTAGTTCCCAATTCATTTTTCGCAATACTTTTAATGAACAGAGACGATTTTTCTACAGTTTTTTTTTTTTTCGGTAGGGAGGTGGGAAACGCATTGACGCACAAAGTGTGGGACTCCTGGACAGCCAGACTAACCACTAAAACCCACCACCCTTTTTGGGGCTTCGAGAACTTGCTCATTAGCCCCCGCAGGTTAAAAATAACAATAACAAAATATCACAACACTACCTAGTCAAATGAATTGATTAGGTAGGAAAAAAATAAACTATATACAAAAAAAACAACAAAATATAAACAACAACAGCAACAAAATAACAACGTTGAAGTGAAGGTGTAAAAGGCCTTCACTGCAACAAATAAAAATACTTAAAAACTGGATAACAATAAAACAAATTTAAAACTTAAAAAGTAAGTAACAATAAAAAGTTTTAAAAACTAAAAAATATAACAACGTGTAATAGTGTGGGTGTAAACAGCCCACACTATTACAATAAAAACAATAAAATTTGAAACCTATGCGTAATAAAATGTGATATTGTGGGTGTAAAGGGCCCACAATATCACAGATAAAATCAATAAATAATTTAAAAACACAAAACATTTAAAAAGAATATAAAATTGTACGAGGCTGTACATAAAAAACACATAAAAGAGACGACTTTTATAAAATATGAGACGTTTCCCCTAGAGTCTCCGTAGAAGGTGAGATTCATTTAAAAATGTAATCATCCTCTTCACGGAGCTCGCATTATATGATAATGCTCGTGCTACATTCTTTCGAAGCCGTAGTCTTTGCCGTAAAGGTTCAAAGACTACACATTCCTCAACAATATGCCTCACGGTTTGCACTGTCCTGCAAACAGTGCACCTTGGCTCTACAGTTTTATAATTGAAACTATTCGATGTATGAAAAAAATTGTTTCAAATAACAGGTTTTACGTGATGCGGTTACAAATATCTTTACAACTTTCTCATTAATAGTATTTGTAAATATAATTTAAATAAACATATCGTATAAACAATTATTTGATATTTTATAACCCTAAAATGGCTAATTTTGATGCGGTTTTCATCAAAGGTTCAGAAAAAAGTGTAGCATTTTTAACTTAAAATAAGGAGGGAATATTTAGAAGTACCTACATTTGTACAAATATAGAGGGAATAACAAATTATTATTAAAGAGTTATTATTAATTGACCATGTGGTAAACAGAATATTACAATATATTAACTAGAAGGTATAATTATTTGTATGTAAATACGAGGTCTGTCCGAAAAGTATCCGACCTGCTTTTATATCTTCGCGCCAGACTGTTCGAGCGATCTCTGCGAGGCATGCATGTCAACAGCACAGCCTCACGAACTTATCGGTTGCTCGCCAACACATACAGGACGTATATTTCATGTGCAGCGTGCATTTGTTTACAAAGCCTTTTTTACGTTCGTCGGATTTTGTTATTGTTAAAAATGACTGAAAGATCAGTTCAACGAATTTGCATCAAATTTTGCTTCAAACTCGAAAAAACTAGTTCGGAAACTATTCAAATGATGCAGAAAGCCTTTGGGGATGAGTGTATGGGCAAAACACAAATAAAGGGTGGTATAAACTTTTCAAAAGTGGCCGCACATCTGTTGATAGTGATCCTCGTTCTAGCCGACCTTCGACGACAACACCAGAGAATATCGAGCACATGCGATTTGCGATTGAAGATGATCGACGTTTGACTGTGCGCGAATTAGAAGATGACCTTGGAATACCAGAAACTACAATTTGGGAAATTTTAACTTCAAATTTAGAAAGTGGAAGCGGTGGGAAATCACATCGAATCTTGTGCAGCAGTTTTTAACTAAACACAATATTGCACTGCCTTGCCAACTTCCGTACAGTCCCGACATAGTCCCCTGTGCCCGAATTTCCCGACAAAAAGATGGTTGAAGATAATGCAACGAGGGTACTCAAGGCTATTCCAAAAACTGACTTCAGAACTGCTTCGGAAAGTGGAAACACCGCTGGAAGCGTGTCATTTAATCAAAAAGGGACTACTTTGAAGGATGCCACTCGCCCGATGACGTAAAATAACGCAAGCGGGGAGGTATGAAGGTAGGTCGGATACTGTTCGGACAGACCTCGTAAGTTGATAATTTATAAAAAAGAACTCATTGATATAATTAATATGACATTAAATATTAATAACTTAACATAACCTATCTTTTGAACAGGATGGAGAAGAACTTAAATAAAAACAAATGAAAATAACAACTAACTTAGTTAATGGCTTAAATACCCGGCGTATGCTGAATTTATGAAAAAAAGTTGCTTACAAAAGTTGTTAATTTATAAAAAAGAAACATTTTTTGTTTTTAAATTATTGTTCTATCCTCTTACGGTTTCAAAGATAGGCAGTTTTGCATATTTTGCCCAAACATGGTCTGATTTTACCCATTCATGAACTTGAACTTTTTAGCTGTAGAACCCACAGACGAAATTTCAGCACGCTATATCTTTTCGTTTTTTGAGTCATCGTATTTTCGGATAGATGGACGAGTGGACAACTTTGCTGAAATGGACTAATTAAGTCATTTTATGAACACCTATACCAACATTTTTTTTCTGCCATAAATATTTTCTACCGTTACAAAGTCGAAACTAAACTTAATTTACCTTGGTATGTATTATATACCGGGTATAAACATGTTTATCAAATGTTTATAAAAACAACTTTTTTTATGCATCCAGTATTTCCGGCATTTTGTAAGTACAAAATTGACGCCCCATATTTACAACAAAACTATTGAATATGTAATCTATTGTATGTTTTTATGATTTTTTTAATTAAATTGTTAATTCCGCATCCATTTATTATTTCAATGTCTAAATATTTATTATACAATGTTAACCGAATTTAAACCTATCTGAAAACTATCTAAAAAACAATTATATTTACTTATGGATGGTCCAGCATACCACCAAATTTCGACAGATTTTGCTCTTTTTTTTCACAGGCTTAAAATAACGTTTTCTAATAAATCTCGTAGTTTCAGAATTGTTGTCCGTTTAAAACGCGAGATAATTCATTTCAAAGTTATCATTCTCTCTCACTCTCTCTCATTAGAAGCATGTAAAACTTCATGCCCGCCCAACTACTATCTTTTGTATTAGAAAAAATACTCGACAGAATTTAAAAAAAAAACTAGGAAAGTAAAGATAAATTTATTTTTCAAAATTACATTATTTTGTGTATATGAACAGTGAATTTGTCTATGTGTTGTATATGTGTGTTTATGTATTTGTTCTATAATCAAATCAAATGGGTTTTTTATTCTGATTATATAACACAGTGCTTGAACGTCCTTAAAGCAGTATAAATAATAGTTGGTGTGTAGGTGTAGGGGACAATGGTAAAAGCTCCACAATGATATCTTTTCAAACACATACATAGTTTAATGTTGCAATTGTAAAGTGCGGAATTTGCTTCCTGCTGTAAAGCCCAACGTATCATAGTAATAAAATATCTAAACCATTTTACATAATAATATTTGCTGGTATTATAATTTCGTATTAAACATGGTTAGGATTTGGGATTATTTTGTAAAATATAAAACAATTAAAGTTATAACTTTTGAATGAAACCTGACCAAACTTGTATTTGTTTTTAACCAAATAACATTCATATAATAGTTATGGAATATTATTTATTTATTAATATTAATTTTATTATATCTATTCTAAAACTTCTAGATTATTATAAAATTATCATTAAATAGTTTTAATGTTAAAATTTTATTGTTATCATCTTGAATTCCTTCTAAAATAATATCTTAATATTTCGTTAAATTTTGTTGCACGTTATATTCTTAAGATTACACTTATTAATTTACTGTGCATGCCTCGGCTCGTATTTGTGCTATTGTTAGGGTGCAGTTTTTCTGGTTTAAAAATTTTTCCTATCTCGAACCAGTGAAAATGTAGGCTTTAGACCGGTGATTCTCAACTCTTTTTTTTGACGGCACACAAAGAAAAGAATAAGTTTAAAATAAAGTTGTTTACTTACCTATAATACACTGTGTAAAATGGTTTATTATAATATCTTAAAATGTACAGTCGGTACAGCTGTACAAGATCACGTGACCAAGAGCCAATGAGAGCGCAGAAAACAACTACAACTGTCTCGATGATTAGTGCTCTCACTCCCTCTTACGGTTACACGCAGCGTATTGCAGTCTATCATAGGCGACATTTATTTTCATGTTTGCTGATAATTAAACCCCACAAAAAGTGTCTACCCTTTTGTAATTATTTTAAATTATGTTTATTGAAGACGCTGTTTAAATCGCAGCGTGAATAAAACACTTCTTTGAATATTTAAAATAAAAAAAACTTTCGGGGTTTTTTTTTACATGTTGACCCCCTTAAAAGTGTCTGCCTTATTTATTATTCATTGTAAAATTGCCTAAATTTTACATTAAAGATTGTTGGCTTCTGAATAAAACCCTTTTTTTGGGCCATATTTTTGTGCACCTGTCTTCTATGCGCAGTACCAAGGTAAGCCTAGCTAACAAATACTTACCTTCGTATCTACCCAAGAGATGCACTAAGCAAAATTTCAAGGTGCATAAAATACTTCATGAAACGTGCGTTCCTAGCTCTTGGAGTATAAGGTATTGTTAGACTCATCCTAATTGTGGAAGTGACATAGGGCATAATTATATTTCAATATTTGAATTGAATTATTACGTTATTAATGTGAAACTGCCAGAAAACTTCAAAAGATCGAAATAAAGATAGGAATATCTAACATATAAAAAGACTTTTCATACTCAATAAGACGATGATAGCAATCAGTTGAAAGATAACTTGTTTTATTTCCGTAGTCGGGTTATAGTTTTTCAAAACTTTTTTTTTAGCTCTTGAACACACATACAAAATTTAAACATCGTAATCTCTTTTTATTTTTGAGTTATCGTGCCCACGAGCAGACTAACGAACGTACAGAAAATCAACTTTCTAGGAACAACTGGAAGTACCCTAAATTATTGATGACGAATAAGTCAGTGAGTCAGGTAAATGTCGATTTTAAGGGTTAATTACTTGGAAACTATTAAAGCTCTATTGATTAAATTTGGTACATACTATCAGATAGTGGGTCTCACTTTTTAGATTTGAGCTTCTTAGCTTTTTTGATTACCGAGATACAGGACCTAAAAACCGTCTTTCCTTCGTATGATAGATCCTTCATCTTTTTTTCGAGCGATCTTAGAATAGAGTTAAACGTCGGTCAAATATATATAAGCAAGGCAGAACCAAGAAACTTCGTGAAACTGTCATCAAATTACCAACGAATAACATATCCTGAGACAATATAAGAGTGATTTTAATAAGAGTAAATTGAATGAAAGTAATTTTAACAAGAGTAATTTCAATAAAATTTATTTAATTTTAATTTATTTTATTTATTTTTATTTATTTTATTTATTAATTTTTTATTAATTTTTATTTTTGTCTATTGATTTCGATTTTCTATCTATTTCTACTTGTCAGAGTAAATTACAACTAGCCAATTTATACTGATCATGACTACTTTGTAGTTGAAATACGTATTTATAATACAAAAACTGATCGAGGTATTGGAGCGAATTTGAAATTTTATGTCTTTGTATTACATTACATACATATAAGCAATTATGTAAAGTGATACTTAACCGGGCCAGACGCCCTATGTGTGACTGATTGTATAATGAAAACGGTTTTTCCAAACATATAAAAGTATGGTAAATTGAAATGAGAAACCTTAAAAATAATATTGCTTGTAAACAATTAAATTATAATTATGTTTTCCTGTTAAGTTCTCATGATGTTAAAAGTATATTGTTTCAAAACAAACTTTACGATACATATCGAACAAAAGTTTATATATACAGTCTGTGTTGGAATGATTTTCCAATAGAGAATCCGTGTTAAATATTATTTATTACTGGCAGGCCGTGTGGTTACGGTGCGGAGTCAGTCAGTACACATGTAATGAGTACACACTCTTAAATGAGTCAGTACACACAGTCAATGAGTCAGTACACACTCTTAAATGACAAACACACTACCATACGCATATGAGATGACTCACATTACATGTGTTGGCTGACTCCGCATAGTAACCACACAGCCTGCCAGTAATAAATAATATTTAACATTGATTCTCTATTGCAAAAGCATTCCAACACAGTCTGTATATAAATATGTATATATAGGATGTTCCATTTTAATACCCTAGGCCACCATCTCGTGAACGAAGTACGACAGATGCTTCATTCAAAGTTTCTTGGGGGTCAAATAAGTGTGACCTTGCCTTTGATCTAGAAAGAAGTTGACCTCAAATCGAGGTCATCGATTTTTTAAATGGAATCCTAAATTTTTTATTGAATATTTGTGTTTTATTGGGGAAAAAACTTGTATTGTATAGACAGTTTTTTTTTTAGGACTTAAATTTATTAAGGATATTAAGGTTTTAAACTTAAAATAATCGATTTTTTATAATTTGTCTCAAACAGTTCTTTACAGTGCTCCATGTGAAGGTTGGTGATCGATTTTGCACGTCATACCCTGAAAAGGGCTGTTTGAAAAAATTTCTTCATCATAGTTTATTTAATATGATTGAAAATATCGATTATTTTTAAGTTTAAAACCTTAATAAAATTAAATACTAGAAAACAATTTTCATCCAAAACATAAGAATTTTTCCCATAAAATACAAATCTGCAATAAAAAATTTAGATTTCTACTTAAAAAACAAAGTTAACCTTGATTTGACGTTGAAACGTCGTGTCACGGACACAGTTTTTTGACTCGCAGAAACATTAAAACTTTTGTCTGAAACGTTTATCACTATCTTACTTATTCTCGAGATAGTAGCCTGGGGAAATTAAAATTGAACGCTATATACTGGGTGGCCCCGTAAGTCACGGACACAACTGAAGGTATGGATAGAAAATTGAATTCAGAGATGAAAAGTCCATTTTTTTATCAGATGCATAGATAATTAATACGGGAAAGTAGTAGGCTACCGCGCAAGCGTGACACGAAAACACTCTTTTTAAATTTGAAATTCGTCTCAAAATTAACTTTTTGTGGGATGATTCTCGCGTCCTATTCGTTTTTTTTCCATCTTGACCCTCTTGATGGTGTACTTGAATACCCGTACCAATATTTCTTATTGTTCACTGACGGACTTGACGGATTGTTCACTGACGGAGTGAGCGCGCGAGTGTTTTCGCGGTTTTGAGTGTTTTCGAGTGTTTTAGCATTCTGTCGCTGTAGCGTGCTCCTGATTGGCTGTCTTATTTTAATTAATAATTAATTACCTATGCGTCTGATTAAAAAACGGTAAAGGACTTTTCGTCTCTAAATTCAATTTTCTATCCATACCTTCAGTTGTGTCCCTGACTTACGGGACACCCAGTATACAAAAAAGACATTAAAGGCTATATATGTTATAAAACTATGTACAAAATTTATGTTATCAGTTTTTTTTTTTTTTTGTGTTACAAATATTCACCTTTTTTTATATCCTGTACCATGTCATAACTATTAAATTATTAATATTTCCAAGAGTTTGCATAATACAATGCTGGAAATTAAAAATGTTTTTTCTTAACTGTTATTTTCTGAATAAAAATTCGCTCGTTATTTGAGAAATGATGCCTAATGTAATTGACAATTAAAAAGTACATACATTTATGTATATTTCATAAGGAAAATCTGTTATTGACTTTACACCTAAACTTTTACTGTTTCGATTTTTAATTTTTTTTCTCTTTCTGTTGCAGGTATGTAAATCAGTGCAAATTGGATACAGACAAAGCATTTGTTCGGTAAATTGAATCACATATTCAAATTTTGTATTAATCTAATTTTAATGTATTCATAGCGGTTTTAAATCTATATTTGAATAAACTAATTAAATCATAACGTTTCTTATGCGCCACCCTATACATCTTTGCATATCAAAACTTGAGTATAATGTCGTTTTCCAACTCTGTATATACGGCTAAGATATCGTTCAAGACTTTATTTTTGCATATTATCCTTTTCTGTAGGATATAATAGATTTATTAACTGGCTATAATATTTTAATCATAAGATGAACTTATATAAACGGTAAATTAGAATTTTATATTACTTTGTAACGAAGCAGCTTTTAAATATTAATTTTCTACTGTATAAGCTATACAAATTTTCAACATGTTTCCATAAATTACTATATAGGGTGCTCAAATTTTAATCTAGAAAATTGAATGGGCGATAGATCTTCCAATCATATGAACTTCAATGTTTTCAAGCTTCGTTTTCGAAGGTCCAATTATAACGTTCAAATCGACATGTTCATTCAAAGTTTACGAGCATCAAGTTATTTTTAAGTTTAATTGTAAGATAATCAAGTGAAGAACGAGGAAAAATATTCGGACTACAAATTCAATGGAATGGACTCCGAGTCTCCCATCCTCAATGTTCAATGGCTTCCAGAAAATTTCGATACCGTTTTCCAAAATTTTATAATTTAAAAAGTTGGGCGTCTTGTCAAAACAAAGTACCAGCTTAATGCGCATCATCCCGAACAATCGTTTGGTCTCCCGGACTACAACTTGTATCTCGAAGCTTGAAAACATCCAAGTTTCCTTCTTATTTTTTGAAGATCTAGCGCCTATTCAATTTTCTGGATTAAAATTTTAGCACCCTATGTATAGAATATACACATAATTTTCTTATGAAAATTTTATTGTGATAAAAAAGGAAATTTTTAAATAAAATGTCATATCGTCATCATGTTTGGTAGCTTTGTCTGTTTGATGCTAAAAATTAATTATCAAAGCTTCTTCTCTTTGGTGTTAATCAATTATTTTTATCTGCTGACGAAGCATTAAATTTTCTGAATGTATTTTGGACCTCCCCGATAAATAAAATCTGACTACGTGTTAGCTGCATT
The DNA here is from genome assembly GCA_963920215.1 of Nineta flava. Classification (NCBI taxonomy): domain Eukaryota; kingdom Metazoa; phylum Arthropoda; class Insecta; order Neuroptera; family Chrysopidae; genus Nineta; species Nineta flava. The sequence goes on along the minus strand of OY986041.1, from coordinate 15,154,282 downwards.
CACTTTAATATCCTTTATGTAGCATTTGACCAAAAAACTCATTTAGGTATTGCTTTGTAGCGTTTTTGAGTACCGTTACTTTATTGCTCTATTGCGCAAATATTTGGTATATATTTCTTGTAATCATCAAAAATCGAAAAATGTATTTGAAGGTATATCGTTTCTTATCATTATTTGTGTTTAAAAATTTACCATTTAAGATTGAAAATTATTATTACATTTCAAATTTTGTCTCAATTCCTAGAACATTTATTTGTATTATATAAATACGTGTTTCGACTACAATGTAGTCATCGTCAGTATGAATTAGCTAAACGTAATTATCTCTGAAATATTGATTCAGCAACAAGCAACATATCTCTGAATCCATATCATAGAGATAGTTACGATTAGCTTGTTCATACTACTGATGATGCTTACATTGTAGTCGAAACACGTATTTATAAAATACAAATAAATGTTCTAGGAATTGGGGCAAAATTTGAAATGTAATTTCAAAAAACCTATAGTTCTCTTTAATTATTTTAAAAATCTTTATTGAAAATTATAATCATAAATATATTTGTATTAACTAGAGTTTGAGAAAAAATGATCAGGTAATTAATTGAAGTAAATAAAATAAAATTTCAAATTTGCCCCCTTTACCTAGATCGTTTTTTTTGTATTATAAATACGTATTTCGACTACAATGTAGTCATCATCAGTATAAATTAGCTGGTCGTACTTTACTCTTTGACAATTAGAGATAGATATGACAGTTTTTCTGAGTGAGAGGTTGGAAGAGAGATAGAGTAAATACAGGGTAGTCCTACCAATTATGATTATTTTCTTTATTTAATTAAAACATTTTCTGAAAAAAATATAATAATACCAACCCTTTTTATGGTCATACATAAAAAAGGGTTACATACAATACATTGAATACATACTCTGGAATTCTGGGCTGGTAATTTGGGGCATAAAATGTACCTTTTTAATATCTTTGTGTATGAATAAAATTAAAATGTTATATAAATCTTTTGAACCTTTTCCGATTGACCGTTATAATAAAAGAGGTAAATTTTTGCTAAGAATTTAAATAGAATTGAAAAATAGTTTAGACTTTTAGAAATTCCGAATAATTTTCCTAAACTATACACATGGGAGAACTAATAAACATGATTTAATTCCTGATTTACCTGATTTTTTCTTCGTAGGGGGTATAGTTTCATCAGAATTTGATGACACTGGATACATGACACTGGGGATGGGTAAATTTGTTACTGATTTTTCAATGGTTAAATTTTACATAAAGTGGGAATTTTATGTAAGCTTACTCAACCTGAGTTTCTTCAAGTTAGTCTACTTTGAATCAAAAAAGTGAAAAGTACTATTCATAATTTAAAAGTACTACGCATAATTTCTTTCTTTTTTTTAAAACAAAAGTAGTGATTTTAGTGAAACGGTAATTTTTCAATTTAATAATCGATTTAAAGATTTTGAAAATATAAATGTAATGGGTGATTTTTTAGCGGCCCCTTTTAATAAAAAATTTCAAATTCCTGCCGTAATAGTAATTTTTCTCAAATTTTTTCCGGATTCCAATGATTGCGGATTATTAAACGAAATGATTACCCTTCCATCAAATTATAATTTAGGAGCCGTAAACACGAGCACAAAAAGTATTTGGGAAATCGTTGAAATATCCGGAATTATTATAAATAAATAAATAAAAAAGTTAGTAGTTGTTTCGCATCTTCTTATCTATGTGAATCGGGATTTTCACATATGAAACATATAAAATCAAATAAACTATTGCGCAACAATTGGTAGGGGGGCACCCTGTATTGAAACATCGTCCTGTCTTACTTGAAAACATACCTCTCTTGCTGACTCTCACCCAGCTTATTGAGTGCACAGTTGCTCAAATGAGCAACCCATGCTATTGTGTAAGTTTTCAGGTACATTTCATATTTTACTTGGCAAGTGGTCAGATTTTATTACACTTAAGGTTGATTGGACCTGTATAGGTAAAATCGGCAATTTATAGATAAATATCTGAATTTTTGATATGTTATTAATTGCTAACTCATACGTAATAAATTATTGGGCAATAATCGGTAGGACAACCTGTATTGAAACAGCGTTACTCTCACCCAACTTATGGTGAGTCCGTTCGACTCCGGCGAGCCGTCTGCGCCCACCTCTGTGTTAGATGCTCTATAGAAACATACACAACATATTGTTAAGCACTTTGGTTAAGCAACTTTGCCCTTATATAGAGTTCACCACTTTTGAGGGCGAACATTTTTGTTTTTGTTGCGATATCACTACTTTAGTTTGCGAAAACTTGACCACTTGCATATTTTCATTTTTGGTGTGATAACAATTTACAGGAGTTAACATAAAGGTTTATAATAATTTAAGTGTGAATAAATAATCTTTGAAATAAAATTGTATTTTTGCCACATTCGGTATATAAGGAACTTATTTTAGGTATGATCTATTGGAAATTACCCATTCATTCTTAGGTGATAAGTATTTGACGAAACACAAGACAGGCAAATTTTCGAATATTTCTGTAAAGTGAATCGCATAAAATAATTATAGTCGAAGGACAGTTATTATTATAAGGGACACATCTGTCCGATATCTTCAAATTTGTTGATAATGATTAGTAAATAATTAATTACTTATTAAACAGAAATAGTCCTCTAGCTATGTACACTCACGTTCACAAAAATTGTACCAGTAAGACACATTCTAACCGTATGTATTACTAAATATATGTATAATATTAAATACAGTAACACTTCGAATGTGTCCTGGTTTGATTTTTATGAACGGGAGTGTACTGAAACTGTACAAAAAATCTGTTTGCAATCCTTAAACAAATTTCTTCTTCAAAGAAATAGAGCTATTGGTCTTGTATCGATGTGAAAATTTCTTCAAATGTCCATCGATCCTACCTAGTAGTTATCGAAAATCACTTCGATAACTGACAAACTGCCGATGTCGGGATTCGAACCTATAACCTCCCAATTCCAAGTAGACATATACCTTAGACTGCTCAGCTACTTGGCTGGTCTTCTAACTTAACTCATACTCCAAAGAAAGAAGTCCGTATGCGATAATCTTCTAAGATTTTCATATCTATTTGAGTAGTGATGCCGCAAGAGACGAGGCGACAGTTAGAATACTGATTTTCGATATGTATGCGAGAGACAGAATATAGGACTCTCTTTCAATCTCTATAGATTTCTAATGTGTAAAAGTGTGACTTTTTTTGAATTTTCATCTAAATAATTTTTATCTCTGTTTATTATTTATGAATCACTAATCATAACTCATTATTATGGCCATAGATTTGTTTTTATAAATTGTCGCTATCTTAATATTAATAAGAACTGATAGGATTTTTTTAGCGAATTTCCTGACAGGAAATAGAGCTATTGGTCCCGTACCGAAGTCAAAATTTCGCAAAAATTTCTTCAAATGTCCATCGATCCTACCTAGTAGATGTTAAAAATCACCATCTAAAAAATTTATATATATATATATATCTATGGACATATATATATATATATATATATATATATATATATATATATATATATATATATATATATATATATGTGTCTGTAATCACTCTAGCGGTCACAGTTTTCATTTTATCGGGACGAAATTTGGTATTCGAGGCGCTTTTGTTATTCAAAAGGTCAAGTTCGTTAATGGGTAAAATCGAACAAGGGGAAAATTTGTCATATCTCCCTTAATATTCAAAAAATCGAAAAAATTATAAGAAATAAAATTGTAGGTATTAAGTTTTACTGTAATTTTGTTTCTTATCATTTTTTCTGGTACCCTAATATTTACAGAAACATTGACGGTTTAAGATTGAAAATTAAATTCCTCACTATCTCTGTACACATTAGAGTTTGAGGAAAAATGATAAGGTGATGAATTGTAGCAATCATGATTTTCTCCAACTTTATTCCTTACGTATTTTTTGATTTTTCTAATATTAAGAGAGATATTTTATATTTTGTGTTTTCTTCTTTCTTTAGGCCCCTATTTTCCCTTGACGTATGTTATTTATCAATACAATTGGCTTTGCAAATCATATTCAACATTTTGATCAGACTAAAATTGCGACCGCTAGAAAGTGATTTATGTATTTTAAGGAAATTCGCTAAGTTGAAGCAGCTCCTGCGTAACGAATTTTTTTTTAATTGTATTTTTTCAAGAAAATCTTAAACTGAAAAACAAGACGAAATGAGACAATAGAAAACCTTGACAAGTCATTACAATATATGTTTCGTCTGGCATCATTGCATCTAAGTTCTCCATTTTTCGAGAATACTCGATTGAAAATTATTGCTGCAAAAGCACAGTTTCTGTATGGGCCTAATATCACTCTTCTGAAATTAATAGCCCTAAGTGTCCCGTCATTGAGACAAGAAATAGCTTTGAAGGACATCTGTCTAGAGATATAATAGAGCTGAATTCATTTGTTTTTACTATTATATGCTCGTAAGAGGAACTTATTTAAAAGTAGAAGGGCAACTTATTATACTGGTTATATTTCACACGTTTAAATAAAATGATAAGTGGATTACTAGTGGGGGAAACATTAATGTGTTTCCTCCCCGTCATTTTGAAAATAGACTGATCCACTGAAACTGTGACGATATTCGAGGCTTCTTTACAAATGAATATACTTCTATCTGAATATGCCTTGTCCTTCGTCGTTTAAAAAAAATAAAGATCATGTAATTCGTAATGCAGCAACTCTGCAACACGCAATGGTTTATTCACTGCAACAATCGCCAACTTGTAACTGTTATTTTCTAGCATTAATTCAATAAAAATACTACTTTAAATTAAAATCATAAAATAAATATCTGCTTTCGTTATCATCTTAATTTTTACTTTTTGAGTGGGATGCCTACGTTTTCACCGCTCTGTAAATGTAAAAATGTTAAAATTTAAATGAGTAGGCACTTATTTATTCATATTATTTTGTGAGTGCACAAATTTGTTTTCGTCTGGAAAAGAACGATGAATGAAGGAAAATACGTCGTGTTTGGCAACCAACTATTTATTATAAATAATATTTGTAATCAATTTTAAATCGTAATTTGATAGGGTAATTTTTACTTTATAATGAACATATGCTGAACCAAAACTTTCTACGTAAACTCGTCAGTAAAAACATTACAAGAATAATTATTGATAAGAAATTGATAATAATATTGTATGGACATCAGTATGTCCATCGATCCTAGCTATTAGATGTTAAAAATCACTAGTTACTAAGTTTTACTGTACTTTTGTTTCTTATCATTTTTCTGTTACACTAATATTTACAGAAATATTTACAATTTGAGAAAAATGATCAGGTAATGAATTGTAGCAAACTTGATTTTCTATAACTTTACTCCTTATACATTTTTCGATTATTCGAATATTAAGAGAGATATTTTATATTTTGTGTTTGTTTAACACGAATACCTGAAATATACTTTATTGTACAAAACTTTAAAAAAAATTCAACCGACTTCAAAAAACACAAAAAAATTATATTAAAAAGCTAAAAATAACATTTTACAGATTTCATCCAAAAGACAATTCTTGCCCAAACCTATTACTTATAATTTAGTATATGTAAATATACAAGGTATAGTAAGTTTGATCACAACTGTAACGCTTAAAAATATTGATCGTAGGCATGAATGTTTGGTATATGTGTTCATAAAATTTGGCCATTTCCGCATGTCCGTCTGTCTGTCTGTGGACACGATAACTCAAGAACGAAAAGAGATAACGAGCTGAAATGTGTTCTAGAGCAAAAGAGTCAGGTCAAGTTCGCTAATGGGCAAAATCGGACTATATTTGGGCTAAACTGCTTATCTTTGAAATCACTGGAACGTGTTTGTCTTTTATCTGGGGGTGGGAGGTATATATATACATCTTTGAAACCGTAAGAGATAGAGAAAAAATGTGTTAACAAAAAATATTCTTTTTAAAGTAAACAAGTTTTGTTTGAAAAAAATTTTCATAAACTCAATAGTTTTCTCATAATTTGTGAATATTTGTTCCTCGGAATGAATTGTTAACATTTCGAATACGCAGAATTGTTAAAAATTTAATCATTAATATACAACTCAGTATATACTGGGTATTCAAACATTTAGGTCAGTTAGTTGTTACATTACTTAACAGTCGAACATAGAATCTCCTCCTTCTTTTTTTGGAGTTGGTTAAAATTTATGTTGATTTTGTCATCTCCACAGAAACTCTATTTCTATAAGATAACTATACAATTATTTTATTAAAGTTTTGTTTTAATTTTGAAATGTCAATTTTTTTTGTCGTTTCCATAGTAACTATAAACTATAATCGTTATAATATCGTTCTATTTTGGCTATTAGTTTAATTTTTGCAATTACTTAAGTTATATCAAATATTATATTTCATTTTGATCACACTAAAATTATGACCGCTAGAGAGTATTGAGATGTATTCTAAGGAAATTCGCTAACTTGACGCAGCTCCTGCGTATTGAATTTTTTTGTTCATTTGCCTTATTTATTATGTATAATTTTACATGCAGTAACACTTAAAATGTTTCAACTGCTGCAATTTTTTTGAACGGAAGTGTACAAATGGTCCTGATTTGTACTGCTAAATTACGAACCTTAAATAAAAAGTTACTGTTTGAAAAAAACTTGCCTCATAAAATCTACAAATAGCGTTTAAAATTCTGCAATTTAAAATCCTGTCATGGAAAACGGTCGTTTTTAAAATCAACAATCAATTAATGGAAATAGTCCCGTATAAACTTTGCTCATTTTTTTCACAGGCTAAAAATAACGTTTTCTAATAAATCCCGAAGTTTAAGAATTTTTGACCGTTTAGAACGCGAGATAGTTAATAGCAAAGGAATCATTCTCTCTCACTCTCTCTCTTAGACGCATGTGAAACTTCATGTCCGCCCAACTATTATTTGTTTATTAATAAAAATACTCGACAAAGTTAAAAAAAAACCTAGGATAGTAAAGATAAATATTTAATAAATAAATTTAAAAAAAATCGTGCTTGACCGTTTTGTTTTCGAAGTTAATAAAAGTTTAAAATTATTTTTTATTTCATAATTACTTCAATTTGTATATATGAATAGTGAATATATCTATGTGTTGTGTATGTGTGTATATGTATTTGTTCTATAATAAAAGCAAACCGGTTTTTTGTCCTAAATATATAAGACAGTGCTGAAACTACCTTAAGAAAATATTGATCGCAGACATAAATGCTTGGCACAGGTGTTCATAAAATGATCTAAGCCATTTCCGCATATCAGTACCTTCCGCATACTCGCAGTCCATCTGTCCGTAAACACGATAGCTCAAAAACGAAAATAGATAACGTGCTGAAATTTGTGTATGTATTCTACAGCTAAAAAGTATGGTCAGTTCGTGAATGGGAAAATCTGATCATGTTTGGGCAAAATGGGCAAAACTGTCTATCTTTGAGACGGTACGAGATAGAACAAAATTTAAAGACAAAAAAATGCCCCTTTTTTAACAATAAACAACATTTGTTAGAAACTTTTTTCATTAATTCATTATATACTGGGTATTTATGCAATTAATTCAGTTATTATTTTCACTTTTTGCTATTACAGTTTTCACCGAAGAATTTACTGTTGACAACGAAAGTATCCCATTAATGTTAAACGAAGTTAATGAAATTCCTTGAAATATTTGTTAATTTAAAAATAGTTTTTGATTTGTAAGGTAGATGTGGACAGATACTAAGACGTATGTATATAGATAGTACACAGTACATCATTCAATTCACCTTTAATATCGAACGAATATCTTTGTGCCAAAATATTTACTCTTTGTACTTAATAAAAATAAAAATATTATGTTTACATTAATAATTGTGCAATTACTGAATTAATTTAGTTTATTTTTCTTCAGATTTGAATAAAAATATATTTTGTGAATAAATAAACTTTTTCGTAATAGTTTTTTTAGTTTTCTTCGATTTATGTCTTAATAATAATATTGGACTTTAATCAATCTGTTTATCTTTAATATTGTTATAATTCAAGTGAAGTTGTTGTATATTGACAGTATCACCTTTATATATTAAAATCTTGTAAAAAATACCCGCATCATATTATTATTATTATTATTATTTATTAGCATATTTACAATTCGGCCTATTAATTAAAATCCAACCTACACCCTTCCACAATATACACTATGTTTTATTAACATCTTCGTATCATGGATCCCACGAGTATGAGATAGTACATATGTACATATACATTAAGCAATGTGTATGAGAAGGAGGTCTTATAAGTTTGATAAACAAGCATATTTTTCATAACTGTTCGAGTGGTCACCAACCACTCAAACCTATAAGACCTCCTTCTCATACACATTGCTTAATGTATACATATGTACTCTCTCGTACTCGTTATGAATATTATTCACTATTTTGAAAAATATGCTTGTTTATCAAACCTATAAGACCTCCTTCTCATACACTTTGCTTAATGTATATGTACATATGTACTCTCTCATACTCGTGGGATCTATGATACGAAGATGTAAACTAAACAGACGGTATACCAAAATATAGTGTGACAAATCAATTGAGATACAATTTTCTACGAATTTTAGAAGCCGTTTTCGAGAAAGTTTGAAGTTAGAATGTGCATTTTACTCAATATATCGTGTTCACATATATTGAATCGGACCATAGATCCAAAATTGTATATGAAAAGTATAAACTCAACGTTGATTTTAAACACCAAAAATATAACTACGTCTTAGATGTTAAAAATCACTAGGTACTAAGTTTTACTGTAATTTTGTTTCTTATCATTTTTCTGTTACACTAATATTTACAGAAATATTTACAATTAAAGACTGAAAGTTAAAATTCTAAATATCTCTGTTCACATTGGAGTTTGAGAAAAATGATCAGGTAATGATTTGTAGCAAATACATTTTTCGATTATTCTAATATTAAGAGAGATATTTTATATTTTGTGTTTATTTGACACGAAATATACTTTATTGTAAAAAACTTTGAAAAAAAATTTCAACCGACTTCAAAAAACACAAACAATCACTATATTAAAAAGCTCAAAATAACAATTTACAGATTTAATCCATTTTTTTTACGGATCCCGTTAAGTTATATTTTTCAAAATTAATGGGATCTCAACAATATTCAAAACAGTAGATTGAATTTGTACAGCAAATTGGTATAAAGTTAATATACAGTTTCGATTAAAATATTTTTATTTTTAAATATTTTTACATTTGACATTCAAAAATATGTACAGTCCTGTTCAAACAACAACAAAAAACCAATCTAAACCGAATTAGTATCCCACCGTTTTGTTGATTCTTGTAATCAATATTGTTTACAGATACAACACATTATTTAATTTTTATATGTAACAGGAAGATAGAATTTTAGACAATTTTTATAAATAATTTACGATTCTATGTTAAAAAAGTTAAAAAATATGAAAACTGTGTAATCTGTTTGTATGCAGACGACGTGACTGTCCTCGTTTGGGAGGATGAGTCATGTAATGGTCGATAAAGTATTAACATATGTGGCTGATTGGTGCACGATAAACGGTCTGGAAAGTTGAAACGTTGAACGGTCAGGATGAAAAATAAGATCACCATAAAATATCCCTCTAAGAACAAAACAACTTTTTTTCGGGTAATTTTGCCAAAGAACGATAAAATCTATTCATCAAAAAATTTAAAAAAATATTTAATGGGTAGAAAATGGTCAAATTGGTGATTTTTTAAACTTAAAAATTTATACTTTTAAATTATCATTTTTATTTTAAAAAGTCGCAAAATCTTTGAATATAGTCAAACAATATGAAAAAAGTGTATTCCGTTGGAAAACAATAATGTTTTGAAATTATTGTGCTTTAAATAAAAAATATTTTGACAAAATGGAAACCCGACTTCAAAAATCAAATATTCTAAAACAAAAAATGCACTAAAAAGTAAAAAAATAATTGCATATTCTTGTGCCACTTTTAGTTCACCTAAGAAAAAATTTTTAAGTACAATTATTGTTATTTTTGGAGTCGGTGTCAATTTTTTTTTTAAAGTCGGTTTTTAAAAAAATTTTCTTATTTTCCCATTATGAATGAGTATACACTTTCAAAAAAAATAATTCGCAGAAATCGGTTATCACATATAAAATAAGGATTTTCCTCGATTTCCCGGGGATCCCCTCATCAGAATGCGATTTGCTGCCAATGGGACCAATGGGAAACCAAACCCTTTAAAACAAAAAAAAAATTCAAAATCGGTTCATAAATGACGGAGTTCTGAGGTGACTGACACACATTAAAAAACAATATAAATAAATAAATAAAAATACAGACGAATTGAGAACCATCCTCCTTTTTGAAGTCAGGTTAAACAATGGAGACCAAAATTCCGCATGGCAAAATGCGTATCAACAAGCAATAAAGCTTGTTGATACTTATTATAGAAAAGATTCATTAAAAAAAAATTGCGACATAACAGCTTTTAATACGCATGTGCCAATTCTTCCTGTAATAAACACTATTTTTTATACATTGATATCTTTACAATAAACAAAGTACAAAATTATTTAAGGATGTTCTAACATGAAACCACTTTTCGACAGATTTTGCTCATTTTCTAATAAATCCCAAAGTTTCAGAATTTTTTACCGTTTAAAACGCGAGATAATAAATAACAAAGTAATCATTCTCTCTCATTAGAAGCATGTGAAACTTCATGCCCGCCCAAATATTATTTGTTGTATTAAAAAAAAACTGATCAGAATTTAAAAAAAAAATTCCTTACGCAGGAGCTGCTTCAACTTAGCGAATTTCCTTAGAATACATAAATCACTCCATAGCGGTCACAATTTTAGTCTGATCAAAATGAAATGTCGTATATGATTTTAGTATTTGCAGGTCCAATTTTATTAATAAATGACATTCGTCCAGGGGAATGGGGAGGGGGATGTACAGAAAGAAGAAAACACAAAATATAAAATATCTCTCTTAATATTAGAACAATCGAAAAATGCATAAGGAATAAAGTTGTAGAAAATCATGTTTGGCTACAATTCATCACCTTATCATTTTTGCTCAAACTCTAATGTGTATAGAGATATTAAGGAATTTAATTTTCAATCTTAAACCGTCAATATTTCTGTAAATATTAGTGTAACAGAAAAATAGTAAGAAACAAAATTACAGTAAAACTAAGTACCTACAACTTTACTTCTAATAAATTTTTCGATTTTTCAAATATTAAGGAAAATATGTCAAATTTTGTGTTTCGCCTCCCTCTAAACCCCCCCCCCCCTTTCCCCTCGTCCGTTTTTACCCATTAACGATTGACCTTTTGAATACCAAAAGCGCCTCAAATACCAAATTTCATTCCGATAAAATGAAAACTGTGACCACTAGAGTGATTACAGACACATATATATATGTATATATATATATATATATATATATGTCCATAGATATATATATATATATATATATATATAAATTTTACAGATGGTGATTTTTGACATCTACTAGGTAGGATCGATGGACATTTGAAGAAATTTTTGCAAAATTTTGACTTCCGTACGGGACCAATAGCTCTATTTCGTTTCAGGAAATTCGCTAAAAACAAACCGGTTTTTTTTATACTCTTTATACAAGATAATGCTGGTCCAACTTAACACTATTAGGATCAAATACATTTGGTGAATATAATAATAATACTATACATAATACAGACACTAACAAATGTGTGGGCTTTCGTAAATTGTAAGAAAATTAACAATTCAGATTTGTTCTTTTTTTTTAACAGAAGTGTACATTTAAAAGTTTCAACATTATTGTATGTTTTATGGCATAGAATTTTGCAATTAATAGTTATTAAAATTTGCTCAGTTCTATCGGTAAATTTTTTGTACCAATTATAAAATTTTATAAATAACAAAGTAGGTAAATTTCTCGTAAATATTTTTTTGTTATCGTGTTAAGGTGAAATTTTTTTTTTTGAAATATTTTATAATCTATTATTATTTATTAAAACAAGATTATTCCATTTCTAAGTAACTATTTTATGAAATAATGTTACGCCTACATAACGTATTTTTGTATTGACGTCCTCAGTTGTTATAATTTCGTAAGAAAGGTGAAATATCTTGTCGAACGAAGCGGCCTATTCAAATTTTTTTATAATTTACGATATTCTTATTTTATAATTTAGATTTTTAGCGAATTTTCTCCAAAGGAAATGCAGCATGGGATTTCGAAAAAATTTCTTCAAATATCCATCGATCCTACCTATTAGATGTTAAAAATCACTATCGCTAAAATTTGTATATATATATATATATATATATATATATATATACATGTACTTTTTTTAAATGTCTGTGGACTCTCTGGCGGTCACAGTTTTATTCCGATTGGAATGAAATTTGGTATTTGAGTCGCTTCTGGTATTCAAAAGGTCAAGTTCGTTAATGGGTAAAATCGGATGAGGGGAAAGAGTTTAGAGGGAGGGGAAAACACAAAATTTGACTATCTCCCTGAATATTTGAAAAATCGAAAAATTTATCAGGATTTAAGTGTAGGTTCTAAGTTTTATTGTAATTTTGTTTCGTATCATTTTTCTGTTACACTAATATTACAGAAATATTTACAATTAAAGATTGAAAGTTAAAATTCTATATATCTCTGTTCACATTAGCGTTTGAGAAAAATGATCAAGTAATGAATTGTAGCAAACTTGATTTTCTACAACTTTACTCCTTGTACATTTTTCGATTAACTAATATTAAGAAATATATTTAATATTTTGTGTTTGTTTGACACGAATACACGAAATATATTTTATTGTAAAAAATTTTGATTGTCGTTTCCATAGTAACTATAAACTATAATCGTTATATATCGTTCTATTTTAGCTATTAATAAATTTAATTTTTGCAAATACTAAAGTCATATCAGATATTATATTTCATTTTGATCACACTTAAATTATGACCACTAGAGAGTGATTTATGTATTCTAAGGAAATTCGCTAAGTTGACGCAGCTCCTGCGTAACGAATTTTTATTACTAGATAGTGTTAGTAACTCTACTACAAATTAATGGTTTACTATCGCCTATGCATTATAGAATTATAATTAGATAGATAGATACATCTTGGGGCATAATCAGTACAGCTCTTCGACCTTATGGCCCATTGTGCTCACCGTTTTACTTCAGTCTGACGAGATTCGCTTCTTCTTTATGTTGGTAATAGCGAAGAACTTGCTTATCAGGAAGATTCATATATTCGGGGTGAGATGCACCGAATATCTTGTGTCTGCTGTAACCGAGGGATTCGCAGTTAAAGACACTGTGGCTGGATGTTTCCTCCTCCTCGCCGCCCAGTCTGGACATAATGGATCCATTATGGAGTGCCATTGTATGTAGATGCTTCCGCAAGGGATAATGCCCGGTGATTAATCTGGCAACCTTCCGCAGTTTTACCCTGTTCAGGTTAAGTCTGAATGCATCCATCGAGAGATAGCCTCTTGGATGCATTCAGAAGCAGTGTCTTCCCGAGTTTTGCTGCGGTATATTTTCTCAGCGATGGTGACGGTGTTTAACATTCATCCACTCATTGATCATCTGTTTACATGCAGTAAGGTATCTGCTTTTTCGTTTCCTAGGAAACCACTGTGGCCTGTCACCCAGATCAATTTAACATAGTTCCGTTTTACCAGCTCCAGTAGTTACTTTTGACATTCCTTGATTACCCCTGAGGTGACTTATGTTGCAGAAAAAACTTTAAGAGCAGCTTGACTGTCCGAGAATACGGCCTGGTTTATGTAGCCTCTACGTAGGTTCTCACGGACGCATGCCAGTACACCGTAGACTTCTGCTTGAAAGACTGTGGCATATTTTCCCAAGTTGAGGCTTATGTTGGCCTTGGGTCTTTCACCGTGAATTCCCGTCTCGGTCCCTTCCACAGTTTTAGAGCCGCCTGTATACCAAACGATTCCTTTCTTGAGATAGGGTGGGTCACCTTCCATCCACATGTGCCTATCACAGACTTCATTGAAGGTTTTGAGAAGGAGTATGTTTTGGGAAGTATATTTATGCCCACTTCAAAAACGAGATCTGAGATGATTGATGTTTCCACGATTCTTGCATGTTCAACCTGATGTTTATAATCCAGTTATTATTGCAAGATAGTCTATAGACGCTGGATCTCGCTTTAGCTATTATTACAATCTTTAGCGGAACCAGTCCTAGTATGATTTCCATTGTAGCTGTGAGTGTACTGCTCATGGATCCAGTAATGCACAAAGGCCAGTCTTTGGATCCTGGATTGATTGGATTGCAGTTAAGGTTAAAATTGGCCTAACTACTGTACAGCTAGTGAATCATTTTGTGTTCTTGACCCCAGATTTTTCCACATGCTCTCTTGTAAAGCAAGAGTGAAGATTTGCTCTTATGTATTCCAGATGAGGGTTCCATGTTAGTTTAGAGTCTAGCATCACTCCTCAGTGTTTGATTTCCCTTGCGATTTGTAGTCTTTCACCGAAGAGGATGGGTGGTTTTATTTTATTCACCTTCCTTTTTTATGCGAATGAAATTAGTGTGGTTTTACCAAGGTCTACTATTGGCTATGCATTATTGTATTGTAATTGGTCTGTTATTTTAATATATATTCGTTTTTTATCAAATGTTGGAGTATCATAGAGAATAGATACCTTCTTCTTCATGATTGGAACTTTTAGAAACGTGTATTGATGCGAGCTTTCTTTCTTCCGATATGGGTTTTTTTTAATTCCGAGCATATTTAAGTGTCGTATGACACGTAGTTATTAATTCTTTCGTAATTTCCAATTGAATACCGATTTTTACTTATATTCCGAATAATTTTTTTATATCTCAATTTGGGTCCTAATAGTGCCTCGCAAATTCTTCATGTCCTAGCTAAAAACAAATACTCAGCGACAAGAAAACACGTGCAGGCATGATCTATCTATTGAAGACTCAACCATTGTAAACGCATTACTAGTTTCGAAGTTATTAGCCATTCAAATTTGACGGTATTTTGTAACACAAGAAAGTTCGACCGACCACAGGAATAACGAGCGAATGGAAGTTTTCACGTCAATAATCGGTTTCTCCAGATCGGTATAATATCTATTTTTGAACATCTGAAAGTCAAATTGATGCTGTGTTTTTAGCGAATTTCCTGAAGGAAATAGAGCTATTGGTCTTGTACAGACTTCAAAATTATGCAAAAGTTTCTTCAAATGGACACAATTTTAATCTGGAATGAAATTTTATATTTGAGGTGGTTTTGGTATGCAAAAGGTCAAGTTCGTTAATGGGTAAAATCGGACAAGGGGAAATTGGGGATTAGAGGGAGGGGAATTACAAAATTTGACATATCTCCCTTAATATTCGGAAAATAGAAAAATTTATAAGAAGTAAAGTTTTACTGTAATTTTGTTACTTATCATTTTTTATGCTACACTAATATTTACAGAAATATTGACGGTTTAAGATTGAAAATTAAATTCCTGAATATCTCTGTACACATCAGAGTTTGAGCAAAAGTTGAAGCAGCCCCTGCGTAACGAATTTTTTATGGTTTAGCACTGTATCAGATACAGCCATTCTATTTATAATTCCGTTATTATGATTGTAGCCTGTATATAGAGGTAAACAATAAAATTAATATTCACAACTTGATAATTAATTGTGGCATTTATTTTTATCAACAGATACCTTGTAATTACAATTATATTATGAAAACGACAATTTTATTTCAATTAAAAATGTTGGTTTTTTTGGAAAGATAATATTATTATCGGCTTTATTTTCATTTTATCGTGACTATAACTAGTCTCTAATAGATATTGAGTTACATTATTGCATTCGACTTGTCTTACTTGAAATGGGAATTTCGAATATTGGCCGGTGGTTCTTTTATGAGCTTACAACTTTGAGTCATACCTGGAATAAAAAAATTTTGACAAAATGGAAACCCGACTTCAAAAATCAAATATTCTAAAACCAAAAATGCACTTAAAAGTAAAAAAATAATTGCATATTCTTGTGTCAATTTTAGTTGACCTAAGCAAAAATTTTTAAATATATATGTACAATTATTGTTATTTTTGGAGTCGGTGTCAGCATAGAGAAATTCACATAAAATTTGGACACCGCCTCCAAAAATAACAATAATTGTACATATATATTTAAAAATTTTTGCTTATGTGAACTAAAATTGACACAAGAATATGCAATATTTTTTTACTTTTTAGTGCATTTTTTGTTTTAGAATATTTGATTTTTGAAGTCGGGTTTCCATTTTGTCAAAATTTTTTTTATTTCTCGCTTTTTAGTGACTTTGAAGTTCTATAACTGATTTTTTTATTTGTGTGAATATGGGTAGACCTACTAAACGACCTACTAATTTTTAGTGCATTTTTTTATTCGTTTTTTTTTTTTTTTTTTTTTAATTTTTAGTGCATTTTTTTTTAGCAGATTTTCAGTTTTTTTTAAATGCAATTTGTTTATTTTTTTGTAAAAATTTTCTTTTGGAGTCGGTTATATTTTGTTAAAAATTTTTTGAAGTCCATTTTTTAAAAAGTTTTCTTATTTTTGCATTATGAATGAGCATACCCTTTCAAAAAAAAAAAAAAAAAATTCGCAGAAATCGGTTATCATATATAAATTGAGGATTTTCTTCGGGGAACACCTCATCAGAATGCGATTTGGTGACAATGGGACCAATGGGAAACCAAACCCTTTAAAACAAAAAAAAATTCAAAATCGGTTCATAAATGACGGAGTTCTGAGGTGACCCACATTATAAAAATAAAAATGTAAAAAATAATATAAAAAATATACAGAAGAATTGAGAACCTTCCCTTTTTTAAGTCGTGTTAAAAAAAGAAACATTTTACAAGATTTTGGTTAACTTACAATGTATGTATGTTGGTGTCAAATCTTAATATCTTAATATTGAAAAAATCGAAAAATACATAAGAAGTAAAGTTGTAGAAAATTTTTTTGACAGTAAAAATCTTGTTTTAAAAATATTTTTTTTAATAGAAACTTATTTACAAGTATTACAAGTATTGTGACCGCAAGAGAGTGATTTATGTATTCTCAGGAAATTCAACGATTAACATCAACTAGTTTTTTATTATTTTGAATTAACATTTAAATGCTTTCTATTCACTGAAAAAATTGCCCAAAGATAGCCAAAAAATCATTTTTCAGTAAAATTTTGAATGTTTTTGTTATTTGTTACGAAAAAAAGACCTTCTCGAAAATAGATTCCTCTTGCCCGCGCGATCGTCATATAGTAATAATTTAGAGTTCTTTTATTTAATAGTTTTCTTCCAGAGTACTACAAAGTTAAATAACAATGGAATCAATCCCGCCAAGTTTTCTAACAAAATTTGATTGTAAAACATTTCTGCTGGAAAATATATTATGCCTTAAACATTTACTCTGTTTAATGTGTGCAACATTCAAATTTTAATCACCCTGTGTCTATGCGCATCATTTTTAGTGCATCACAGTATAATCATATTGCATGGCAAGGCGCCACTACGTATGATTAATTCATATGCATTTTATCAGCTTATTCAAATAACAAATAATTAATACTTTGTTTACAATAATTAAAATTTTTTTTTTATTAGTTAAGATAATTCATTGTATTTTTCCTGTTTTATACCTTTTGAAGAACCAACCATACAATTACGGGTAATAGTAGTAGTAGATACATTTAAAAAATTACCTCACATAATCTCCAATCAATATGACTTACGGAAGTCCAGCACTGTCTTGTATAATAAAGGACAAAAAACCCCGGCTTGTCTTATTATAGAACAAATGCATATAAACATACACACAACACATACATATATTTATAGATAAATTAATGTAATTTTGGAATAAACAAAATTTTAAACTATTATATTTCGAAAACAAAACGGTGAACGCGATTTAAAAAAAATTTATTTAATTAATATTTTTCTTTACTATCCTTTTTTTATCAAGTTATACTTCTTTTGGCGCGTTTTCGAAAAAACTATGAGACGATTTTTAACGATGCGCTCACTGCGACATGATTTTTTAACAGAATGAAGTTACTCACACTTAATAAAAATATAAGAAATCTATAAAATAAGAAAGGTACCTGGAATTTTTAAAGATAATTGATATTTGTTTTAGTTCATTAAATTATCAATAGATGGCAATATTTTATACTACCATCTATTATGTTTTTATCGTATGAATAAAAACGAAATTGGTTAACGTGTTTTTAATTATTACATACGCTGATGATTGATATGAAATAACTGTGAATTATGATTATTTTATCGTCGTTTCTACAAATGTAAAGTATTGGCACATAGGATAAAATTTGTAGGAGTTTGTAAAATTTGTGGGAGGGGGATCAAAGACTAAAAACAAAATTAATTAAAATAAGTAAAAAACCGTATTTTTTTTTTAAATTGTAAAAAAATTATCAAATACAAAAATTTTCGATTCTGAAATTCGTATTATTTCAATTACGAAAGCACTAGAAAGAGTATTAATCTTGGAAAAAGAATTTTTATTATTATTCTTGAACAAATTTCAAATTAAGAATTAAAATTAAAGAAAACTCTGTTTTTTAAAGTAATTAAATATTTGAATGGTCAATTTTAACAACTGGAAATAAAGAATTATTTGAGTTGTAAAAGTAAAAAAATATAATGAAAACAAAAGTTTATAAAGAACTTTAAGATATCAATTGTTAATTATTCGAGTAATTGCTAAAGATTTTTATTCAATTATTGAATACTAGCGTTACCCGTCGCGGCTTCGCCCGCAAAAATTTTTTAACGCCCTTATAACCAAGTAACATAATAGTTTCTCCCGTCAAGAACTGATAAATTATACACCTATATATACATCAATAAATTATACAACTATACCTACCTCATGAATAATTTTTATAATATGTAAGGACCAATGTATACAAAAACTTGACAAATTATATACGAAAACCTTCCTCGAGAACCACTCTATGGGTGAAAACAGCATGAAAATCGGTGCAGTAGTTTTTGAGTTTATCGCGAACAGACAGACAGACAGACGCGGCTGGGGGACTTTATTTTATACTATGTAAGGATGAAAATAAATAATTAAAATATTAATTAAATTATAAATTATGAAAATTATTTTTAATAATTAATTAAACTTAAATATCAAATCAACCATAAATTGATAAAGATTTAAAATTAGCATTTTTTCAGTAGTAATAAATTACGTTACACTCTAGATTTCATTCCCACCATTCCTATCTCAATGTAATATTTGAGTAATAAGAAAAAAATTATAATTAAAAAAGAAAATATATTTAGTTTAGAGGGTGGGGGTCACGACCCTCATGACCCCCCCCCCCGTACATCCGCGCTTGTAAAGACTTTATTAGCTTGTATATTGTGTCATGCAAAAGTAATGCAACTATATTGTTGTTATTATTGTAACGAAACATAATTCAATAGTTATATTTATGTTCCATGCATCCTCGAACGCGTGGTTTAACTTTTTTTTTAAAAGGTGCAAGATGCATCGTCTAGTTTTGGTTTAAATTTGGCGTAAATTTTGTATTTAAGCCAGAAATATTTGATGCATGAAATAAACTTTCAAACATAATATTTTTTATATGAGTTCTTATAAAATATTGTTCTTTTAAAACAAAACAAACATCTTTTGTATGAATATAAAGTTTGCGCACACGTTTACGCCGTATTTTCATCAAAACTGTGAAATGTTTGAAAAAAGTTTCAAACAAAAGTTGTTTGTTTTTATGAGATAAACATTTCTTGCATTTGAAGATTTTCTTTATCATGCACGGGTAAAGGATAAACTATACCATCCGCTCACGAATGCTTGGAACAAAGATATAATTATACTTCCCCCTTTAAACTGTGCAACATTTGTTTGAAACATTTTTTTCAGAAATGCACAATTTAAAAATATTTTGGGTGGAAATTTTTGAATACCTTGTCTAAATATATATGTGTACGAGTATGCATATATATCGGATTTAAATGTCTATTGGAAAACATTCCGACTGTCCAGATTTAACTGCAAGTTTATGGGGTCCTTACTTTGTTTAACCCATAGGTGGGTAAACGTTGACTGCACTCAGCTCTGAAGGAGAGGTAGGAAGAGAGATATAGGAAATACAGTACCTATCAATTATTATTATTTTCTTTTTTTAATTAAAACATTTTCTGAAAAAAATATAATAATACGAATTTTTTTTTATGGTCACTATTATTCAAAGTATACAAGACATACAATTCATTGAATACATACTCTGGAAGTTTGGGCTGGTAATTTGGGGCATAAAATGTACCTTTTTAATATATTTGGATATGAATAAAATGTAAATGTTATATAAATTAAAAAATATAAATCTTTTGATCTTTTACATTTACCAATTGACAATTGTAAACCGCTTGTAAATTTTTTGATGATTTAGCTTTAGTTTAGATTTTAGAATTAGATTTTTGAACATTCCGAATAATTTGCCTAAACTATTCATATCGGAGAACTAATAAACAATTATTTACTTGATTTAATTATTTTTTCTTAGTAAGGGGTATAGTGTCATGGGAATTTGATGGCACTGGATGCAATACAGATGCCAATGATAAAGCTGGGTGGGGGTCGGGGGTGGGTGTTTGGTTATTTGTTACTAATTTCTTAATGGTTAAATTTTACATAATGTGGGAAAACATATAGTTGTTGTTGTTGTAATTATTATTATTGCTATCATCATTATTGTTGTTATTATTATTATTATTATGTTTTTGGTGTATCTCTCCATATTGTAACAGATATTTCTTAAACAATAAATATTTTATAAAACTATTTCTAAATTGATTGAATAAATTATTGGGCAATAATCGGTAGGCAACCTGTATTGAAACATCGTTCCATCTTACTTCAAAACATACCTTTTTTACTTACTCTCGGAGATGCGTCTGTGCCCACCTCTGGTTTATCCCATAGTTTTATATGAATGTTTATTTGAACGCAATGTAAAAGTTGTTTCAATGTTTTTAAATTTAAACATATAAAAATAAATTCTACAGGAACGTAGATCACCTTGTGCATTATAATTATTATGCAATGTCAAGTAATGTCTGAGATTTTGTTATAGTCATCAAAATACAATTATTGGTCATATTGTTAAATACAATATTATTAAGTAATGATTGTCATATCTATATTTGATACCGTACGAGATAGAAAAAAAATTTAATGACAAATAATATACTTTTTTTTAAAAATCAATTACCTACTTTTGTTTCAAAATTTTCTTCCATAAACTAAATAGTTTTGATGTACCAGATATTTAAGCAATTTACTCAGAATTAGAATTAATATTTATTGTATCCAAAGCCTAATGGCTTATTACAATAGTTGGCATTAGTTACACAATGTTTATTTACATGTTATATTATATTATATACACTACGTAAATTAAAATAGACCCAATAGCAAAATGGTGTAGTGCATCTATCACTGTCTATGCACAGTATGCCATGATATGATGTTACACTCACACGACGGACGACGGACAATAACGACGATGTATACATGCACGAGTAAGATGCAACTATATATAAATGATTGTAGTTAGAGAGTAATAAGTATAATATAATAGTTATTTATGTTATAAGACAATACTGATTGTTTAAGTATGACAAAGTAAACCATATCATAGTACATTACGTATAGACAGCGATAGATACACTATACAGTATTCTAGATTGGGTGTATTTTAAAAAACAAGCTGTATATATACTATAGTGAACTATACTATATTATATTATACTATGTTGCATCATATTAGATTATATTATATTATTTGTTACATTTATGATCCTATACGTGAAACTTTTTAAGATAGTAAAGTTTTGTAGCGATTTTATTGAATTTTTGAAAGGGATGCTTTCAATATTTTTGACATTTCATTTTGTGGCCAAAAGTACTAAATTTCAACTATACAAATTCGATATTGATTAGTTAGTAAATATTCATAATTTAGTAAATGTTACTTTCATATGTTTGCGAATATCATGCTTTTTGCTTGTGTTTTAAACATTTTCACCCCAACTTATTTGCAATTAATTTTTTTTTTCTTTATCTAGCTTTAGAAAATAATGAACAATTTACTCAGTTAGGTGTTACTTTCACTTGTACTATGAACCAAAAAAGTTGCTGTTTTTATATCCAGTATATTGTAAATATCCAAGATATATTTAGTTTAGTTTGTAAAGTAAATGTTTATTATATTAAAAATTATTATTTAAATAAATAATAAATACATGAAAAAGATATAATTGATCTTTATTAATTAAAATTAATGTTTAGAATTTCATTTATGAATTGTTATTGTTTTTATATGTAAATTACCAAGGTTGTTAACATTCACAGCAACCGTGATAATAGAGGGAAGTTATAGTTGAAATGCAACAGATAAAAATGATGAACAAAATTATAAAAATAATTTAATGCTAAAGCGACACCGCTACATACTTCCTCCCACCGACTAATAAACAAAAACGACTAGAAAAAGGTTGTAACATAAAAAAACCTTGTTCACGCGAAAAAAACTTTAATAGTTGATGTACATCTTATATTTAAAAACAAAGTAAATTAAGTAAAGATTAACATTGAATAAAGTATGCAGGTTTTAGTCTATCAATTGAAATAGAGGTAGGTTTGTTATTGACATCAATAACAAAAAATTTAGGAAATCTTTTGATAACAGAGAAAGGACCTCTATAATTACAAGATAGTGGAGGTTTGACATGATCCTCCCATATAAAAACTTTTTTTGATGAATCCAAATATTTTGGTAAAAATACATTTTTGTTGGTGAACTGTCTGGTGAAGAAAAATTTTGCGTTGATCATTCTATTTTTCAACTCTTGAGTGGATTGTTGAACAGAATGATATATATCAATTTTAATTAATAAAGATCAATTATATCTTCTTCATGTATTTATTATTTATTTAAATAATAATTTTTAATATAATAAACATTTACTTTACAAATTATTATTTAAATAAATAATAAATACATGAAAAAGGTATAATTGATCTTTATTAATTAAAATTGATATTTAGAATTTCATTTGCTACAAGTGCAAATGCTAAAATGCTACAAGTTCAAAAATGCTACAAGTTCCGACTTTGTAACACTTGAAAATATTGATCGCAGAAAAATATTTTTGTTATAGGTGTTCATAAAATTACTTAATTAGCCCATTTCCGCATGTTCGTCTGTGAACACGATAACTCAAGAACGAAAAGAGATAACGAACTGAAAATTTTTTTTCTTTATTCTAGAGCAAAAAGTAAGGTCAAGTTCGTTAATGGACAAAATCGGGCCATGCTTGGGCAAAATGGGAAAACTGCCTATCTTTGAAACCGTAAGAGTTATAATAAAAGTTTTAAAACGAATTCTCTTTAAAATAAACAACTTTTGTCTTACAAATTTTTCATAAACTTGTCTCATAAGCTCAATAGTTTTCTCAGAATTTGTGTTCGAAGTTTCTCGGAAAGCAAAATATATGCTCATTTTTAAAACCATAAGAGTTTTTTTTAAATTGTGAGATAATTCAAAAATGGTTAACATTCAAACATTGTTAAAAATTCAAACATTGATATACAACTCAGTATATACTGAGTTTTCAAACAATTAACTCAGTTATTTGTTACATTACTTGTTAAAATTGATTTGTGCCTTATTGATTCGGTTTTCGAAAAAATGCTTCGGGTGAAAGTTGTTCATTATAAATATAGTAACAACTTTTATCCGAAATCCGAATGAATAAAGCACAAATCAACTATAAAATTTAAAAAAAAATGACATAAGCTTTTGTGGCCAAGTGTACATATTACATTTATACAGAAAGATTGAAAGATATGTATCAAAATTCGTACGTTCATAAGAGCGCAGCATGGTCTAACATTGAAATTTTAAAGAGAAACCCATATTTTTTATTGAATGTTTTTTATGGGAAAAAATACGTATCTTTTGTAGGAAAACTTGTTCTTGAAAAAGCTTTGTTCTCTCGCTAGAGGGCGTTTTAACTTTATTATTTACTATTAATAATAACAAAATTTATTATTATTTATAAAAATTAATTTATTAAAATCGAAGTATGAATTAAAGTTTATTATTAATAAAAATTCACTATTCATTAAATTCTATTGATTTTCATTCATCCGTAAACTTTCTCAAAAAATTCTCCGAAAAAACCGCCCTCTAGCGAATGAACAAAGCACTTTTAAGAAAAAGTTTTCCTACAAAAGATATTAATTTTTTCCCGTAGAATACGAATATGCAATAAAAAATATGAGTTTCTTGTGAAATTTTGACCCTGTTTCGCCCTTGTGGGTCCACCGGAACCGAAATCTAATACGCGCATTCGATTCCTCGGGAAAAATTTACTCCATTCTGCCGCAATGTTTCTTGAGAGGCCTTCAAATGAAGAGGCTAATTTTACTTCGTACCCCGTTCTGTCCCGGGTTTCCCTATATCGGGTATTTTAACTCAGTTCGTTGCTATTTTCACTAGTTTTTATCCACAATGCTAGTGATGATAACATTTGACAAATCCCCACTACCATCTAATACAAAGACGGAAAACCAGTGGCTCAGTTCGCATGTATTATTTTGATCATAAATGGATTAAAAAACGTATTAAAAATGATTATAAATTTTAGATAATATAATTATGAATAGTACAATAAAATTTTTCTCATTTGAATAATTAAATAAAATTGTTATCTATAAGTTAAATCAATATGCAATGAAATTTAATTTCCGTCGCAGGTAACTTTAATTATGTTTATTAGTTCTTTCTTTAACAATACAGAAAACGTTTTACTTCTGAGATTAGATAAATGAACAAAAGGTCGGGTATGCAGCTATGGCCGACTTAAGGAGGTTCCAGCACTGTCTTATATAAAACAAAAAACCGGTGTGCTTTTATTATAGAACAAATACATTTACACAACACATAGACATATTCACTATTCATATATCTACCGTTTAGTTAACATCTTCGCATAGTAGATCTTCCACGAGTATGAGAGAGTACATTTGTATACATTAAGCAATGTGTATGAGAAGGAGATCTTATAGGTTTGATAAACAAACATATTTTGCAAAGCAGTGAATAATATTCATAACTGTTCGAGTGGTTGGTGATTGTCTCATACAACACAACAAAACACATAGGCACATAAGACCTCCTTCTCATACACATTGCTTAATGTATACGTATGTATTCTCTCATACTCGTGAGAGATCTACTATGCGAAAATGTAAACTAAACGTACGGTATACAAATAAAAATATAATTAAATAATTTTAAACTTTTCTATTTCGAAAACAAAATGGTAAAACGCGAATATTATTTTTTAAATTTAAATAATAAATATTATATTTACTCTCCTAGTTTTTTTTTCAATTCTGTCGAGTTTTTTTTTTTTAATACAATAGATAATAGTTGGGCGGGCTTGAAGTTTTACATGCTTCTAATGAGAGAGAATGATTACTTTGCTATTAATTATCTTGCGTTCTCAACGGTCAAAATTTCTGAAACTTCGAGATTTATAGAAAACGTTATTTTTAGCCTGTGAAAAAAAAATGAGCAAAATCTGTCGAAAAGTGGTTTCATGCTGGACATCCTTAATAAGGAAGTGTCCCAGTATCATATAGCACTGTAGTGCGTCGGACAACGTTTAAGCATACCGTACCTACTATTATAAAGATTATTAAAATAATCAAAGAGAACTCTAGGTTTTTGAAAATAAGTTTTGCCCCAATTATTTGTATTTTATAAATTCGTATTTCGACTACAAAGTAGCCATCATCAATATGAATTAGCTAATCGTAACTATCTCCGGGATATGGAATCAAAGATATGGTACTCGTTGCTAATTTGGTGCGTTTCTCACAATGATTTAAAAAATGTTTTGTCTTTTATGTGATTGGACGGAGGTATTAACTAAGGGAGTTAACTGAAATGATTAAGTATGTGATGAACCCATCAACTGTGTCGATTGCCGGTAGTCGTTTTTTGACTATGAAAAATCATTATTTTAAAATATAACTAGCGACCCGACCCGGCTACGTACAGAAATTTTAACTAGGATGCACTACTCATATATAACTTCAGGGAAAAATTATCTACATGATGGTGAAAACCGTTTCAAAATACGTTGCGTGGCTTAGAAGGAGTTAGCGGATGGGCAGACACGGAGGGCGGCTTCCTTTTATACTATATAAAGATAATATAACAAGTTTATGATATTGATAATTACTATTTTTAAATGAAATAACGTGACTTCATTATTTTGGACCCACATGATTTGATATAAAAAAAATTTTGACAAAATGGAACCCGACTTCAAAAATCAAATATTCTAAAACAAAAACTGCACTAAAATGTAATAATTGTTAAAAAATTGCATATTCTTGTGTTAATTTTAGTTCACCTAAGCAAAAATTTTTAAATATATATGTACAATTATTGTTATTTTTGGACTCGGTGTCAGCATGGAGAAATTCACATAACTTTTCGACACCGCCTCCAAAAATAACAATAATTGTACATATATATTTAAAAACTTTTGCTTAGGTGAACTAAAATTGGCACAAGAATATGCAATTATTTTTTTACTTTTTAGTGCATTTTTTGTTTTAGAATATTTGATTTTTGTAGTCGGATTTCCATTTTGTCAAAATTTTTTTATTACTCGCTTTTTAGTGACTTTAAAATTCTACAACTGATTTTATTTGTCTGAATGGGTGATCTACTAAACGACCTACTAATTTTTAGTGCATTTTTTTATTACACTTTTTTTTTATCCGTTTTTTTTTTTAATTTTTAGTGCATTTTTTCATAACTGATATTCAGTTTTTTTACATGCATTTTGGTTTTTTTTTTGGAGTCGATTTTTTTTGTAAAAAATTTTTTTGAAGTCGGTTTTTAAAAAAATTTTCTTATTTTTCCATTAGGTAACAAACATTAAAAAAATAAAAATAAAAAAAAAAGCAACATACAGACGAATTGAGAACCATCCTCCTTTTTGAAGTCGGGTTAAAAATTATGTGGCAACAGCGCAATAAAATAGTGGTAAAATTACATAAAATAGTAATAATAAAATAGTAGTAAAATGGTGTCATTTTTATACTCGATATATACAGAATGGCTCTCAGATTTAAATCTCTCAGACAAATTGAATAGGCCTTAGATCTCTGAAACTTTAATTTTATTATTCCAAAGTCGGTGCTGGGTCATCTTAAGTAGATATTTAAAAAGAAGTGAGTACGCCACTGTTTCTTTCTAAGTTTCATATTATTTTTTATTCTCTTTTGTAATAAACTTTTGAGAAAAAGTTTATTACAAAAGTTGTTTATTTTTAAAAAAGAAACCTTTTTTGTCTTAAAATTTTTGTTCTATCTATCATTTTGCGCATTCGCATACTTGACCTTACTTTTTCGCTCTAGAACACACATACAATATTTCAACTGACTATCTCCTTCCGTTCTTGAGTTATCGTGTTTATGAACGGACGGACGGACAACTTTGTGGAAATGGGCTAATGGACTAAAATTGAATATCGGCAGAGTTCCTATCAAAGTCGGCTGCAGCCGCACAATCTACTAATACCTAGTCTGCATATGAATTCCTTGTCCTCCACTCACATCATAAAAATGTACAGTTAAAAAATTAATAAAGGCGGAAATATATTGATGTGGGTTAGACCTCTGTTATAGACTGTTGTGTCTCAGAAACGGGGGTAAAACCTCATTATTATTATTATTATTAATGGACTAGTAGATAGGCACTGATTGTTTTCCAATTACTAGTGCTTGGTGGGACGTAGTGCCGCATGATACCGCATCTTGCGAGCCTTTAATTGGAACAGATTAATTATTAAGTGCGACAGTAGAGTGTGTTGGACTTAATTCAGGTTGGAGAAAAATTTGCAGGTTTGACAACCTTTAGTCTATATCGCTAAAAGTTGTTGTACCTGCATCCATGCTAGTTTATTATAATATTTAAAAGTTATGTTAGAACTGTAATATTTTAATTGTAATATTGAACGCGATCCAATTTTGTTACAATTAGCAAATGTAAACAATAATAAATATATATATAATAATAATATCGATCAATTATGTCAACTCTATGAAAAAATAAACCTTACATTTTTAATCGATTTCAAGGGATTCCCTGGAAATCGAGGAAAAGCTTCATTTTATATGTGATAACCGATTTCTGCGAAATTTTTTTTTTTGGAACGGCATTCATAATAGGAAAATAAGAAAAATTTTTACAAAAAAAAAAAAAACAAAATGCTTGTAAAAAAAATTTAAAATCTGTTATAAAAAAATGCACTAAAAAAAAAAAAAAAACGGATAATAAAAAAGATGTTATAAAAAAATGCACTAAAAAATAGTTAGTCGTTTAGTAGGTCTACCCATATTTAGACAAATAAAATCAGTTATAGAACTTCAAAGTCAGTAAAAAGAGAGAAATAAAACCTATTTTGACAAAATGGAAACCCGACTTCAAAAATCAAATAATCTATAACAAAAATGCACTATTAAGTAAAAAAATAATTGCATATTCTTGTGCCAATTTTAGTTCACCTAAGCAAAAATTTTTAAATATATATGTACAATTATTGTTATTTTTGGAGGCGGTGTCGAAAAGTTATGTGAATTTCTCCATGCTGACACCGACTCCAAAGTAACAATAATTGTACATATATATTTAAAAAATTTTGCTTAGGTGAACTGAAATTGGCACAAGAATATGCAATTATTTTTTTACTGTTTAGTGCATTTTTTGTTATAGAATATTTGATTTTTGAAGTCGGGTTTCCATTTTGTCAAAATAGGTTTTATAGATTATCATATTGGTATCACTGCGCTTAGCATCCAAGAGCTAAGGTATTTTTATTGCCCAATTATGCGAGGCGTTGTTGTAGTTGGAACATTCAATGGTGAGCATTATGCCGCATAATGCGCGCTTGTGTAATTTGAAAACTACCAATATTGCCCATTTTACCCAATCATGGTTCGATTTTGCCCATAGTTTTTAGCTCCAGAATACGTATAACTGAACGGCATAATTTCAGTTCGCTATCTCTTTTCGATTTTGAGTTGTCTTATTGATGGACGGACAGACAGATTGCCGAAAATGAACTAGTTAGGTCATTTTATGAACACCTGTATCAAATTTTTTTTCTGCAATCATTATTTTCTACTGTTACAAAGTTGGTTCTAATGTTAATATATACCCTGCTATATATTATATACCGGGTCAAAAAAAATTAAATAACAAATCATAAATTTTATTTTCATTTATTAATAAAAAGAGAACAAATGCATTGTATTCAATCTATTTATATTATTTTAATTATAACGTGTTATACCTTTACCTAACGGTGGTCATGTTTATAATAGCCACATGTAAATAATGACATTGTTTGGGGTGACTTCACAAATTATTTGTTTTTAAACCAAATATCAGGTTAGCTAACATTTTTGTTATCCAACATTTCGTGGTTATATGTCTGTCGCAAAAGCACACAATATAGCATTGTCAAAATTAAAATGTTAAATTTAAAATGTCAACTATTTTCAAATAAAATTTTATTCATTTAGAGCTAAAGGGATAAAAATAATAAATATATATATATATATATATATATATATATATATATATTTATATATATATATATATATATATATATATATATATATATATAAATATATATATATATATATATATATATATATATATATATATATATATATATATATTTATATATATATATATATATATATATATAGATATATATATATATATATATATATATATATATATATATATATATATATATATATGTATATATATGTACGGTAGTAAAGCGCTCTACATACGGATATACATGTAAAAAGTCAACTTTAATTTTAACTGTAAAGAAATAATTTCATACAATGCCAGTGATAAAATTGATGAGCAGCTTCCAAGAAGTATAATTTGATATTTTTCGGAAAAAAATATTTCTAAAGGTACAAAATTATGTACTAGTTTTCATGTTTCTAATGTCTATGAAGAGATTGATGTCAATGATTCTCGACGAATTTTTGGTACAGTATTAAGAGAAACACCTTTGCCACAAAAATATTTCTTACAAAGTTATTGTTGTAATTCGTTGTAATTAACAATGTTATTAATTATAACAACAGTTTTATGTGAACATCACAAATTAATTGTGACATTATGATTGTACAAGTGTGTATACGCTAGTATTGTGTATACTGTACCAAAAATTCGCCGAGAATCATTGACATCAATCTTTTCATAGACATTAGAAACATGAAAAGTAGTACATAATTTTGTACCTTTAGAAATACTTTTTTTTTAAATATCTAATTGCACTTCATGGAAGCTGCTAATCAATTTTTTCACTGGAATTGTATGTAATGTATTTCTTAGTAGTTTAAATTAAAGTTGACTTTTTACATGTATATCCGTATGTTTACGAGTTTTGATAGAACCATATCTTAAAATAAAAAACACGAGATGGCGCAGAGGTCGCCCGTCAAAAATACTTTACTACTGTATATGTCGACACGAATTGTAAAATCAATAAAAAAACATAATCAATTTTTATAAATTTAATGAATTAATTTGAAATTAAATGGGAAATACAGCGCGATTATTATAAAAATAATGATTAAATTAGAACCTTGTGTATTTAAGAAATAAACTGCGTCGTATAATTTTAGGGAAAAAATTTGTCGATATACAAGACCCAGATAGGTACCTCTTGGGGTCTAAAAGTATAGTACGACCTTATAGTCCATTGTGCTCTCCCTTCTACTTCAGTCCGATGAGATTTGCTTCTCCGAGGTTGGCAATAGTCAGGAGCTTGCTTTTCAGATCTTCCTGAAGATTCACATATTCGGGATGAGTTGCATCGAATATTTTGTATCTGCTGTAACCTAGAGGTTCGCAGTCGAAGATAATATGGCTGGATGTTTCTTCCTCGTTGCCACACAATCTGCACACAATGGACCCGTTATGGAGTCTCATTGTGTGCAGATGCTTCTGCAGAGGATAATGCCTAGTAATGAATCCGGTAACCCTCCGCAGTTGCATCCTGTTCAACCTCAGTGCATCGAGAGATAGCCTCTTGGTTGCACTCCGAAGCCGTACCTTTTTGAGCCGCGGTACTTTTTCTCAGTGATCACGGTGTGTGAGCATTTGACCTCTCGTTGATCACCTGTTTGCATGTGTAGAGGTAGATGATTGATATATTAAATAATTATTATTTAAATAAATAATAAATATATGTAAAAGATATAATTGATCTTTATTGAATTGATTTATGAAATATTATATATTTTAATATGTAAATTATCAAGGTTGTTAACATTCAAAGCAACCGTGATAATAGGGAGAAGTTATAGTTGTTATGCAACAACTAAAAATGATGAACAAAATTTTAATAATAATTTAATAAAGAAGCGATACCGCTACACATGCAGTCCTTGGAATTCCTAAAATAGGCTCTAAGCCAATGAAGGGTATTCCGACTCTCTTCTTTGCTAAGGTTTCTGATTTTACAAGACCCAAGTGGAAGTTGGGATCAGGACCTTCTATTATCACAGCAAACGAATACCATATTTAATTTGGGTTGAAACAACCTAAGTATAAATTAACTTCGTTTCATAATGGATAAAGAAATAATACTTGTGAAAAATCAGGTTTTGATATTCTGTAGGCTGATAAGTAAACTTTGCTCGTGGGCAATCAATTGAAAAAACATGATTAAGGCACTATTCCGTAAGTATTTAGAATACCGAGCCACTTATCGGAATGGACCAACCAATGGTTTTGCTTGTCCTACTTTTTGTACCTCTCAGTATACGCATGAACTTATTTTTACATGCATGTACGTTATAATTTAGTTTTTCAGTTATTACTGGAAATTTTTAATGATATTTTTATTTGTTTATATTATTATTCCATTTTTAATGACAAACAATCAACCTCCATACTGTTGTATGTTCATTTTACTGCCCTGTCCATTATAAATGCTATACCTATATTATTTTTGTATCCACAGGTTACAGGTTAATTTATTACATTTCAGTATAAATTGTTGTAATAAACTTGTTTGGTTGGATGTTATGGAGATATATCAAATGCTACTATGCAAATTTCAAAACCATGTACTACGCCATGTAAAAGTTATAGTAGAGTTAAATTAGCTTCAAAACGGGTTTTCAGGAAGGTTGGAAACAGGGTCAAAATTGAATTTTTTCTTTCTTTCCCCTCCTCTCTCTATTTTTACGTAGTTTTTGATTATCCCCTTTTTTTAATAGTTCCTGGAACCCGGGGAATATCGAGTTTAACGATTTTCGGTATTAAGTGGGTGTTGTTAGTAGCGAGCGGCAATACGTATAACTTGACCTATCTAAGACTGCCTATTTGACAACCTATTTGACTGTTCAACTAAGACATTCATGTTAGTCTAGTTTTCTTGATCGTTGGTGCGTGAAGTTTTAGTTTTGTGATTTTTTGCTCCTATATTATAACTTATGATGATCCTGTCAATAAGATAATGTAGACATACTTGTTGACATTACAACTACAGGTAGTACATGCTTGAAGTGCGTTTAATTGTCTTTAGTTTCCGATTCATAACCCGAATCGTGTCTCTGGGAACGAGTGGGAAGGAATGGGGTACCCATTCTACCGCAAAGTTTCACAAAGTCTTCCAGCAGACAAAACTGATGATACCGTCTTGATTATACCAGTCGAATTAACTTATTTTGAGGCAAAAAAAATAATATCGTTAACAGAACGGGAACTGTTGGAAATGGTAAAGTGGCGTATAATAAACGTAAAAAAAATGCGTTAGCAGGGGTGATGCGGTGTGGATTTGGGAGGGGGGAAAGGGATGAATTGGGTATCTTTGTGGTTTCCAGTGAAACACTCAAAAATGTATACTTTCACCAAGTTTCGTCAAAATAAAATTATTTTTGTGGAAATGAAACAAAAAACACGTTTTTTCTCATTTTTCTCGAACATTTTGAGGTTATGTGAAAAAATCATTGATACAAGCTGTTGATTTTTTTATGATCTACAATTTTTCTACTGCACACTTTTCTCCCCGACGCGACTTTCGCCGAAAATAACAATACCCAATTTACTCCTTTATGACCTCCTTTATGGAAACCCGACTTCAAAAATCAAATATTCTATAGCAAAAATTGCACTAAAAAGTAGAAAAATAATTGCATATTCTTGTGCCAATTTTAGTTCACCTAAAAATTGGCACAAGAATATGCAATTATTTTTTTACTTTTTAGTGCATTTTTTGCTATAGAATATTTGATTTTTGAAGTCGGGTTTCAATTTTGTCAAAATAGATTTTATGTGATTATAAGATTATAATGTGTTTATAGAAAAATTTTCAGCTCTCTTAATAAACTCTTTTGTAGTTTTAAACCATATTTTCAACTTCGTCCCCGTTCTGCCTCAGGTTCCCCTACATATTTTTCAAAGTAACATATACAGTAATTAACCTTTGAAATTAATCTTCCCATTCTAGCTGTTTGCGTCTTGCATATTGTCAATGATTTAGGTACAAATCATCTTGTATGTACTGAAAATATAATATGCTGTGTTGTTGATTTGTACAAATAACTGTTGGGAAAACTATGATACATTTACCTATACGAAATACAGAGTGTTATGTCCGCGAAGCTGTTTATTAAATCGGTTAAGTTTGTTATGAAAAAAATTCGATTAAATGACAGGTTCTTCAAAATTTGACAGCTTATTATTTCAACAATAAAGCAAATTCTGTCGAAGTTTGAAGTAGATCTTGTTTTTAGTTTTTGAGTAAAAAAAATGTTAGTTACCGTTTTGAAGTAAGGTTATACATAGCGTTAAATGGACTTGGTGGTAGTCACAGTGATATAAAAATCTATATCTCGAGAACCAGAAATGTCAGTTTTATGAAAAATTGTCATAATAATTTTCAAAGTCTTATGGAAACATTTACCAAATTTCAAAATAATCCTGGTTTTGGTTTCTGAGATAATTAAATTTGTAGAAAAATTTACTAACTCTAGGTTTATTTTAGTTTTATTTCGTTTAATCTAGTTTTATTTTATTTATAACGTTGCCGTACTTATACGTCAAAATGTAACTTTTTTAAATACATAAAAACATAATGATTATTAACATAACCAAAGAGAACTCTAGGTTTTTTGAAATTACATTTCGAATTTTGCCCCTATTCCTAGAACATTTGTTTGTATTTTATAAATACGTATTTCGACTACAATGTAGTTATCATCAGTATGAATTAGCTAATCGTAACTATCTCTGGGATATGGATTCAGAGATATATTGCTTGTTGCTAATTTGGTGCGTGTATCACAATGATATTGAAAATGTTCTGTCTTTTATACGATTTGACGGAAGGTATGATCTGACCTGAGGATTATTTGAGTTGACTGACTAACAGATTAGTTGTATGAAGAGCTCCACCTATTTATTGACGGTATTCCTTTGTGACCATGCGGCGTTGTTTTTGTCACTACAGTGAGGGTATCGAAGCTCTCTTGATGTTCAGGTATTAGATTTTTTGAAAATGGTTTAATTTTTTTAAATCAGAGTTTGGAATTGGGCCATTGTCCAAATTCATTATCTGTTTTCTCAATTTGTATATGTAGATACTTTCGTATGCATCTAATTCTGTAGGGTTTTGTACCGACTTCAGTAGTTTTAGATTCGATTTGTCAATTTTGTGGTTGTTCTCAATAACGTGCGCAGCTTTACACGATTTTTCGGTTCTCCCAAATTGCACATGAGCCAGATGTTCCTTAATTCGAATTCCGATTTAGCGACGACTTTGACCAACATAAATTTTCGAACAGTTTTGACAACTGACACCATATATGCCCGATTCTTTTTCATTACTAATTTTTTTCTTTGGGTTGCCCAGTAACTGTTTGATTTTATTTTTACTAAAAAGCGCTGTTTTTAGGTTGTGGTCCCTTAATTCTCTAGTGATTTTATTTGTGCATGAGCGGAAGTAAGTTAGTTTGCACCATTTCGTTTGTTCAACGTTGCCAGTCTCTGGTGTTAGTACGGTGGAATTATTTCGTAAAATTTGCCATCTAGTTCTGCGGACCAAATTATTTATTATGTTAAAGTCGAAGCCATTAAAGATGGCAACTTGTGTAATGTGGTATTTTTCTATAAAGTAATTTTTCTTGGGCAGTGGGACTTTCAGTAGCCTGTTTACCAAAAAATTGAAAACAGCCATTTTGTGTTGAGGTGGGCTGTTCGAATCGGCTGTAATGTATCGTTCCGTATGTGTAGGTTTTCTGTAGATATCGAATTTTAATTTATTAGTGTCCTTATTTTTCATAATTTTTATATCTAAAAACGGAATCGATCCTCCTTGCTCTATTTTGGTTGTAAATTCTATCGATGGGTACATTTTATTTAAGTTGAAAATGTTTGGGAATTTTCTTTGTTCGAATCAAAAATAGTAAAGATATCATCGACATATCTGTGCCATACATTTGGAAAATATTTGTAATCTTTTTTGGCTTTTTCTTCAAGATCTGTCATGAAGATATTACTATGGAACGGAGACAATGGATTACCCATACATGTTCCAAATGTTTGCTTGTAGTATTTTTCTTCGAAACTAAACACATTCTGTCTCATGCAAAGCCGTGTTAGTTTCAGATATTGAATTATTCCATCTGTGAGTATTCCTTTATTTGTTAGCCATTTTTCTAGTATTTTTATTGCGTCTAGTATTGGGACGCTTAGATACCATTAACTCATACCCAAAGTTAATTTCAAAACAACGGATATTTCAATGACAATGTTCAAATCCTGCAATACCGCGGGATTTAAAAAAAATAATTAAATTACAAAATCCCCACCTTAACTTATCCCTTCCAGTTTCATAACAACCTTAATTTAATGCAAAAATGCAGATGTAATTCATTGTAACAAAGTTCATCGAAATATGGACATCCATAAAATTTGGAGTATCAGTATATATCGAGTATTAGAAGTTCTATGACAGGTGTTCAATATTGTTATCAGTAGAATTCATGTTCACAATAAAAAATCGGTCAGGTGCACCTATGTTTGCACAGTACGTGAAAAAAATGGTCAGTATAGCATGATTTCCGAACCTTTTTAAATTAAAGTGTTTAAAACAATTGACACTTAAAAAGGGGTTTTAATTAACACTCCGCACAATAATCATTAAAAAATAACACAAAAAATTCAATTGAATTAATTAATATTAATTAATAAAATTCCATGCTTAAAAAGGTTTTAATTAACAACACTCCACATAATAATCATTAAAAAAATATTGTTATATTCAATTTAACACCCGTACCCCTAACCCCTTAACTAAAGAATACTCAACTCAAAATATTTTTAAAAAATAACACAAAAAATTCAATTGAAGTAATTAATATTAATTAATAAAATTCAATGAAGACGTGTTAGTCTATATAATATGTACGCTAGTGCTTTCATACCTGTGTTTTCGTAACCGTAATGGAAATTGCCATTAGTATAGTATTGTGACGCTTATGTATCCTATAATATATACAGCTCTTTGTGTAACTCACTCACTCCCGTATACAAATTCTACCCACTTCTTGACATGCTAGAACGATGCAGTGTTTTACATCCTTCGCGGAATAGTTTCAAACTTACGGGAAAATTTTCTCAATGCAACCTCCCCGAAAATGGAAAAAACCTTCAAAATTACCTGTTTTTTACTTCTATTCATCCTAGAAGGGTGCTATTTTTATTCTTTCTAAAACCCGAAGCCAAGGTCGAAGGACGCCCTGGGGGTCAAAGGAGCCCCCTTGCGCGCAGAGTGAGTCCTACCTATAATATATATGGCCCTTTGTGTAACTCACTGACTGGCGTATACAAATTCTAACCCACTTCTAGAAATTCTAGAAAGATGCGTTTTTTTTAATTTGACACGGGATCACTTTTTATTTATGGGAAAAAATCGGAAAACTTCAATTTACGCAAAGCAACCTAGCACTTCCCCCCCCCCCCAAAAAAATGTAAAAACCCCAAAAATAACTTCAGGAGGCCCCGGGGGTAGCAAGCAAAGTGAATACACTAATATTAATATGATATTGAAACAATGCTTTACAAAGCATTTTTAATTCATATCCCACAGAAAAATTATATTTTTATTTTTTCCCGTTTCAGCCAACAAAATTAAAAATTCGCAATTCTGATAATATTCCTTCAATATGTACCTTAATAATTCATTCATTTATTTATTTACAAAAAATGTTGAAACGTTCATAAATAAATTACATCATTCTTGTCGTCCTCGAGAAATCCTGTTTTGACACAAACCGCCATCAATTTTTTTCGAGGGAGAACACATATCCTCTATATGTTGTAGTCTCAGTATATCCTCTATATGTTGTAGTTGCATAAATATGAAATCTAGGTCTAAGGAATAAAAGTAATATATATCGGACAAATACTACAAAGTCCTACAAAAATTTCAAAATATTCAAAGGATTTCCGATTTGAGACTTATTTCATATGTAAGTGGATGTTTTTCATCCATAATGTTTTAATTTAAATTGATTTTCCATGTAAAACAATGTGAATTTCAGAAATTGTACAAATTACTCTAAAATTATTTTAATTGGTGGGGACACCCTGTAAAAAAATAAATGTAAAGTGTGATATACTGGGTTGTTTTGATATTATATTTGTAATTTTATGCGCAAAATTGTTTAGAGTACGCATGCAAGCTTTAGCAATGCATATAAAATATAATACAATTTTACAATGACTATTTTTGAACAGATCCTAACCGAGATTGAGTATGAAATAGCTGGTGAGTGGATTTCTCTTTTGGGTCGTCATCTAGGATCCTCGAAATATGCGACCACATATGTTACTAGTTAGGGGTGTCTAACTTGCACTTCCTTCAGCATGATCGATGGGATTCGGCATTTGTATAAGAAAATGAAACTTAAAAACGCAGCATGATCACTTTACTTATCAAGCTATCTATACAACACCTCTTTAGAGCCGTACCTTTTACACTGCAAAGTCAGAAGTGTGTTAATGTTTATCATACAAATGCACTGTACTTTGTTAACCCGACTTCAAAAAGGAGGATGGTTCTCAATTCGTCTGTATTTTTTTTTTTTTTATGTTTGTTACCTCAGAACTCCGTCATTTATGAACCGATTTTGAATTTTTTTTTTAAAGGGTTTGGTTTCCCATTGGCACTATTGCATTCTGATGAGGGAATCCCCGGAAAATCGAGGAAAATCCTTATTTTATATGTGATAACCGAATTCTGCGAAATTTTTTTTTTTTTTTGAAAGGTAATACTCATTCATAATGAGAAAAAAAAACCGACTCCAAAAAAAAAAATTTTACAAAAAAAAAACAAAATGCATGTAATGCATGTAATTAACATTTATTTAAT
The DNA here is from genome assembly GCA_963920215.1 of Nineta flava. Classification (NCBI taxonomy): domain Eukaryota; kingdom Metazoa; phylum Arthropoda; class Insecta; order Neuroptera; family Chrysopidae; genus Nineta; species Nineta flava. The sequence goes on along the minus strand of OY986041.1, from coordinate 15,115,564 downwards.
ATTTTCAATAAAGATAATTTATATCTTTCAACTTCTAATTTATTAAATGTATTATAATTTAATTATTAATGATTAAAATATAATCATTTATCATCTTACATACTCAACCGCAGTTAGTGTTTGTTGTATTTGTACAATTGGACACAATATAAAGCAGGCTACAAAAATTAATTTGAATAATATTTTACTGTTGATAACGCTGCTGTACCGTAGATGCAATGCACCTATGTACCACGTGATGAAACATATTTGAATATAAATTGTATTGTTCATTCGCAAGTGTCATGTTCGTAATACAAAAGTTTGTAAAATTTGCTTCTTTTTTTTCATATAGGATACCATGTTTCCACTTTATATGACATTTTAGGGTAACTGGTGGCAACAGTGTAAATACTTTATGTTATTATTCTAAACACTTTTATTTTGTTCTCCTAGATCAGTGATTCTCAACCATTGTGCCGCGGCATTTTTGTGTGCCTCCAAATTTTAGAAAAGTATAAAGTAAAGTATTACCCAACATAAAAACGAAAAAAAGATCGAGACTGCTGTCTGTAGAAGACGATATGAGAGTAGTATTGTCATTTTTACGACCAAATATAAATGAAATTATCAAAAAACATCAAGCTCAAATTTGTCATTAAAAGTATTCTTGTTATTAACATGTAATTAATCCCTTAATAAACGTACTGTTGTTTTTGTAGTACATATTATTTAATTTTATATTCAAAATTATTATCATAAATTATTTTACACAGTGTTGTATTATAGGTAAGTAAACAACTTTTAAACTTAAGTAAACAAATTTGTGTGCCGTCAAAATTTGAAATCGTTAAAAGTGTTCCGCGACAAAAAAAAGGTTGAGAATCACTCCAACTGACCTAGGATTATTCACAATGATATCGTGACAGAAACATAAAACCGACAGTTTGAATAATTGATCAATTGCAAACATCATGCTTGTTTTCACCTTCCCCCTCCCTCACTTACTCCTTGGCATACATTGCCTCTCCCCCTTTTTGCGAAATTATTTTATAGCTGTTTAAAGTCAAAATCCCACCCGAAACTCAACATCAAATAATTAATTACGAAGTAGTTATTCTTCGCCACGGATATTTTTAGAAATAGAGGGAATGTAGTTATAACGAAACTGATACGCGATAACTTAATGTTGGGTATTGTGAAGGGCCATGAAATATGCATTTTGAACATAAATTTACGAATTCAAGATAGTTTTGGTGTGTGTAACAATTATACGCTTTTTTGGAAAATTTGATAGAGACACGTGCTTGGCGACCAAAAATGTCATATTTGAAATATTTTTAAACTATACCGAAACTTAATTTGAAAATAAATCATATGTTTCAGTTTAGGTTTGAAATGTTGTATCTGATACGATTTTGGTATTTGCGAGGTCAACTTTATTAATAAATGGTATAGGTGAACATGGCATAGGTAAGGGAAAGGGGGAATAGTGAAAGAAGAAAACACAATAAGATATCTAGATCTCTGAATATCAGAACAATCGAAAAATATTTGAGGAGTAAAGTTTTAGCAAATCATGTTTGTTACTATTGCCTAATCATTTTTCTCAAACTCTAATGTGTATAGAGATATGCAGGATTTTTGCTTTCAATCTTAAATTGTAAATATTTCTGTAAATATTAGTGTAACAGAAAAAATTCGTTACGCAGGAGCTGCTTCAACTTAGCGAATTTCCTTAGAATACATAACTCACTCTCCAGCGGTCAAATTTTAGTCTGATCAAAATGAAATGTCGTATATGATTTTAGTATTTGCAAGGCCAATTTTATTAATAAATGACATACGTCGAGGGAAATGGAGGGGGGGGGGGGTATAAAGAAAGAAGAAAACACAAAATATAAAATATCTCTCTTAATATTAGAACAATCGAAAAATGCGTAAGAAATAAAGTTGTAGAAAATCAAATTTGCTACAATTCACCACCTTATCATTTTTGCTGAAACTCTAATGTGTGCAGAGATATTAAGGAATTTAATTTTCAATCTTAAACCGTCAATATTTGTGTAAATATTAGTGTTACAGAAAAAATGATAAGAAACAAAATTATAGTAAAACTTAGTACCTACAACTTTACATCTTATAAATTTTTCGATTTTTCGAATATTAAGGGAGATATGTCAAATTTTGTGTTTCCCCCTCCCTCGAAACCCCCCTTTCCCCTTGTCCGATTTTACCCATTAACGACCTTGACCTCTTGAAAACCAAAAGCGTCTCAAATACCAAATTTCATTTCAATCAGATTAAAATTGTGACCACTAGAGTGATTACAGGCATATATATATATATATATATATATATATGTATGTATGTTTATATATATATATATATGTCCATAGATATATATATATATATATATATATATATATATATATAAATTTTACAGATGGTAATTTTCGACATCTACTAGGTAGGATCGATGGACATTTGAAGAAATTTTTGCAAAATTTTCAAGTCGGTATGAGACCAATAGCTCTATTTCCTTTCAGGAAATTCGTTAAAAAAAGGCGTTCAATTGACTAAACTGTTGGCATATGGACAAGAACGTAGTAATCGGCTATGCTTGTGAAGGTTTTCTGCAGTTTCCTTCACGAACTCCAGATGAATATCGGCATAGTTCCTATCCGAGTCGACTACAGCCGCACATCCTACCAATTCCTATAGTCTATACACAAAAATTGCTTCCACTCCACTCACATCCTCACATTGGTAGGCATCACAATGGACCTTATGGTCGAAGTGTAGCCCGTCCAGAGCAACCGCTAAAATCTATCTATTTATACTCCAAGATATATCTATTGAATAAATATGATCGCAGTGTATGTATGCCATATTATAATAATTTGTAAATTGATTCCTTACTGTCTTTTACAGTTTTAGCTCTGTCAGATTAGAACGACATTAAGAATCTAAAAAAAAATCGTTACGCAGGAGCTGCTTCAGCTTAGCGAATTTCCTTAAAATATATAAATCACTTTCTAGCGCTCACAATTTTAGTGTGATCAAAATGAAATGTCGTATATGATTTTTATATTTGCAAGGCTAATTTTATTGATAAATGACATACGTCAAGGGGAAATGGGGGCATAACGAAAGAAGAAAGCACAAAATATCTCTCTCAATATTAGAACAATCAAAAAATGCGTATGGAATTAAGTTGTAGAAAATCATGTTTGCTACAATTCATCACCTTATCATTTTTGCTCAAACTCGAATGTGTACAGAGATAGTGAGGAATTTAATTTTCAATCTTATACCGTCAATATTTCTGTTAATATTAGGGTAACAGAAAAAATGATAAGAAATAAAATTACAGTAAACATTACCTACAACTTGACTTCTTATAAATTTTTCGATTTTTCGAATATTAAGGGAGATATGTCAAAAATTGTGTTTCCCCCTTCCTCTAAACCCCCCTCTCCCCTTGTTCGATTTTACCCATTAACGAACTTGACCTTTTGAATACCAAAAGCGCCTCAAATTTCAAATTTCATTCTGATAAAATGAAAACTGTGACCACTAGAGTGATTACAGACACACACATATATATATATATATATATATATATGTATATATGTATATATATATTAATGTATATATATATATATATGTCCATAGATATATATATATATATATATATATATATATATATATATATATATATAAATTTTACAGATGGTGATTTTTGACATCTACTAGGTAGGATCGATGGACATTTGAAGAAATTTTTGCGAAATTTTGACTTCGGTACGGGACCAATAGCTCTATTTCCTTTCAGGAAATTCGCTAATATACTATAAAGCTAGAAGTGAAGCTGACACACTCACTGATCGATACAAAACCTAACCCACTTCTAGACATGCTAGAAAGATGCAGTTTTTTGCATTCGACGCGAAATTGCTTGAAACCGACGATTAAAACCGACGGAAAACTGCAATTTTTTCATTGCAACTTCCCGAAAAATCGGAAAAACACCCCCCAAAAACTTTTTTTACAATTCATGCAATTTTATTTTCTGTGACGCGGAGCCAAGACGAAGGCCGCTTTGGGGGTCATGCGGGGTACCCCCCTTGCGAGCAGAGCGAGTTTGTAGTTATTAAAGTGTATATGGAAAAAAATTTGGATATGAAATACCACACAATCTCTTTAATCTCTGTATTTATATACTGTGTGGCGTACTTACTAAATTTTTATTGATATAGGTACGTACTATTTAATATTGTAAACCTAAACATAGAATTTTATTATGCAAAGAACACGTAATTCATGAATTAAAAATCTGTTGGCAGAATATCAATATTTAATTTTACATTACTGTGTTCTATAGTCCAGAACCAATGTACTACAACTGTGCAGATAGTCTGTTATTCGATTTTTTTTTTTTTTCTATTTGTGCATGTTGTGAACGGTAACAATTTTTTTTCTTTTTTCACATATGTCGATTTTAGTTGGTTTTATAGATTGGTAGTGATTATCAATTTGAGAGCATTTGTTGAAAAGTGTGTTCCCTTTGAAATACGAGTAGATAGAAAATATCTATGCTCTAACAAAAGCCAATATCAGGATATTATTAAAAAAACAAAAGAAAGATTTATCGATTTTAGGCCACCTATAACCAACCTTGCCAACATCTTTCAAATTGAAAAACGTTTTTATATGGTCGTTTGTTTGTCATTTAAGAGTGGGTACAATGCACATACTAAAGTGTACTTTCATCACATGTGTACTGACTGACTTCATATAGTACCAGACAGCTAGGCAGTAATATTATATACTGTGATATATATATATATATATATATATATATATATATATACTGTGTGTTTTGGACAGCTTTTCCTATAGTGAATCAATGTTAAATATTATTTATTACTGCTTAGCCGTCTGGTACTATATGAAGTCAGACAGTACACATGTGATGAGAGTACACTTAGTATGTGCATTGTCCCCACTCTTAAATGACAAACAAACGACCATACGCATACAGTCATAAATATATATATATATATATATATATATATATATATATATATATATATATATATATATATATATATATCACAGTATATATATTTATATATACTGTGTGTTTTGGACAGCTTTTCCTATAGTGAATCAATGTTAAATATTATTTATTACTGCCTAGCCGTCTGGTACTATATGAAGTCAGTCAGTACACATGTGATGAGAGAACACTTTAGTATGTGCATTGTGTCCCCACTCTTAAATGACAAACAAACGACCATACGCATACAGTATAGCTATGCGTTAACTGACTGACTTTATTTACATGTGTACTGACTGACTTCATACAGTACCAGGCGGCCAAGGAGTAATAAATAATATTTAACATTGATTAACTATAGGAAAAGCTGTCCAACACAGTCTGTATATATATGGTGAGTCAAGTCATGGAGTTTTTTGATAGGATGGATAGGGAATGAAATACTTAGATGAAAAGTCCTTGGTCAGTTTTGCACCTGACCCACATAAAAATAAACAACTTTTGTTTGAAACTTTTTTTTTCATCAAGTCGGTATGTACCAAGTACTTAAGCAATGAACTCAGTTTGTTGTTGTTTTCACTTGTCCTTAATTAATTTTTATATCAATGAGAATATTTTCTGCCCTGCCTCTCATGTTTAAAAAAATTTCAATCCGTCCTTTCAAACCGAAAAGTTTAATGACTCCTGCGTTAAGAGATTGTACGATATAGAAGAAAAGTTCAAATATAGTATTATGGACCACAAAAGTTAATTGAAGCGTCATTTTTTTTAAATTTTATAATTGATTTGTGATTTTAATTGATTATAATTTTTTTCAAAAATTTTTTTTCGAAAGCCGAATGAATAAGACACACACTATGTCCTCTACAACAACTATAAAATTTAAAAATATCACATCAATTTTTGTGGCCAAGTGTACCATGTACACTCCCGTTCAATAAAATTGAACTGACCTAAAATGTAAATTTTCTTACACTTCAAGAAACTCCTCACTTTTGTAACTCTCTGTATAATGATCAATTTATAAACAAAGATGTAAATATTTGAAGTAGTAAATATATTAAATGTGAAAAAAGAAATGGTATAGTAAAAACCATTTACTACAAGAATTATCAAAATTGTGAGAGTTCAGATCTGTTCAATTTTATTGAACGGGAGTGTTTATATGACAGTGTATATCTATCTATACGTGTATTGATAAAGATCTTGTTTAAGTTCAGTTTCTTGTCGGTTCTATTTATAAAAAAAAATGTTTTCTCTGAATTAATTGTTCAAAGTCAGTCTCATGGAAGATATTCTAACAATAGTTATCAAATGGTTATAAATAAAAATACAGATATTCATCTCTTATTCAGGCCCCTTTAAGGAGGGTCCAGCAGTGTATTATATAATCAGGACAAAAAACCGGGTTGATTTTATTATAGAACAAATACATGTACACACATGCACAACACATAGACAAATTCACTATTCATATATGCAAAATAATATAATTTTGAAAAAAAAATTTTTGTTTTTTTAAAATTTATTTAATAAATATTTATCTTTACTAATTTAGTTTTTTTTTAAATTCTGTCGAGTATTTTTTTTAATAAACAGATAATAGTTCACATGCTTCTAATGGGAGAGAGTGAGAGAGAATGATTACTTTGCTATTAATAATCTCGCGTTCTAAACGGTCAAAAATTCTGAAACTTCGGGATTTATTACAAAACGATCTTTTTAGCCTGTGAAAAAAAATGAGCAAAATCTATCGAAAAGTGTTTTCATGCTGGAACATCGTTAAGTTCAACTGCATAAAAATGAGTGTACTGTAAGTTGAAATATTTTGCATAACATTACGTCCAACTACATTTCAAACAACCTGTCAAAACTGAAACAGAAATGACAATAAGCAGTTATTTAATTTGGGTGTGTTATATTTACAGTTGACTTGCTCTCTGCAAAATAATTAAATATGAAGCCTTTACAAGTAACAAATTTTTTATTTAAGAAAAAAAAATAATCAAAAGTTATTAACCTGGCGGGAGCTGGCAACATAATCAATATATTCAGTTCTGAACGAACCTACTATTTAGTAGTAGTACCAATGAAATATTCAAAATTTTCCTAATTATTCAAGCACTAATATTTTTTAAAAAAGAAAGCATGCACGAGTGACGATAAACATATTATTGTTCCAGCATCACGTTACAACAACTGGATATATATATATATATATATATATATATATATATATATATATATATATATATATATATATATATATATATATATATATATATATATATATATATATATATCATATGTACCGGGTATAAAAATTATTTATATTACAGTTTTTATAGGAAAATCTATATTAAAATATTACACGTATTGTAGTACCAACTTTATAACGGGGATCCGTTTGGCTAAACTCATCCGCTTGGGAGCAACATAATAGCAAGTTATTTTGAGCGCAAATTTTTAAATATTACATTTTCGAAATTATAAATTAAAATGATATATTCCACTGACCTCCATCTGTCTTATAAATAGTGAAGGTCAGTGATATATACATATATTACGCCTAAGGTCGGGTATCACGGGTCACACGTTACGGTATACCGGAGAGGGATGCCTGTACAGGTCACCTGCACAGGCAAACCAGAACGTCTGTACCAGCCGCCTGCACGGGCATAGCGACCTGTACAGGCGACCGGACAAGCATCGAAATTCAGTATTGACTACCTGCGCAGGCATGTAGACCTGAGCGAGTGTATGAGTCACTCCGGTCTGCCTGCACAGTTTTTATGTTTTTAAACGGTTTTATTATTATAACGGTTTTAATAGTTGCGTCTATTTTCTTGTTGACAATAGAGTGAGTAATTTTTGTATTTACAAGATTTTTGTGTATACATAGTAGACTTGTTCAACATTTTTCCATCTACAACAATAGACTTTTGTGATTATCATGCGAATCCGAAAACGTAACCAAGTGATTGAAGAATTTATTGATATATATTGATCGGAACCTTGTCTGTGGCGGTTTAAGAGTAAAGACTACCACGACCGTGACCAGAGAGATGCAGCCAATGAAACACTTGTCATTAAATTAAAGGAGGTAGAAGAGGTAGATTGTAAAGGCTGCCCTGGACGGGCTACACTACTCTTTTTTTTATAATTGACAAACTGCCGATGTCGAGATTCGACATAATAGCAATCGGGATTCGAATCCATAACCTCCCAGTTTCCAATTACTGCATACTGCACAGGCATAACGCCTTAAACCGCTCGGTTACTTGGACTGGTAAGGAGATAGAAGCCGATGCTTCAAAAAAATCAGTGGTATAAACCGTATACCCGTGCAGGTTTACCTGAACAGGTATACCGTAACGTGTGGGTGCTCTAGGCCTGCACAGGTATACCTTTCCGGTATATATGTGCAGGTTTGCCTGAACAAGTATACCGTAACGTGTGTACCCGGCTTAACGCCTGTTATGGAGTACATGTGTTGTTGTTTTCATTACATTACATTATTGTTACATAGTATTTATTTTGATCGCAAAATATTAACCTAAATAATAAGTAATAATTAGTTTTTCTAATGCTTATTTAAATTAACGAAACGTTGCCTTCATTAAATATGGCTTGAATTAAATGTAATAGTAAGGTTAATGATGTTAATTTATGTAATACCCATCGTTCTTGCGCAATCTTCTTTTTACCTAAAGTACGAAGTCCACGACTTTTCAATTCTTCTTTAAATTGCTCAACGTTCCATGTAAAATATTTATTATTATTTGTGTCCATTTTATCAGATGAATTCAAATTCGAATTCTAATATCGAATATTTGAATATTTGCGCGACATGGAACAACCTATGATGTTGCCCCCAAGGCCGAGTTTGACCAAAACGGATTCCCATTGCGTTCGCATTTCAAAACTATACTCTCTCCTGCCAAACCCATTCAGATTTCGAAAACAGGTTTAGAATATTTTTATTTTTAAATCGTGCAACATTCAGTCGAACCTTTTGAAAATCCAATAGGTTCCGCACAAATAGACTGCAAAGCTACGAAGACCAAGCGAATTTTTCCAGAGAATGGAATCACAATAAATTAAATTTAGTAAAAACCATCAACATGGTAAGTTCTTTTGAAACTTATTATGGTTCCCTAAAAAATGGGAAACTCGCTTAGTCAACGTAACTCATGATAAGTTTTTTTATTCAAAAAATTTTAGAATACAATATTATTTCGGTGATTTCAGTTACTCTAATTGTATATTGCCTAGTGGATAATATGTAGGTCATTTATTTTTAACTGAATTAAAATATGCTCTACACAAAATTTTTTTTATTCAAGGATGAATAAAAATTATCTATGGACTAGTTCGTAGTAATTTTTCGAGCGGTTTTATAATGTACTACCGACTCCAAAAGTGGCCTTCTTTTTTTCATCATTTAACAGCTGAGTAAAAGCTGTTAATTATATAAATAATAACAACTTTTTATACTCATTCATAATGAAAAACTTTTTTTAAAAACCGACTTCAAAAAAATTTTTTACAAAAAAAACCGACTCCAAGAAAAAAATTTTTACAAAAAAAAAACAAAATGCATGTAAAAAAAACTGAAAATCTGTAATGAATAAATGCACTAAAAATTAAAAAAAAAAAGGATTAAAAAAAATGTTATAAAAAAATGCACTAAAAATTAGTTGGTCTACCCATATTCAGACGAATAAAATCAGTTATAGAACTTCAAAGTCACTAAAAAGCGAGAAATAAAAAAAATTTTGACAAAATGGAAACCCGACTTCAAAAATCAAATATTTTAAATCCAAAAATGCACTAAAAAGAAAAAAAATAATCGCATATTCTTTTGTCAAATTTAGTTCACCTAAGCAAAAATTTTTAAATATATATGTACAATTATTGTTATTTTTGGTCATACGAGGGGCGCATGCCAATTTTCCCAGAGTGTTTTTGTGATTAAAACTTCAATTCTTTACATCGACATGCAATTTGAAAACACGGAAATCCCCTTGAATTTTTTTTTATATTTCGTAACCCTGTGAGCCATTTCGGCCGCTGTAGATTGCATGCCATCAATTATTAGAGCTTCAATTTGTTTGTACTACCTTATGTTACAAATGCAGGCCGTAACCAGTCCAAGAAGCCGAGTCTGAGGCGTTATGTCTGCGCAGTATGCATACTTGGAAACTGGGAGGTTATGGGTTCGAATCCCAACATCGGCAATTTAAAAAAAAAAAGGAGGCGGTTAATTGACTAAACTGTCGGCGTATGTATAAGAACGAAGTAACCGGCTATGCTTGAGAAGGTTTTTTGCAGTTTCCATCACGAACTCCAGATGAATATCGGCATAATTCCTATCAGAGTCGGCTGCAGCCACATATCCTTCCAATTGCTAGTCTACTCACAAATTCCTTCCACTCCACTCACATCCTCACATCCTAAGGCATCACAATGTACCTTATGGTCGAAGTGTAGCCCGTCCAGGGTAGCCTCTACAATCTATCTATCTATATCTCTCTTAATATTCGAAAAAATCGAAAAAAACATAAGAAGTAAAGTTGTAGAAAATAAGTTTTACTATAAACAGCTTGTTTGAAGAATGTTTTTTGTCACGCTTACCATAAAAATGCATTGTCATCGTAACTGAACCAACATGTAAAAATTCAACTACGTAGGATAAGAGGAAGTGGTTCTAATTCAGCTTGCAAGATTTTACGCGTACATACATACATATATACATACATACATATGTTGCAAGTTAAATAAAAGCTTGTAAATAGATAATGAACTTTGAATAAAAGTTAAGGTCGCACAACGTACCACAGGTCTCAGAGTGAAGGGGAGCGTTTAGCGAACCAAACCCTTAAAGTTAACTTAACCTTACCTAATATCATATTTTATAATACATATATGCAATAAATTAATGTGAAAAATTTGTATGCAATTTTAAGCAGACCTACATATACAGTTTCTTCTAGGAGGCGTTCAAGTATTACGTAAGCAAACTTTTCATTATTTTAAAACCCCATCTTTCATGTATAAGAAAATTATGCACCCCCTCCTCCCCCAAATAGTAAGATATAAGAGCTTTTTCAAAACTTTAACTGTGAAAATTATAATTAAATTTTAAATGTTGCTTTAGAAACATGTTCATACTCGTATTAATACCCAGTATATAATATATACCACGATATTTTCAGGTTTGTCCCGAATTTGTAACGGTTGAAAATATATATCGCATAACAAAAATTTTGGTGTAGGTGGTCAAAAAATAACCTAATTAGTCCATTTTCGAATGTCCGTCCGTTCTTTACTAGACATGATAACTCTAATGAGAAACGAGATAGCGACCTGAAATGTTGTATGTGCGTTCTAGAGCTAAAAAGTAAAATCAAGTTCGTGAATGGGCAAAATCGGACTATGTTTGGGTAAAATGGGCAAAAGTGTTTATATTTGAAACCGTTAGAGATAGAACAATAGTTTAAAGACAAAAATTTTTTCCCATATATTCAGTATGTATCGGATATTCAAGATATTAACTCAGTTAGTTGTTACATTCACTTGTTTTTTAATTTTATTGTGTTACGTAAGATTTATGATATCCCCCTTTTTCTTTGTCAGCAAAATATGGAAAAATCCCCCCGCCCCCTAATCTTGCTTACATGATACTTGAACACCAGCTACCCTCTTAGGTAAAATAAAAGATTCGTTAAGCAGGAGCTGCGTCAACTTAGCGAATTTCCCTAGAATACATAAGTCACTCTACAGCGTACACAATTTTAGTCTGATCAAAATGAAATGTCGTATTTGATATGATTTTGGTATTTGCAAGTTCAATTTTTTAAATAAATGACAGGTCAAGGGGGAAGCGGGACATGGAGAAAGAAGGAAAAACACAACATATAAAATATCCCTCCTGATATTAAAAAAATCGAAAAATGTATGAGGTGTAAAGTTGTAGAAAATCATGTTTGCTACAATTCATTCATTACCTGATCATTTTTTCTCAAACTCTAATGTGTACAGGAGATATTTAGGAATTTATCTTTCAACTTTAATTCATAAATATTTCTATCAAAATTAGGATAACAGAAAAAATGATAAGTACCAAAATTATTGTAAAATTAATTATCTATAACTTTACTTCTTAGACATTTTTCGATTTTTCCAACATTAAGACAGATATACCAAATGTTGTGTTTGCCCCTCTCTTTAAACCCCCCTTTTTCCTTGTCCGATTTCGCTCATTAACGAACTCGACCGTTCAAATACTAAAAGCACCTCACATACCCAAGTTTATTCCAATTTAATTAAAACTGTGACCGCTAGAGCGATTACAGACACATATATATATTTATATACCGTCTGTTTTGGAAAGCTTTGCTAATAGAGAATCAATGTTAAATATTATTCACTATAGGAACTACACAATGCTTCATAAAGAAAGAAAATTAGTGGGGTACTCTGTAGTCTGTAGTGTGTGTGTGTGCATACGTAATGAATAATAATATTATAAATTAAGTGGGCATCACTAAAATCCCACTCTTAAATGACATCAATCAAACATCATACCACAAGCAACCAGATGATTGTAAGTATGTGTATGTATGTATGGTTTTAGAGTAAATATTTTATTTATTTATTTAACATTGATTCCCTATTAGAAATGCTTTTGAAAACAGACTATATATATATATAAATTTTAGAGACGATGATTTTCGACATCTACTTGGTAGGATCGATGGACATTTGAAGAAATTTTTGCGAAATTTTGACTTTGGTACGAGACCAATAACTCTATTTCCCTTCTGGAAATTCGCTAAAATTTACATTTACACCATTTACATTTGTTAATATTTTCAATCGGAGGCCACCCTGTATAATTCATCTTTCTATAAGTAAAAATATTTTTTAATTCAAACTAAATTGTAAAGTTGCCAAGGTTACCAGCTTGTTTTATTATTATTAGTATGATTATATATGAACTGAGTAAATAAGATACTGTTTGACATGACGTAAATACGTCGTCTTAATGAATTGTTTTATTAATAGGCGAATAATAAACAACATATTTTATATTATGTTTTTATTAATTTATAAACTAATAAATATATATATGTTGCACTATTATTTGAAAAGGGTCCATTTTTGAACTTTTGTGTCTATTGCGAAGGCAGTTGGTTTCACAAAAGAAGGCGTTCACAAAGTTTACAAAAATTTAGAGTATTCAAAATCAAATAAAAAATAATTTTTGTTGTTAAATAAAATTATTTCATTGATTATTTTCATTTAACATTTAATTTTCTATAATTTTACTTCTTAGATATTTTTTATTTTTACAATATTAAGAGAGATATACCAAATTTTGTGTTTGACCATATAACCCACAACCCGGTCTATCCCGGTTTCTGGCTTGCCCGATTATGCCCATTAACAAACTTGACCTATCAAATGCCAAAAGCACCTCAGATACCATATTTCATTCCGATTGGATTAAAGCTATGAGCGCTCGAGTGGCACTAAGAACCAAGAACGTCTACTACAGCAAACGCTATAAGTATCTTACACTGTTTTAGTGTTGTTAAATCGAAATCGATTAATCGCACAATGGAGGTTTTTGATTCGATAATCGATATTTTTTAATCGATTGTAAGAGTTTGGTTAATTGAAAAAAATCGATTTTATTTTTTCAAAACGATTTTTAAATATCGATTTAATAAAAACATAATTAAATTAACGGTTATAAAATAATTTTTAGCAAATTTCCTCCAAAAGAAATTAGATATTGTTTTTGTACCAATGTCGGAAACTCGTAAAAATTTCTTCAAATGTCCATCGATCCTACCTGCAAGATGTCAAAAATCACTATCGTTAAAAGTTTTATATATGTATATATATCAACATATATACGTACATCTAAGTTTATGTGTCTGTGGACTCTCTAGTGGTCACAATTTTAATCTGATTCCAATGAAATTTAATATTTGAGACGCTTTTGGTATTCAAAAAATCATGTTCGTTAATGGGTAAAATTGGACAAGGGGGGTTTAGACGGAGGGGGAAACACAAAAATTGACATATCTCCCTTAATATTCGAAAAATCGAAAAATTTATAATAAGTAAAGTTGTGGGTACTAAGTTTTACTGTAATTTTGTGTCTTATCATTTTTTCTTTACACTAATATTTACAAGAATAATGACGATTTAAGATTGAAAATTCAATTCCTTAATATCTCTGTACACATTTGAGTTTGAGCAAAAATGATAAGATGATTAATTGTAGCAAATTTGATTTTCTACAACTTTATGCCTTACATATTTTTAGATTTTTCTAATATTAAGAGAGATATTATATATTTTGTGTTTTCTTCTTTCTTTATACCCCTTCCCCATTCACCTAGATGTATGTCATCAAATACTAAAATCATATACGACATTTCATTTTGATCACACTAAAATTGCGACCGCTAGAGAGTGATTTATGTATTCTAAGGAAATTCGCTAAGTTGAAGCAGCTCCTGCGTAAGGAATTTTTTTTTTCTGGATAACATTTAATTAGAAGCTATATTTTTCTCTTTATAAGGATATTTCCTCTTCAAGATAATAGAACAATAGAGCTTAGTCACTCTATCGGTCACAGTTTTACTCCGATCGGAATGAAATTGGGTATGTGAGGTGCATTAAGTATTTGAAAGTCAAAGTTCGTTAATTGACAAAATCGGACAAGGGAAATGAGAGGTTTAGAGGGAAGGGGAAAAACTAAATTTGGTATATCGCCCTTAGTATTGGAAAAATCGAAAATACATAAGAAATAAAGTTGAAGTAAAGGAAGAAGTAAACATTTTTCGATTGTTCTAATATTAAGATAGATATTTATATTTTGTGTTTTCTTCATTCTCTAACCCCCCTTGATCAGACTGTGACCGTTAGAGAATGATTAATGTCCCTTAAGAAAATTCGCTAAGTTGCTGGAGCTCCTGCGTAACGAATTTTGTTAAATATCTTCTTTCTTTTTCCAATTAGATTGTGAGTTATTGATTGCACAACTACACAGCTAATAAGAAAAACACATTTCTTTTTCGTTTCGAAAAAACTCGATTAATCGATTGTTCATGGACGAGTAATTAATCATATCGATTGTCTCGTATCAATTATATTCGATTTTGAATAATCGATATTTGCCCCTTGATTACGAGTATTTCGACGACTATGTACTGTTTATCCTGATTCGATATTTAAATTTTTTTTTTCTGTTACAGGTATGTTACTTGCCGACAGGACTGCATAACCAAAAATGTTTACCTGGTATATCTGTGTCGAAGTACAGATATAATTTATTATGGTAAGCGTTATAGGGCCTACAAACGAAGAACATGTTGCAGCAACATTATGCAGCAACCTATTTATGTTGCAAATGTGTATAGTGGTTGCAGCAACAAAAAACATGTCCTTGAACGGTTGCTTTAAAAATCAAAAATATTAGATATTTTGTAGGAGGAGTTAAATGTTCATATACAAATTGGCCATATTATCTGAAATGTTATGCTTTCCTAATATTTTATTATGTTTTATTACCTATATTGGTTACAATTTACATTATATATATATATATACTTTATTATTTGTATAGATTATAGAATATAGATATTATCCCAACACTAGTTTTACTAGAGATACATACATATAAATAAACTATACAAATTAAATGAGATAGATAGAGACAAGATGAGAAATGATTGAATTTTTATGACTAACATCATAAAATAATAATTTTATGTTCCACAATTTTGGTTGCACGTCTGTATAGAAAATATTTTGTGGGCGGAGTTCAATGTTGCTGCAACAATGTTCTGCGTCTATTCCATACTTTAGTCACAGATCCATGGTGGCTTACTATATATTGAACACATTTTTTTTCATAGAAAATATCCAAATCTGCAATTCAGATTTTCAAAAAATGTTTCAAATAAGATCTGTGGGTAATTTTTTAAAGAAATTATTTCATAAAACAATTGTTTATTCTCTTTTTTCTCTCAAATGTTTAGAAAACGACGTATTGAGGTCAAACTATTTTTCTAACGGCATAATCTATGGGTGACACCATGAGACTTCATAACGGGTTTATTATGTGCAGATTGTGTGGCGAGCAGGAAGAAACATCCAGCCACATTATCTTGGACTGCGAACCTCTGGGTTATAGCAGATACAGGATATTCGGTGCAACTCACCCCGAATATATGAACCTTCAGGAAGACCTGATAAGCAAGAGGCCCTGGCTATTGCCAACATATGGGAGAAGCGAGTCTCGTCGGACTGAAGTAGTAAAAGGACCACAATGGACCATAAGGTCGAAGTGCAATACTTTTAAAACCCCAAGATGTATCTATCTATCTATATAAACCACACGGACTGGTTGAATAAAAATGAAACCTTACGTAAATGATTTACATCTTCGTATCATAGATCCCACGAGTATGAGAGAGTACGTATGTAGATATACATTAAGCAATGTGTATGAGAAGGAGGTCTTGTAGGTGTGTATTGGTTGTCTGTCGTACGGTATACTTTAGATGGCGCTTGTGTAGTGGGGTTTTTTAATAAACAGATCAGTTGTTATGATATGTGATGTTGTTCAAACTTATGTTGTTTAGTATGCTATAACATCTAATTAGAGTGCGTTAAATATGTTCACTGTTGTCTTCTTAAGCATAGCATTACTTCTAACAATTGAAAATTCTTTATTGAATATCCCTTTTTATGTATTTTTATGTATGTATGTGGAATGTTTGAAAATAAATGATAGTATTCTATTAACGGTATAACATTTAATAACAATCCACACAAATTATAAGAAAAATAAAACCTCAAAAAGAGAAAAAAATAGAATTCCGACAAAAAAAAAAGTTAAACCAACGGTTCGAATATTCCTCCATCACTTGCTAAACAATATCCGAGTCGATTGTAGAAATCTGACCGGGTATTTTCTAGCATTTGTGGAGAAATATTGGCACAAGTGTCAACAATTCTTTGCCTTAATTGTTGCAAATTTTCAGGCCTATTCCGCGAATAGATCTGTGCGTCATCGAAAGCGTCATCTAAAGTATATCGTACGACAGACAACCAACACACACCTATAAGACCTCCTTCTCATACACATTGCTATATATGTACATGTACATATGTAAATGTATATGTACATATGTACTCTCTCATACTCGTGGGATCTATGGTACGAAGATGTAAATTAAACATAGTGTATTAAATTAAGTTTGATAAATGAGAATACAATTTACCGTTTGATAAAAGAAACAGATTTACAATACGAACCCCCATATATTCAATTGTAGATCACTTATTATTAAGTAGTCAATTATTGAGATTGTCATATTTAATAATATCAATATTATAACCAATTGTTATCAATATTTCAATTATGATTTTAATAATGAAGATCCCTATATTTTAATAAAAATTTATTACAATAAAATTTCAATCAGTTTTCATACTCAGTTTCAAACTGTTTTGATGGAGATGGAAATGAATCATTGTTTATCATAAAGTGCATATATTTATAGTAATTTTGGAATATCAAAAGTGAAACTAGATTTAATACCCTTAAAAGTAATCTTGTAACTATTCGAGTCATAGCTAAAGCAGAGTCTCACTCTAGGTAATAAGTTGATTCTATTCGTATCTGTAAAGTTAGCAAATTATTCAAGATTGAACATTTTTTTAACGTTCATCAATTAATTAAATCCAATTGGAATTTAATTTTTTAGTTTATTTTATTTCTGTGAAATAAATGTTTTTCATTTAGCAATTCAATTGAATTTATTTGTTAAAATGGAGATTATGGCATGTACCGATAACGAGTTTACAAAATTACAAACAAGTGGTAATACGCCGGTCAAAATCAACAATAAATTCGCAACACATGATGTATCTCTGATTTTTTAATATGTTGTTTGGACCCATTAGCATTGACCTACAGAGCTCCCGTTGGGCTTAATTTGTCACAAATTTAATGCTCTTAAAAAATGTGTAGAATAGCTTTCAAAGAAAAATGCATGGATTAGGAGATATACAGCAGAATCTGAAACAAGTCCGAAAATTTCGCGGTTTTTCGTGTGTAAAAATTTTTCCACAACTTTTTGGGAGTTGCAAACTTGAGTTTACATAGCCCTAATGTGTCCAAACAACATACTAAAAAATCAGAGATACATCATGCATTGTTAATTTATTGTTGATTTTGACAGGCCTATTTGACCATGTGTCTAATTTGATTGACTGATTAATTGTTTAAGTTACTATACTTTTGATTACTTATGTTTATTATTTATGTTTATATTAAAATACATTTCAACGTTTTTTTTAAAATTCTTTTTCATTACCAAACCAAAAAACAAAAGATAGGAAAGGTTATAGAACATTTCTGGAAAAATGTGATTTTACCTTATATGGGTTTTTGAGAACTACGAGGCATATAGACTTCACTTTGCGCTTAATTTAAAGCTAATTAAATTGCCTACAAGTTATAATCTGCAAGTTCTACTCACAGTACCAATGGTTTCGACGCAATTTCGATCCAAAGAAGGTCTAAAACTAAAATTTTCAATTTTTGGAAAAACTGTCCTTTTTTCAAAGTGCCGTAATTCGGAAACGAATTTACCTACAGAGTTCCGAATGAGCTTAATTTGTCACAAATTTAATGCTCTTAAAAAACGTATAGAACAGCTTTCAAAGAAAAATGCATGGATGAGGAGTAGACAGCAGAATCTGAAACAAGTCCAAAAATTTCGCGATTTTTCGCGTGTAAAAATTTTTCCACAACTTTTTGGAAACTGGGATAAACATAGACCTTATGGGTCCAAACAACATACTAAAAAATCAGAGATGCATCATGTTTTACGAATTTAGCGATTTTTTGTGCTGATTTTGACTGGCGTATTAGCCCTTCAAACTCCTAAACTATGCCTTGCATCAAATTTCATTATTATCTACAGTATGTAATTGTAAGACGTGGAGAGTATTCAAGGAGTGATTCCGTCGGTCATTTTATGACGATTAGCACACTTACAAATACGATTTGATTTATATATATATATATATATATATATATATATAGGGTGAGTCGAAGTGGATGGTGGATGATAGTATACACCTCCACTTTTGAAAATCTGTCAGTATTTTGACACTCTGACAATATTTTGCTAAAAATAGTCGAAAGCCGACTGCCGCTATATAAATATTGACAATGAAAATAACATTATAAATATAATTGACACATTTTCTAAAGAAAAACAACGAACACTTGACTTTGACTTGATTATAAAAATAAAGTATATTATTAATTTGTTGTAAAATAATATTATGTTATTTTATTTCTTTAATTGTTATAAAATTTAACTTTCCTAAAGCTACAACTTACCATATATAATTTATCATATTTGATAAATTGATGCCCCTGGAGTACTGGGGAATCATTAAATTTGTAATAAAAATATATGTTTTTAACAAGTATTATAGTAACATGTATTTAACAAGTATTATGTTTCCCTAATCTTTCAAACTGTATATTTTTTATCCCACCGGTGCTTACGTTCCCGGATTAAATTATTTTGAATTTGGAAAGGAGCCCACCCACTTTATTTTTGTGCGCACATTGTTTTGAGTGCTATAGTTGTGGCTTATATCATGTCTTTGGGTGATCTTTGTTTTGTTATAATGTATTGTATTCTATTGGATGTTGTTGAAGAAAGGGAGAAATGTGGAAAGATGTGGAGGTGTGTGCTATTATCCATCAGCTTTGACGCATCCTGTATATATACCAAAACCGAAACCGATTATTTTATTTGAAAAACTGCCGAATTATAACTGTTATATTTTTGTGTGTAAAATACTAATTACTAATTCTACAACGTCGTCGGACTTCCGATTTGAGTGAGTCAATGTGTGGGAGAATCGGTTCTCGTTTAATTTCGTGACTTGTCTGATCACTTAGCTAATCGTAACTATCTCTGGGATATGGAGTCAGAGATATGTTGCTAATTTGGTACGTGTCTCGCAATGATATTATAAATGTTTTGTCTTTAATATGATTTGCCTGAGGATATGATCTGATCTGAAGGATTATTTGAGTTGACTGACCAATTAAAGGATTAAGTGTGTGAAGAACTCCACCCATTTATTGGCGGTATTCTTTTGTAACCATGCGGCGCTGTTATTGTCATTAAGATGCGGGTGTTGCTAACCTTGATATTCAGGTATTAAATTTTGAAAATGGTTTAATTTTATTAAATCAGAATTTGGAATTAGGCCATTGTCTAAATTCATTATCTGTTTTCTCAATTTGTGTATGTAGATACTTTCGTATGCATCTAATTCTGTGGGGTTTTTTTGTACCGATTTCAGTAGTTTTAAATTCAATTTGTATAAATGTGTTTATTCTTTGGAAATTCGCTAAATTCGTTACGCACCTTCTGCGTAATGAATTTTTATTTTATTTTTTTCAAAGAACACATTATGGCTAAGTTTTTTTGGTGTACCGTTGACCAAGTAAACTTTATAGACATATAATCATTACATTAATAACAAAGTACCTATACATTACCTACAGCACAGTTGAATGGTGGGAATTGTATCTCTTGGTATGGTTTGAGTAGATTTTATCCATATTCTCTCTATAGAAATACATTGCGGTTGAAACAAACTAGTTGTTAAGGTGAACAACATTGTAAATGCCAATCAATGATTGTGTTTTGCTCTATACTACAACGTGTAATGTACGAACCACTTATACTAGTTTATTGTTTTTTATTTAAAAAAAAAAAGATTCTAAAATTTAAAATAATATATATATTGTGACAAAAGTATTTAAAATAATCGAGAAAAAAATTGATTAAAATTTTTTAAAAACCAAAATTAGTGTGAATATTATTTATGACATTATAAGATAACTCATATAAATTAATAATTTAAAAAAATTTAATTAGTACTTCTAGGATACGTTGTAGTTGAAATCAGCTACTGAGATAAATGTTTTCATTTCTGTGACAAAGTTGTAAGTTGTGTAATTTTTGTTCTCTGTGGATATCGAAAATGCTAACGCGTAAATCGAAATCGGTAATTGTTTTATGGTTTTCGGCAAAAGATTTCGTAGATTTCGAAAAAAAATGCTAATTACCTTGTTTAAAGGTAATTAGCAGATAGGGTTCAAATAAACTGTACAATTTTTAAAAAAGAACACCACTTTTGGAACCCATGGTACACTTGGCCACAAAAGTATATGTCATTTTTTAAAATTTTATAGTTTTATCATTGATTTAGGTCTTATTCATACGATTTTCGAAAAAAAAATTCGAATAAAAATTGTTACTATATTGCTAATGAACAACTTTTATGCGAAGCATCTATTCGAAAATCGCATGAATAAAGCACAAATCAATGATAAAATTTTGAAAAAAGAATGCTATTTTTGCGACCATGAGTCATTTTTTACCGCATAACTTTTTACAGAGTAGTCCGATTTTGATAATTCTTTTGTTGTTGGATAGGGTATACTTCAAAGTTGGTCCCATATAAATTTGAAAAATTTCGACCCTAAGGATTGAGAAATAGGGAATGGTTGATTGTTCCCCACTGAATATTCATCTGGGAGCCGATTCTGTTGAAACTTGATACACATATGTAGTTCTAAAAAATAAAAATAAAACATTTAAACAAAAAATAGAACCGACGAAAGAAGAAAGTAACTGAAAAGCAAAACAAATAACTTTGTAACAAAAAATTAAACTTTCGAAAAGAGAAAGGAAGAAATAAAAAAGTAACTTTTTAGTCTAACTTTTTAGTCTAAGTATGGAACAGACGCAGAACATTGTTGCAGCAACATGGAACTCGCCAACAAAATATTTTCTGTACAGACGTGCAACCAAAATTATGGAACATAAAATTATTATTTTATGACGCTAGTCATAAAAATTCAATCATTTCTCATCTTGTCTCTATCTATCTCATTTAATTTGTTTAGTTTATTTATATGTATGTATCTTGTTTATTTATATGTATAAAACTAGTGTTGGATAATATCTATATATTATTAGTACAAATAGTAAAATATATAATGTAAATTGTAACCAATCTAGGTAACAAAACATAATAAAATATTAGGAAAGCATAAAATATTAGATAATATGACCAATTTGTACCGGAACATTTAACTCCTCCTACAAAATATCAAATAATTTTGATTTTTACAGCAACAATTCAAGGACATGTTTTTTGTTGCTGCAACCACTATACACATTTGCAACATAATAGGTTGCTGCACAATGTTCCTCGTTTGTAGGCCTTATAAGTCTCACACTAATATAAATACCTAAATAATTTTTAGTCGGCGCCAAACAAACAAGATCTAATATTTTGTAATATTTACTTTTAACCGAAAATCAGATTCACCCTTCGCCCATTTCGATGGAGATTTTTTGGCGCCGACTCAAAATTATTTAGGTATTTCAATTAGTGTAGGACTTTTTTCGAAGGTTTAATTTTTTGTTACAAAGTTATTTTTTTAGCTTTTCAGTTACTTTCTTCTTTCGTCGGTTCTATTTTTTGTTAAAAAGTTTTATTTAGTTTATTTTGACAAATACCATAATAAAGCTACCAATTTTAATAGCATATTTGTAATCGACACAAAAAATTTAAAAACATTTCACAAGACTTTACCGCATAAATGATACCACTTGTATCGATTGATGAAGGGACTAGCTGATACTTATATAGACGTGGTTTATACGATTGTATATTGTATTTTATAATGGAGTTATTATTTTATATACACGTTATTAACATTGCGTAAATAAAGTAAAATTTGATAATTTTATATTAAAAAGAAGAAAACTATTTATAAAAAGCGGCATATGTATTTTATTATAATGCTATAACAATTATTAATATGCTTACCGTACTTAAAAGTGTGATATAGGGCATAGGTGGGCAGACCTTTACTGCACTCAGCTCTGAGTGAGAGTTAGGAAGAAAGATAGAGTAAATATAGGATATCCTACCAATTATTATTATTCTCTTTTTTTAATTAAAACATTTTCTGAAAAAAATATAATAATACCAACTATTTTTTATGGTCACTATTATTCAAAGTATACAATACATACAATACATTGAATACATACTCTGGAATTTTGGACTGGTAATTTGGGGCTTAAAATGTACCTTTTTAATATATTTGGGTATGAATAAAATATATATGATATATAAATTATAAAATATAAATCATTTGATCTTTTACATTTACCGCTTGTAAATTTTTTGATGATTTAGTTTTAGTTTAGATTTTAGGAAATTCCGAATAATTTGCCTAAACTATTCATATCGGAGAACTAATAAACAATTATTTACTTGATTTAATTATTTTTTCTTAGCAGGGGGTATAGTGTCATCGGAATTTGATGACACTGGATACAAAAAAGATGCCAATGATAAAGCTGGGAGGGGGAGGGTTGGTAATTTGTTACTAATTTCTAAATGGTTATATTTTATATAGTGGGAATACATATAGTTGTTGTTGTTGTAATTATTGTTATAGCTATCATCATTATTGTTGTTATTATTGTTATTATTATTATTATGTTTTTTGGTGTATCTCTCCATATTGTAAAAGATATTTTTTAAACAATAAATATTTTGTAAAACTAATTCTAAATTGATTGAATAAATTATTGGGCAATAATCGGTTGGACCTGTATTGAAACATCGTTCCGGCTTACTTAAGTAAGGAGAGCCGTTCGACTCCGGCGAGTCGTCTGCGCCCACCTCTGAATTATAGTGCAAACAAAGATAAGAGATGGTTTACAGTAATTTGTGAACAAAATGATCTGTACGTAATTGTCAAAATTTGGTTCTTGAGAGGTTCTAAAACTACAAAACTTAAAAAACTTAATAAAACGAAATATATTAGTCTTCTTAAGGAAACTCTCTAGCTCCTTCTAAACCATGCGACGGATTTTGAAACGGTTTTCACCATCATGCAGATAATTTTTTCCGGAATGTTTATATAGTATATGTAATCTAAAAATAACATATTTTAAAAATAATATTTAAAAAAAAATTGTTTGTTTCCAATACCATTATAAAACAAAACGTGTGTAGGATGGTACCATATTTGGATTTAGCCTAGGGCAACATCTAACTTAAATATGTTGCCACTGATGACACTGGCAAGTGTTTAATTTGTACATACCAAGAAACATGTAATAATTACAGGACAACAGAAAATATATAGTTAACCCAAATTACTTAAAACTCTCTGGTTTATTTTAATTATGGATATGTATAATTCCACCGACAAAAGTTTTTGGAAATTTATTTTATTTTATTTTTTTTAACAAAAATAATAATAGTTTAAGGCATAGGTGGGCAGACCTTAACTGCACTCAGCTCGGAGTGAGAGGTAGGAAGAGAGATAGAGTAAATATAGGGTATCCTACCGATTATTTTTATTTTATTTTTTTAATTAAAACATTTTCTGAAAAAAATATAATGATACCAACTCTTTTTTATGGTCACTATTATACAAAGTATACAATACATTGAATACATACTCTGGAATTTTTGGTTGGTAATTTGGGGCATGAAATGTACCTTTTTAATATATTTGTGTTTGAATATAAAATATAAATGTTATATAAATAATAAAAGATAAATCTTTTGACCTTTTTCGTCTACCGCTTGACAATTGTAAACCACTTAAATTTTTTGATGGTTTAGCTTTAGTTTAGATTTTAGAATTAGATTTTTGGAAATTCCAAATAATTTTCCTAAACTATTCATATCGGAGAAGTAATAAACAATTATTTACCTGATTTAATTATTTTTTTCTTAGTAGGGGGTGTAGTGTCATGGGAATTTGATGACACTGGGTACAATAAAGATGCCAATGATAAAGCTGGGTGGGGGGGGGGGGGGCATTTATTGGTAATTTGTTACTAATTTCTAAATGGTTAAATTTTACATAAAGTGGGAATACATATAGTTGTTGTTGTTGTTGTTGTAATTATTGTTCTTGCTATCATCATTATTATTGTTATTATTATTATTATGTTTTTGGTGTATCTCTCCATATTGTAAAAGATATTTTTTAAACAATAAATATTTTAAAAAACTAATTCTGAATTGTTTGAATAAATTATTGGGCAATAATCGTAGGCAACCTGTATTGAAACATCGTTCCATCTTACTTCAAAACATTTTTTTTTAGTTACTCTCACCCAGCTTATGGAGAGTCGTTCGACTCCGGCGAGGCGCCTGCGCCCACCTCTGGTTTAAGAAACTAAAAAAACACGCTTTTTACAATCAAATTAAATATATCCATATTTAAATATTATTTTCTACTTTTTAGTTCGGCTTGCTATAAAAGCGTGTTTTTTAGTTTTTTTGAACTATTTATTTTTGCTTTTTTAGTCTTACTTTACAGCTCGAATGTGTACAGAGATATTTAGGATTTAAATTTTCAATCTTAAACCGTCAATATCTCTGTAAAAATTAGAGGAACAGAAAAAATCATTAGAAACTTAATTATAGTAAAACTAATTTTCTACAACTCTACTTCTTATGTGTTTTTCGATTTTTCCAATATTAAGAAATATATACCAAATTTTGTGTACCCTTCTCCCTCTAAACCCTCTTTTCCTTGCCGATTCCGGTCATGCTTACTATAAAAATGCATTGTCATTCGAGCTACATATACATACAAAGTTTCATTTCGATTCGACAATTAGTAGTGAGTGAAAATCACGCTAAAAGATTTCGTTACATACATAGATACATACCAAGTTAATAAAAGCGTGTTAATGATAAAAAAAAAACATCAATATCAATTTATTTGTTTTAAATTAATATTTTAAATGATCGTATGATTTTTATAAATAATCAACAATATTCAATTGAAGATTTATATTTTTTTCAAAGGGGTCATCTCCTGAAAAGAAATCAGAAAATGAAATTATCAAAATAGTTTTAATTAATTTATATTTTAATAAAGATGTTAAGACCTTTTCATATCAACATTTAAGATCCTTTTTTTCGTTTGTGTTTTTATCGATAACAAAACAAATTTTTTTCTATAAATCTGAAAATCTGACCTAATTTGCAATTTTACAAGTGAAAATAACCACTAACTGAGTTAATTGCTTAAATATCCGGTATATGACTGAATTATGAAAAAGACTTTAAAAGGGTTGTTTTTTGTTAAAAAAATAATATTCTTTGTCTTTAAATTTTTTTTCTATCTCTTACAAAGTTTCAATGATAGACAGATTTGCCCATTTTGTCCAAACGTGGTCCGATTTGGCCCATTCACCAACTGGACCTCAATTTTTAGCTCTAGAACACACACAAAATTTCATTATTTATTTTTGTATTTAAGTTATCGAGTCCACATACGGACGGACGGTCATGCAGAAATGGACTAAGAGGTCATTTTATGAACACCAATAACAAAAAATGTTTTTCTGTGATCGATATCTAAACTTATATATATTATATACCGGGTATCAAAATTAGATTTATGAACATTTTATTGTTTTTATATCGAAATTTCTTTGAAAATTCATGTGTGTGAAGTTAGAACCGCCATTTTTTAAAACCAAAAAAGTAATCACTGAGCTAGAAATGTGCTACGTTGTGCTGCAAGCCGATCTTAGAAATTTTAAATAATGAAACGATAATTTTAAAAAAAATTTTAAGGCCCCACCCCGCCATTTGACCGGAATTTAAAAAAATAGTTGTGCTCGATTGTGCTAGCTTGTGCCGCAAACCGCGATTCAATATTGCAATTAGTTTCGTAAGAAATCGCGTTTAAAAAAAATCACAGCAACGCCATGTTGTCGGAATGAAAAAAAATTGCGACAAAATGGCGCTGTTGGGTCTGAAAAGCGTTTTTTTTTAATTTTCGCTTCATTTTTCAAAAGCTTTACGATCGGCTTGCGGCAAGACGTAGTTCCTAGCACAAAGTAGCATAATGATTTTTTTTATCAAAATGGCGGTGCTAACTTCACACACACGAAAATTCTTTTATCCTATAGAAATAATTTTTGCCATTGGCTCTTCCTCAACCATGTAAGTATTTTTTTTTACTAAATCTGAAAAAAAAACAATAAATAATTTTTTTGATTGATCATTAATTAATTAATTTAATTAAATTGAATAAAATCATATTTATTAGTGTAGGTATTGTTTGTTTATAAAAAATTAATTGGGTAGAATGTGAATAACCACAGGAATTAAATCCTACATTCATTCAATTATCGTTTATAAAAGAAGGTAGATTATTTATTTTGTTTTGAAATTTTGAACTAAAAAATTTGATATTTAAATTTTAAAACGGAAGCTATTCAAACTAATCATATCCACGGCTTCGTACACGGAGTTTGAGCTTGTTGTTTCAAGTAAATAGAGTAATTTACAAAAATATAGCACAATATGGCGATCCCACGCTTCACATTGCCTTGACTATATTTAGCTAAACTACTTTAGCTAAATCGGAGATACACTCATTGATTCACTTATCAAAATTCTCAGATACTTTAAATTGTCCTAAAAAGTTAAGTCTTTAGGTAAAAATAAAGATAAACATTTAAAACCCTGAATGAAATTTCCTTACAAAAGAAAAATTTAACACACTTTGATTTAACGTCACTTGTTAGTAAATCTTTCCGGTCTATTTCCTATTATACGATCGATATGACCGTAAATTTAGTACCGTTAAGGAACTCTCAAATATTATCCGAGGCTAAAAATTGATGCAGAAATAAAAACGTCTGTAAAAGTAAAAACGTTGGTAAATTGATATTTTTTCAGTCTTAAAATAAATTAATGTAAAAAAAAAACATTTTTTAAAACAAGCTTTTAGCTAAATGCTCTAAAAATAAGAAAATAAACTTTAAATTGAATCAAACCCATTAATTTATTACATTATAAAATTGATATGATATTAAAGCTTGTTGCGAGATCTACTTGTGCAGATGTATTGACCTTCTTTTTTTTTTATACAGAAGCAAATCTCGCGACAAGCTTTAATATTATATAAATTTTGTTGGTAAAATTAAAGTTTTCCTATTTTTCCCGTAAGTTTGAAGATATCCCGTGTCGAATGTAAAATACCGCATCCTTCTAGCATTTCCAAAAGTGGGTTAGAATTTGTATAGATTATAGGATATGTATATATTATAGGATATGAATCTTTTTCGAAATTCCCCCCCCCCCCACACCAAATCCCGTCATTTTCAGCGGAAATCATCCATTACAATGAAAAATAATGATTAAAATAATTTTCAGGATTTCTGAAAATACTTTTTATGATCTTTTGTAGACAAAATCTACCGATTTCACACACAGAATGTTTTAAAAAAATGTGCGTATTAATAAATTCGTTAGTATGGTAAAAATTGGTTTTAAGGATATCTTAAGGATGGATCTAATTTTTCTTTCTTGAAAATAATTTTAATCATTACTTTTCATCATACTGGATTATTTCCGCTGCAAAAGGAGGAGATTAGGTGTGGATGGAGGGGGCTATTTCGAAAGAGATCCATGAATATTGTCAATGCCGCCAAGGTAACTCCATTTCCGATTCACTATGATGCGTTCCACTGGAAAATTTCAATTAGTCTACGTTGGATTGAAATCAATGCCATTCGTTACTTTTTTTTTGCATAATCATAATGTACACATTTTGCAATTGAATTATATACGTCAATAGATAATAATAAAATTTCATTTATATGTTTAATAGATTAATTGATATGGCTAAAAGGAAATGTCAAAATGTGTATTATTCTAGAATAATATCGTATAATATTCAATTTTATTTTTACAAAGAATGTGTTTGTTATAAAAATATTAAAACTATTTATGGGTGTTGGTAAATTCCGTACTTTTTTCACAAATAATTCCGCAAGAAATATTTATATACAAACAGTCGAGGACATTACTCCCCTTCTCGGGACAGTTAGGTAAACAATTCGAAATTTACCCTGCAGTATTAGCGAATTTTCAAAGAAAATACTGCTATTGAGGTTGTACCGATGACACAACCAATAGCAATATAAATGTCCACATGGCTCATATGAAATATGGCAGGTTAGAAAAATCCTGTGTAATATTATCGATAATGACCATAAAATAGACAAATCTAATTTAAAACTTGTAAAGGCAGTACAAAATTCTTCAGAACAGAATGCATACGAAAGCATTTACATTCAGAAATTTAAAAGAAATACTATGAAATTAGACAATGGACCGGTTCCAAATTCAGATTTAATCAAAATTTTACGGAACAATTAATCGTCAGTATGTCCGTCTCTCTATTTCTGAAGATGTCAAAGTATAAAAACCCGTTTGCTGCGCAACGTATAACTTAGCACCAATCAAGAGCGATCTTAGAATAGATTCAAACGTCGGTCAAACATATATAAGCAAGGCACAACCAAGAAAACGTCGTGAAACTGTCACCAAATTAGCAACGAATATCATATCCTGAGACAATATAAGAGTAATTTTAATAAGAGTGATGTTAACAAGAGTAAATTTAATGAAAGAAATTTTAACAAGAGTAATTTCAATAAAATTTATTATATTTTAATTTATTTTGTTAAATTTTTTATTTATTTTTATTTTTGTCTATTGATTTCGATTTTCTGTCTTTTTCTAATTGTCAAAGAGTAAATTACGACTAGCTAATGTATACTATGATGACTACTTTGTAGTCGAAATACGTATTTATAATACAAAAACTGATCTAGTTATTGGGGCGAATTTGAAATTTTATTTCAAAAACCTAGAGTTCTTGTTAATTATCATTTGATAATCTAATATATATATATAACGTGTCTGTCACCGCTCAGATTTAACCCGATTGGAATGTAATTCGGTATCTAAAAGCTCAAGTTGGTTAACGGGTAAAATCGGTGGAGGGGATAGGGGATTTTAGAAGGAGAGAGAAACACATTATTTGGCATATCTACTATAATATCGGAAAAAATGAAAAATACATAAGAAGTACAGTTGTAGAAAATTAGTTTTACTATAACTATTTTTCTCATCATTTTTACTGTTACACTAATATTTACAATTTAAGATTGAAAGTTAAAATCCTAAATATCTCTGTACACATGAGATGTACGTATGAGATAAATGATTCTTTATACATTTTTCGATTGTTCTGATATTAAGAGAGATATTTTATATTCTGTGTTTTCTTCTGTCTGTATTTCCCCTTTCCCCTTGACTTAGGTTATTTATTAATAAAATTGGCCTTGCATTTTGATCAGACTAAAATTGTGTCCGCTAGAGAATAATTTATATATTCTAAGGAAATTACGAATGTTTTTATTGCATGTTAAATGTGCGGAATTTACTTCGTACCAATTTAGAATATTTTTATTGTGGATTCAAAAAACCGGTTTATAAGAATAAAATGGTATTATTTACTTGCTAAACCTATCGTAATTTACATAATAAATTTTTAACGAACAAATGATTAAATATTTATTCAAATTTGATTTGTATAGAACAAGTGTTTTTTTAATAAGTAAGCTACGAATGTCAAGGATTTCATGGATTTGATTATGATTTGAATAAATCTTTGTATAAAGCTCTATTTCGTAATCTATGTCCACCCTAAGTAGTTTGTAGCCATTTCACGATAAAGAAAACAAATCTTATCCTAGATTTTAAATTGAATTAAATTAACACGCATTTTAGGAATACAATCTCATAAAGCTAATAATTGTAATCGTTATTCTTCTGAGTTTAACGTTAATGCCGTTCGCATAAATATCTTAAGATTTTAGTTGAGGTTTAACAATCATGCCTTTTCTCTAAAAAAGCACGATTGAAACAGTAATTTAACGGGTTGCATTGAGATTGCTGTAAACAAAAGCTATTTAACTTACTGGTTGATTAATGTTAGTAAAAATTTAATAACCATCCATATATATATATATATTATCAATGTGAGTTACCGACGTTTAGTATTTATGTTTTAAGTAATAAAAATGTCTGAATTAGATAAATTTATCTTCAGACACACTTTAATTAAACGGAAAACATATTATTATCTACTTAGCATGTTTTTATAAGCATTAAGTTATCTCAAAATACTTATAATTAATTTAATATTGATTAAGTTATTTAGGTATATTGTTGTTAATAATAGGTTGTGTCTGCTACTACGCTAACAAAATGTGGAAGATATATAAGCGAATTTTCTCCAAAGGAAATATAGCTATTGTTTTTGTACTGATGATGGAATTTCGTAAAACTTTCTTCAAACGTCCATCCTACCTACAAGATATTAAAAATCACTATCGTTAAAATTTATATATATATTGTTGTAGTGAAAATTATTGAGAATTATTTTTCTGGATCCAACACAATATGTTCTAATTATATTACGAAAAATATTAAGTAAAATATTACGGAAAATATTTTAGATAACAATATCTCCTTGGAAAAAGGAGTTTTTTTTTCTAAGTACAAAAAGAAAATAATCGAGTTCGATTTATTTTTTTTCTTAAACAAAGTGTTCGAAAATTGAAAAGAAACTAATAGCTGCTTTGATTTAAAGTTTTTCTTTTTTTTAATCAAAAAATTGGAAAAAATTATTAGATATAATTTAATAAAAAATCAAAAGTCTAAATTGAATGTTTTTATAACATAAATAGCATCACAAATAAATAATTTTGTAAAAACAAGATTGAGTAAACAGAATAAGCAAGCTTATGTATTGTAAAATTGTGTAAAGATTTTGAAATCACACTGGCCGTGTTCATTAAGTCGGTAGTTAAATATCAACCAAGCGGGGTGTGATGATGGTTCAAACCTTGGAGAGGTATTATAATTTTTAATTAATTTTATAAATAATCTGAACACTCCGATTACGTCCATGGTTGTTGATAAACTAAAATATTCTAGAAGCCTCCATGCGAAAATATATTGTCAAAAAAAATATTTATTCAAAAAAACAACCATGTTTTCGAAAGATCTTTGACGGGTATATAAACCGGTGACCTGTCGGTGACCGGTGAATTGGATTCTCTTTTTTTTTAAATAAAATCAGTTTTTTTTTTTTTCGAAAAAACTTGTGTTTAATTTAATTTTTTTCTTTTCTCAAACAAATTTTTGTGCGTGTCGTTTCAATTAGAAAATATTTAGTAAAACCTTTTACTAATATATTTATATTTTTTTTGTCGAGTATCGGAATCATTTGCAGGTTCGGGCAGCGCTCCTTTGAGGTATAAAGAGAGCCAAGATACCGTGACAATATACATATTATATATATATATATATATATATATATATATATATATATTTATATATATATATATATATATATATTTATATATATATATATATATATATATATATATATATATATATATATATATATATATATTTATATATAAGTTTATGTGTCTGTGACTCTCTAGCGGTCACAGTTTTATTCCGATCGGAATGAAATTTGGTATTTGAGGCGCTTTTGGTATTCGAAAGGTCAAGTTCGTTAATGGGTAAAATCCGACAAGAGGAAAGAGGGGTTTATTTTTACTATTATTTTGTTTCTAATCATTGTTCTGTTACACTAATATTTACAGAAATATTTACAATTAAAGATGGAAAGTGAAAATTCTTAATGTCTTAGTTTGGAAAAAATAATATGGTAGCAAAATTGATTTTCTTCAACTTTACTTCTAATACATTTTTCGATTGTTCTAATATTAAGAGAGATATTTTATATTTTGTGTTTTCTTCTCTATGCCTTCTTTCCCCTTGATCTATGCCATTTATTAATAATCAGATACGACCATTAGATTTTGATTAGACTATAATTGTGGTGGCTAGAGAATAATTGATGTATTCTAAGGAAATTCGTTAAGTTGACGCGACTCCTGCGTCACAATTTTTTTTTTAATTTTAAAATGTTACCACGTTGCTTGTGTAAATTAAGGCACGATACTATCACACACTGGCATTTTTTTGGAATAATGGTAATAATCGTTATCAGATTTTCTTTAGTGGTGGTGGAATTGGGAAAATAAAAGAAATGTTAGATATACATGCAGCTGTGGCTCTATTCAAGAGGAACTATCACTGCATTAACTTTCTCGTATGACAAACGATAGATTAAAATAACGAACCCTCCCCAAAAATGTTTAGAGGTCGTTCACGAATTTTAAAAATTTTTAAATTGAACGAAATTTGAACCTTTTTTAAACCTTTGAACTAAAATTATCAGTATGTCATTTTTGTTATAGATAAAAAATGTCGCTAACTGAAAATATTTTAAATATAAAAGAAAATTCAAATTTATAAAAAAATTTTTGCATATAAAAAAATGTAATTGTAATGAGAAAAAGAAATTACCATTCGAACATAATTTTTTTGATCCAAAGATAATAATAAGGACCACTTTTCAAATAAATAGTAGATGGAGGTGTAAGGATTAATTTAAATTGAAAAAAATTAGCAAGCACTGTTCGTGGAAATTGGGGTTTGCCAATTTTGCACGGAAAAATTTTTAAAAATGTTGCAAATTATGTACAAAGAATAATTTTGATATTCACTGAGCGCTTGGCACATAATTGTTGACAGTTAAAAAACAATAAATAAACGTTAAGCACTTAAGCGTGGTAGTAGACACGGTGTTATATATGTTTTTATAATACTAATGAATTCTTAATCATTTCAATATGATGAATCATTAATAAATTATGAGCCTTTAATTAATTCCGATGAATTGTTTTACGCAGATATATAATGGAAGTTTTTTAATATTAAAAAAGGGAATTTGGGGTATATGGAACCAATAAAAGATTTGTGAATTTTGTATATTCCTTAAGATCAACACACCTGGAAATCCTGAAAAACTTGAAATAGTGATTTAATTTTTGTTAGATTAGAGAAAACCTGGAAATGTTGTGAAATTTTTTCCATGGTCATGAAAAAACTAATTTTTTCAACTTAAAAATAATTAAAGAACGGAAAATTACTTATCTTCAATATCAACAAAAATTTTAATGCGGACATAATATTTTGTGTCTATTCAGATAACTTATTAATTCCTAAATGTACACTCCCGTTCAATAAAATTTCGAATCAGTCTCTCACAATTTTTATTATTCTTATAGTAAAGGTTTTTGACAGATACAACATTTTATTTAATTTTTATTCGTAAAATGGAGATATAACAATTAACATGTATTTACATTACATATTCTTACTCTATCACTGACTTGTTTACATAAATAACAAATATAAAACTTCCATTTCTTTTTTCACATTTAAAATATATACTACTTATCTTTGTTTATAAATAAATAATATACAGAGTGTTACAAAAGTGAGGAGATTGATGAAATGTAAGAAAATTAACATTTGAAGTTGGTTCAATTTTTTTGAACGGGAGTGTACTCTTCCGTAAGAGATACGTTCGGTGATATTGGCACGGTGATATCGGTGAATGGCACGTGGCGAGCTCAAATAGCTTTAACGACTTACACGTCTAATAGTCGAGTGCTTAAAGTTATCGGACAAGTGTCTGAACTTACTAAAATTGTAAACAAAGATAGAATTGAGCTATTTTGGCCATTTCATGCGATCAGAAAAGTACGAGATAACAAAGACAACATTAATGGATATAATAGTTGCAAAAATAGTAATGCGCAGACTGGTTGCCTGGACATTTTTAAAGCATGTATTAGAATTGGTTTGAGATAAATCACCAGAGCCGCTGAAAACGCAACATTGTAGAGTATTTTGATCTCCAACATTCCATAGAGGATATGGAACTCTATGTGAGTGTTTATATGGGACATGTGGGAGTGATAAAAACCCTGAAAAAATCATGGAATTTTATCTTTGACATTGTGACCAGTCTGTTAGAATATCACATGCTACGCCCATTTAAACATAGTATACAAAAGTGAATTTTGCTAAGACATGGTTTAGTAAGACCAGACGAAGTGGAATATTATCTGTATTTTTTTAAATTCGTCTTAACCAAGAGTATAGTCGTAGTACCAGCCAAGTAGCCGCGCTTGTAAAGGCGTTGTGTTTACTTGGCACTGGGAGGTTATGGGTTCGAATCTCGACATCGGAGGTTTGTCAATTATTTAAAAAAAAGGGCGGTTAATTGACTAATCAGTCGGCGTATGGACAAGAACCAAGTGACCGGTTATGCTTGTGAAGGGTTTCTGCAGTTTCCTTCACGAACTCCAGATGAGTATCGACATAGTTCCTATCAAAATCGTCTGCAGCCGCTCATCTTACCAATTCCTAGTCTACACACAAAATTCCTGGTCCTCCACTCTCATCTTCACATCCTTAGGCATCACAATGGATCTTATGGTCGAGGTGGGTGCCGTTCAGGAGAGCCACTACAATCTATCTATCTAAAGTAGTAGTAGTAGCTATAGGGAGGGTGAACCTAGCAAGTAGGCCTATTTAGGTTTTTTATACCGGTACCCTGAGGACAAGAAGTTTCTATGTCGGCTAGGAATTGGTGTTGTGTAACCACAGTCGACTTTGATAGGAACTATGCCAATATTCATCTGGAATTTGTTAAAGGAAACTGCAGAAAACCTCTACAAACATAGCCAGTTACTTTCGTCCTTGTCAATACGCTGACGGTTTAATCAATTAAACGCCCCATTATTTTTATTTTTTTAATTAATTTGACTGTCAAACTACCGTCGTTGGAATCAAACCAGTAACCTCCCAGTTCCGACTAGAGTGCCTGTAGCGGTGTCGCTTCATCATTAAATTATTATTATAATTTTGTTTTTCATTTTTTATCTGTTGCATTTCAACTATAACTTCCCTCTATTATCACGGTTGCTGTGAATGTTAACAACCTTGGTAATTTACATATAAAAATAATAACATTTCATAAATCAATCGACCACTCTGACTGGTTAACCAAGACTAAGTCGTGTTATATATAATCCCAGTCATCAGTATAAATTTTAAAAATGGCTAATCGGTATAAAATCTGTAGCCTTTTACGGTCACGAAAAATCTATGTAAATTTTTTACGATGTATACATAATTTTTTTTACTTAATTAAAATTAATTCAATTTATAAGTAGATGGGAATTATTTTGATATTTCCCTAATTTTGCAATTTACCGATCAAGAATAGAATACCTATTCCATTGACATTGTATTTAGCATATTTCGAAATTTCTATCATTTGTACGTTAAAAGTTGATAATGCGCCTCTGAGGCAAGATTTTAACATAGATATTATACAGGTCTCTTATTATGTACAATGGATTTGCAATGCAGTCAGTGTCATTAATTTTTTTAGGTTAACAAGGTAGTTGCGTTTATATGTAACCAGTTTTTGTATTTGAAAATGAACGACAACCGTTTACTTCTAAAAAATAAATCATTAATTTATTGGAGAAAGCCGTGTTGCTACAGTGGAAAGATGGATCACATATTATTAATACAACGACAGTTTTAATTCAATTATGATCTAATATTTCCTCTATATATTTATACGAGGTGATCATTATATCAAATTATCTACAAAGTTAAAAGCGATGTTTTCTTTGTAAATCTAGCTTTTATTTTATATCGTTTTCCAACTATTTAGAGCAGAGGTGGGCATGGCCACTGGGCTTTCCATAAGCTGTGTGAGAGTAAGTAAGAAAGGTATGTTTTGAAGTAAGACGGAACGATATTTCAATACAGGCTGTCCTACGAATTATTTCCCAATAATTTATTCAATCAATTCAGGAATAGTTTTAGGAATATTTTCAATTTCCGTAACTGAAAGGCTTTTCATGCATAAAGCCTGCTGATGTATGATACAATGAAATGATAAAAGATTTTTTAATTCAGGGATTTTTTTTTTAAATTGCAATTAAACCGTTATTACAGCCCATTATATTACTTGCATCATCCGCGGTAAGTGAAACAAATTTTTCTAAAGGTAACGATTTTATTCGTGCAAGTACTCCGTTATAGAGATTTTCAACGGTCGTTTCGCGATGTAGGGAAATCATCGCAAAGAGTTCTTCTTTAACAAATAAATCATCGAAAACCATACGAATGTAAATTAACATTTGCGCATTGCGCAGTATTTGTTGCATCGGTCGATTCGTCCAACTGCAATGAATAGCACGAATAGTACTTTTCACTTTATTAATTCAAAGTAGACTAACTCGAAGAAACTCAGTCAGGTTGAGTAAGCTAACATAAAATTCCCACTTTATGTAATTAAACAATTTAACCATTAAGAAATCGGTAACAAAATACACCCCCCCCTCCCAGCCTTATCATTGGCATGTTTATTGTATCTAGTGACATCAAATTCCAATGACACTCCTCCTACGAAGAAAAAGTAGTTAAATGAGGTAAATAATTGTTTATTAGTTCTCCGATATGAATAGTTTAGGCAAATTATTCGGAATTTCCAAAAATCTAATTTTAAACCATCTAAAAAATTGTCAAGCTGTAAACGTAAAAGATCAAAAGATTTATATTTTATATTTTATGTAACATTTATATTTTATTCATACACAAATATATTAAAAAGGTACATTTTATGCCCCAAAATTCCAGAGTATGTATTCAATGTATTGTATACTTTGTATAATAGTGACCATAAAAAAGAATTGGTATTATTATATTTTTTTTCAGAAAATGTTTTGAATTAAAAAAACAAAATAGTAATACTTGGTGGGTACCCTGTATTTACTCTATCTCTCTTCCTACCTCTTACTCAGTGCTGAGTGTAGGCAAACTTTGCCCACCTATGATTTAGAGGTGAGTGATAATAGATGCATAAACTTTTTGAATCCACATTTTATCCGACAATAATAGTTTCAGAAATAAACGCATGATATAAAACTAATTTAATTAACAATAAAATTTACCTCTAGTAAGTAGACCATCATTATATAAAAGAGTATCTATTTAAACAAAGTTACAATGTTTGCGGCAAACCTCATAGTTATTTTATTATTTAAAAAAAAAAAAATTTTTTTTGAAAAAACATCCATATATGTTCTGGGTGAATAAAATATTTTTATACCCAGTATATTTGTAAATATACAAGGTATATTAAGTTTAGTCCCGACTTTGTAACGCTTGAAAATATTAATCCTTGACAAAAATGCTTCACAAAGGTATTCATAAAATGGCCTAATTCGGCCATTTTCACATGTCCGTCCGTCCGTCCGTCCGTCTGTGAAGCCGATAACTCAAGAACGAAAAGAGATAACGAGCTGAAAATTTTTGTGTGTGTTCAAGAGCAAAAAAGTAAGGTCAAGTTCGTTAATGGGCAAAATCGGAACATGTTTCCCCCCACTAGAAAGGGGGGTCTTTGAAACCGTAGTAGATAGAAAAAAAATTTGTTAAAAAAAATCTTCTACTCTTTAAAATAAACAACTTCTGTTTCAAAACTTTTTTCATAAAGTCAACCGTTTTTTCAAAATTTTTGCTTAAAGTTGAAAATGAGTCGATCGAAGAAGGGCACATGTACAAACATAACATACATCAAATAGTATTGTTATACCCAGCATATTTGTAAATATACAAGGTATATTAAGTTTAGTCCCGACTTTGTAACGCTTGAAAATATTAATCCTTGACAAAAATGCTTCACAAACGGACAGACGTCTGTCCGTCTGTGAAGCCGATAACTCAAAAACGAAAAGAGATAACGAGCTGAAAATTTTTGTGTGTTCTAGACCAAAAAAGTAAGGTCAAGTTCGATAATGGGCAAAATCGGAACGTGTTAAAAAATTATATCTTTGATACCGTAGGATATAGAAAAAAAAAATTTGTAAATATACAAGGTATATTAAGTTTAGTCCCGACTTTGTAACGCTTGAAAATATTAATCCTTAACAAAAATGCTTCACAAATGTATTTATAAAATTTCCTAACTCGGCCATTTTGGCATGTCCGTCTGTCCGTCTGTGAACCCGATAACTTAAGAACGAAAAGAGATAACGAGCTGATATTTTTTTTGTGTGTTCTAGAGCAAAAAAGTAAGGCTAAGTTTGTTAATGGTCAAAATCGGAACATGTTTCCCCCCACTAGGAGGGGGGAAATATCCGCCTTTGAAACCGTAAGAGATAGAAAAAAAATTTGTTAATAAGAAATCTTCTTCTTTATAAAATAATCATCTTTTGCTTGAATAATTTTTCCTTAAACTCAATAGTTTTCTCATAATTTGTGCACAAAGAGCAAATAAGAGGGGGGAATTACACATCTTTGAAACCGTAACAGATAGAAAAAAAATTTGTTGAAAAAAATCATATTCTCTTTAAAATAAACAACTTTTGTTTGAAACACTTTTTCATAAACTCAATAGTTTTCTCAAAATTTGTCCTCAAAGTTGAAAAAAATAAGAAATACAATTGATAGGCGAATGAAGGCATGGTCTATATGGACCCGTTGGTATACATAACAACCGTACATACTATTTTTGTACCCAGTATATTTGTAAATATACAAGGTATATTAAGTTTAGTCGCGACTTTGTAATGCTTGAAAATATTAATCCTTGACAAAAATGCTTTACAAAGATATTCATAAAATGGCCTTATTCGGCCATTTTCACATGCCCGTCCGTCAATCTGTCTGTCTGTGAAGTCGATAACTCAAAAACGAAAAGAGATAACGAGCTGAAAATTTGTGTATGTGTTCTAGACCAAAAAATTAAGGTCAAATTCGTTAATGGGCAAAATCAGAAAGTGTTTCCCCCACGCCAGGGGGGAAAAAATATATCTTTGAAATCGTAAGAGGTAGAAAAAAATTTTATTGACAAAAAAATTTTCTTCTCTTTAAAATAAACAACTTTTGTTTGCAAAATTTTTTTATAAACTCAATAGTTTTCTCAAAATTTGTCCTCACATGTACAAACGTAACATACATCAAATAGTATTGTTTTTATGTTTATTTCAGTTTTGTAAACCAGGTGTATATATGAGTTCAAGGTGTAAGTGATTTTCCTTTTCAAAGAAATAGTTGGTCTCGTACAGATCTCAAAATTTTGCAAAAAGTTTATTCAAAGGTCCATCGATCCTACCAAAAATTATATATAATGTATATATTTATATTTA
This sequence comes from Nineta flava, assembly GCA_963920215.1. Lineage (NCBI taxonomy): Eukaryota > Metazoa > Arthropoda > Insecta > Neuroptera > Chrysopidae > Nineta > Nineta flava. Next base: position 15,075,352 of record OY986041.1, on the reverse strand, counting down.
CATATATATATATATATATATATATATATATATATATATATATATATATATATATATTTATATATATTTATACATGTATACATATATATATATATATATATATATATATATATATATATATATATATATATATATATATAAATGTATAAATATATTTATATATATATATATATATATATATATATATGTATATATTTATATATACGTATTTATATATATATATATATATATATATATATATATATATATTTGTATTCTAACGCAGCATTGGCTATTTCTTGGCGTTGACCTTACACTTCCTATTGACTAACACTTCTCATTGACGCTTCGCTTTGAATACGGTACGCTATAGCTTACGTTTCGCGTTGGTAAACGCAAAGCCTTGACCTAACACTTCTTACTGATTAACGGTTCTCATTGACCAACGCTTCGCGTTCGCTGACTTACGGCTTGCTTTAGCTTACGGTTCGCATTGGTTAACGCTGTGAATTGTTTAACGGTTCGCATGAAATCACGCTTCGCTTTGAATAACTAACGCTTCGCATTAAACAACGCTTCGCGTTGGCTGACTTACGGTTCGCTTTAGCTTTTAGTTTCGCGTTAGTAAACGTATTGCGTTTACCAAAGCTTCGCGTTGACCTTACACTTCCTATTGACTAACGCTTCTCATTGACCAGCTTCGCGTTGCCTGACGCTTCGCTGACTTACGTTTCATTAAAGCTAACATTTCGCGTTGGTTAAGGATTCACGTGAAATCACGCTACGCGAATCAACAAAGCGAATCCCGGACGATTCACTTTGAATAACTAACGCTTCTCATTGACCAACGCTTCGCATTTCTGACTTACGGTTCGCTTTAGCTTACGTTTCGCGTTGGTTAACACTTTGTGTTGGTCAATTATACGCTTGGCATAACGCTTCGCTCTGCATAACTACCGCTTCTATTTGACCAACGCTTCGCGTTGCCTGACTTATGGTTCGCTGCAGTGTACGTTTCGCCTTGGTAAACGCTTTGCTAACGCTCCGCGTTCACTAACGCTTCGCGTTGACCTAACGCTTCCTATTGACTTACGCTTCTCATTAAGCTACGCTTCGTGTTGGGTGGTTTATGGTGCGCTTTAGCTTACATTTCGTTTTGCGTTTAAAAACGCTTTGCGTTGATTAACTAACGCTTCGCACTGATTAACTATCGTTTCGCGTTGATTAACTAACGCTTCGCTTTCATTAACTAACGCTTCGCGTTGATTAACTAACGCTTCGCGTTGATTAACTAACGTTTCGCGTTGATTTACTAACGCTTCGCGTTGAATAACTAACGATTCGCGTTGATTAACTAACGCTTCGCGTTGATAAACTAACGCTTCGCGTTGATTAACTAACGCTTCGCGTTGATAAACTAACGCTTCGCGTTGACTAACTAACGCTTCGCGTTGATTAACGCTTCGCGTTGATTATCTAACCCTTTGCGTTGATTAACTAATGCTTCGCGTTGATTAACTAACGCTTCGTGTTGATAAACTAACGCTTCGCGTTGATTAACTAACGCTTCGCATTGATTAACCAACGCTTCGCGTTGATTAACTAACGATTCGCGATGATTAACTAACGCTTCGCGTTGATAAACTAGCGCTTCGCGTTGATTAACTAGCGCTTTGCGTTGATAAACTAACGCTTTGCGTTGACTAACTAACGCTTCACGTTGATTAACTAACGCTTGGCGTTGATTATCTAACGCTTCGCGTTGATTATCTAACGCTTCGCGTCGATTAACTAACGCATCGCGTTGATTAACTAACGCTTCGCGTTGATTAACTAACGCTTCGCGTTAATTAACTAACGCTTTGCATTGATTAACTAACGCTTCGCGTTGATTAACTAACGCTTCGTGTTGATTAACTAACGCTTCGCGTTAATTAACTAACGCTTCGCGTTGATTACCTAGCGTTTCGCGTTGATTAACTAACGATTCGCGTTGATTAACTAACGCTTCGCGATGATAAGCTAACGCTTCGCGTTGATTAACTAACGCTTCGCGTTGATAAACTAACGCTTCGCGTTGACTAACTAACGCTTCGCGTTGATTAACGAACGCTTCGCGTTGATTAACTAACGCTTCGCGTTGATAAACTAACGCTTCGCGGTGATTAACTAACGCTTCGCGTTGATTAACTAACGCTTCGCTTTGATTAACTAACGCTTCGTGTTGATTAACTAACGCTTCGCGTTAATTAACTAACGCTTCGCGTTGATTAACTAACGCTTCGCGTTAATTAACTAACGCTTCGCGTTCATTACCTAACGCTTCGCGTTGATTAACTAACGCTTCGCGTTTATTGTCTAACGCTTCGCGTTGATTAACTTACGCATCGCGTTAATTAACTAACACTTCGCGTTGATTAATTAACGCTTCGCGTTGATAAACTAACGCTTCGCATTGAATAACTAACGCTTCGCGTTGATTAACTAACGCTTCGTGTGATTATCTAACGCTTCGCGTTGATTAACTAGCGATTCGCGTTGATTAACTAACGCTTCGCGTTGATTAACTAACGCTTCGCGTTGATTAACTAACGCTTCGCGTTGATTAACTAACGCTTCGCGTTGATTAACTAACGCTTTGAGTTGATTAACAAACGCATCGCGTTGATTAACTAACGCTTCGCGTTGACCTTACGCTTCCTATTGACTAACGCTTCTCATTGACCAACGCTTGGATGACTTACGGTTTACTTAAGCTTACGTTTCGCGTTGGATAACGCTTAGCGTTTGTTAACGATTCGCGAATCACCAAAGCGAATCACCGACGCTTTGCTTTGAGTAACTAACGCTTCTCATTAACCGACGCTTCGCGTTGGCTTACTTATGGTTCCATTTAGCTTACGTTTCGCGTTGGTAAGCGCATTGCGTTGGTAAACGCACACTTCCTATTGACGAACGCTTCTCATTGACCAACGCTTCGCGTTGGCCGATTTATGTTTCACTTTAGCTTACGTTTCTCGTTGGTTAACGGTTCACGTGAAATCACGCTTCGCGAATCTCTGACGCTCCGCTTTGGATAACTAACGCTTCTCATTGACCAACGCTTCGCGTTGGCTGAATAACGGTTCGATTAAGTTTACGTTTCGCGTTTACCAACGTTTCGTGTTGACCTAACACTTTCTATTGACTTACGCCTCTCATTGACCAATGTTTCGCGTTGGCTGACTAACGGTTCGCTTTAGCTTACGTTTCGCGTTTGTTAACGCTTTGTGTTGACCAACGCTTTACGTTTACCAACGCTTTCCGTTAATTTTCTAAATCATCGCGTTGACTAACTTTTCGCGTCACCTAACGGCTCGCGTTGAACAACGCTTTGCGTTTACGGTCGGTCGCGTTGTTTAACTCAATTATATAACTCAATATTTAAATATGTAAAAATCGCAAGAACATTAATATCAATTTTTTTTTAATGCATGAACATTTTTACTGTTTCAATATTAATTATTAACACAAAACAAACATTTACAAATCTAGAGCACGATAGTGCGCAAGGCCGAGTTTAAGGGGCATTTGGACTTCTCACTTACAGTGCTATTACTACAGGAAATATCATAGATAATGTGACCCCGAAATATCTTCTGAACGAAACCAGCAACAGTGCTGATTTTTGGATAATTCATATTTTATAAACATTGAATAGGCAGAAATATTAACAATACAAAGTATATACAACTCAGTATATACTGGGTATTCAAACAATTAACTCAGTTAGTTGTTACATTACTTGTTTAAAATCGATTTGTGCTGAACTCACTCGGTTTTCAAAATGTTTTGAACCAATGCAATTTTTAAACGAAACAAAGTATCTAACCTGGTTAAGTATATACAGGATGGCGCATAAGTAACGTTATGATTTATGCAATGAATAAATTTTTTCTTTCTGATTCTATTTAACGTTGGCAGTTATTAAAATTTAGATTACAGTTTGGAAATATGTTCACATTATGTTTTGAAGATAATATCTTTCAAATGGTGCTCATTGTTTGCTTCGACCTGACGTGCTCTTTCCAGAGCATTTTTCATAACTTGTCTTTGAATTTCAGGTCCCAGCGTCCTCACTTCTTCTCAGATATTGGCTTTAAGCTCTTGGATGGTTCTTGGCTTATTGGCATAGACCTTACCCATTAGGTACCCCAAATAAAAAATTCGGGAGCCGTTAGATCGGGCAAACGCAGTGACCAGTTAAAATCAGAAAAACGCGATATTCGCGCATATTCCAAAAATTTTGCTCAGAAGAGCCATAGTAATGTGAGCTGTGGCTCCATCTTGTTGGAATCACAATTCTGTATTGTTCTCTACCTCTGGCCTTATAAATTTTCGCCTAGACATCACCAACTGCTGAGAACGTCGCCTGGTGGAAGTGTCGAACTGCACGAGGTCTTCCTTCCATCACGCGGAAGATCACAGACAGCCGCATGTTGCCGAAAACGCTTAACCAATCGGTAAATTGTTGGAGCGCTAGGTGCATTTCGAACATGAAAAAAATTTCGATATGGTCTTTGTGTCTGAATTGAACAACTTGGGTTGTTTGTTCTGTGCTGAGTCTTTCCATCATAAATTTCCCAAGTTATTCAAAGTTAATTCTGAAAAAAAAGAAAAAAAACGTTAATAAAATAAGTTTATTCACTAATTAAATCATAACGTTACTTATGCGCCACCCTATACTATGTTTTCAAAAATGTACTGATGCTTTATATACTAGATCCTTTGTAAATTAAAGTTTTGCTTTATCTCTTTCCATTTTCGATTTAAAACCTTGAGTCTGATATCTTACTTCGTTCCAGATGTAAACATGTGAAAAACTCTAAATTCACTAAAATTTATTGAAGTTTGAATTCCCCATCACCATTCAAAAACTACACTGCAAATCCAAATGTTCAATTTAAAACACTTTAAGCGTTTCAGTGCATCTAATCACCAATTAAACACTAATATGGTGTTTATTATAATGTAAACATCTTAAATGTTTAATTTTAAAGCATTTGAAGTGCTTTGAATAAAAATGCGTGGCCGGTGTTCTTTATATGAATACATTTTAAGTGTTTAGTGTAATTTATTATTTATATAAATATTAACAAAAATAAAAATTGTTTGATTTGATTTGATTTTAATAATTGCGGAATCACCATGTTTTGGTAATCTCTCTTCGATGGCTCTCTTGCAATCATCTGACACAGATACATTCCCCACTGATACATTAGCTTGGCTTGTATTTTTAGTACATCTTGTTTCTTTAATTTATTCTGTAAATCAAAGTTCAATGATAATATTGCCGGCATAATAATGGATCCAGGTCCTGGTTGACGAAATAGTATTAATAACTAAAATAAAATATTATTTCTTTAATATTTTCTGGTAGCCATAAATTTATTTAATAATTAATAGCACAACTTAATTTTTATAGCACACCTAATAATTACCAATTATAATTATATCAGCCTTGAATTATAATATAATTTTTATATATAACTTTTATTGTCAGCTATTGTTATTTTAAACTGTATTTTAATTATAGAAAATAATTGTGTTTTACTTTAATTAATTACGTGTTTACTTTACAGCAATCTGACCAACAGCACATGGTCAGAAAAGAATGCCGCCAATAAATGGGTTGGGTTCATCACACACTTAATCCCTTTATTGGTCAGTCAACTCAAATAATCCTTCAGAGACTACCTCAGTCGGATCATATAAAAGATAAAACTTTTTTAATATTCAAAAATTCAATTGTCCTAGAAACTTGAACTTTGGTAGAAATGTAACTCTTAAAGTCTACAAAACGTAAATTTTTTATTAGAGTAGTATTTCAAATCATATAAGTAAAAAAGGGGGGCGTGGCTCTTTGTCTTCTTAATTACACATATACCGTGTGTGTTGGACAGCTTTTCCTATAGGGAATCAATGTTAAATATTATTTACTATAGTAACTATACACAATGCTTAATTAAGATATAAAAATATTGGTGGTACTCTGTGGTGTATGGGATGTGTTGTGTACATAATGCTGGCTGCTGTCTAAAGTCGTCAGTACTACATAAACATCTAATTAGAGAGCGTTAAATATATTCATTATTGTCTTCTTAAGTTTAGCCATTACTTCTAACAATTGAAAATTTTTGAATATCCCTTATTATTTGTATGTGGAATGTTTGAAAATAAATGATAGAATTCTATTAACGGTATAACATAAAACAACAATCCACACAAATTATAAGAAAAATAAAACCCCCCAAAAAAATAAAATAAAAATATAATTCTGACAAAAAAAAAAGTTCAACCAACAATTCGAATATTCCTCCATTATTTGCTAAACAATATCCGAGTCGATTGTAGAAATCTAGCCGGGTATTTTCTAGCACTTGAGTAGAAATATTCGCACAATTGTCAACAGTTCTTTGCCTTAATTGTTGCAAATTTTCAGGCCTATTCCGCGAATCGATCTGTGTTTTGAGAAAACCCCACACAAAAATTTCGTTAGGAGATAGATCTGGCGATCTGGCTGGCCCACTTGAAGGTTCCAAAACCACTCTTAAGACGTCCCTGGAAATTTTGTTCCAGGAACAGCCTTACTACCCTGGCATTGTGTGCAGAGCAACCATCTTGTGCGAATATTTCTATATAGTTATTATAGTAAATAATGTAGACTTTAAGAGTTACATTTCTACCAATGTTCAAGTTTCTAGGACAATTGAATTTATATATATATATATATATAAATATATTGATTGGATTCAGGATATTGATTGTTTGTTCCTCATTATCTCCGTTGTTTTCCATTTATGAGCAAAAACACAAATTTTCAAAGTTGTGGAGAATGAAATTATTTACATTTGATACCTGAATGTCATTTTCAATATTGAAGTGTTTCGCAAAATAGGTAGGCTCCAATGAGGAGGTTGCACTATTTGCAGTTTGTGTCACCATTTTCCTCGCATAAAAAGTACCATGTATTAATGGGAAAGTTGTTCCTCTTGTCGTTTGCAATAAACTTTGAAGAAGTGACTGTATTGTTCAGGAATGCGCGTCAGTCCAAGGTGTCGCGGAGTACGATTAACACTTAACTACAAGGTTATTAATTACATTTTTTCATTTTTAACATCTCCGTGAAGGGGCTTGTGGGGAGTCGTGTTAAAAAGTGTCTGCCGTCAATTAAGTTTTATTTAACAAAACAATGCATATCAAGTATGGGTATCCGCAGAGCAACTGTGCCTAATATAATATCCAATGGTGATAGAGAAAATGTTTAAATACATAAAAATTTAGTTTCAAACATTTTTTTATACACATAATTTTTGTTTTTGTTATTTTTCATCATTTTTCAACATTCCACCAAACTGATTATTACGTTATGGTAGTGTTTCACGAGGCACGAGGCGAGGCCAGGTTTTGGTATCACCTCGACTCGCCTCGCTGTTTTAAATATCAACCTCGCCTCGCCTCGGTTGGGTTAGCTTTCGTCGAGGAGAGGCGAGGGAACTAACTTTTACTAACTTTGACTTATTTTGCATGAATGTACATAATATGGTTTAAAAAAACTTATATATATATATATATATATATATATGTATATAAATTTTAGAGACGATGATTTTCGACATCTACTAGGTAGGATCGATGGACATTTGAAAAAATATTTGCAAAATAATCTATCTATTTCTTCATGTTTTTTTGTAAAAATACGTTACTATATTATATTTTTTTTTAATATTTACTTTTTATAAATTTGCTTCGGCCGAGGCGTGATTTTTGGGACAATATACCTCGCCTCGCCTTGGTTAATAACGAGGATTAAAATTTTGAACATCACCTCGTGCCTCGTAACCGAAGACCGACGCGAGGCGAAGTTACCTCGTAGCACTACTTTTATGGCCAAGCTGTTGCAAGTTATTTGTAGCTGTGTAGTTTTTTACTTGGTAAACACCCAGATTTTTATATAAAACATAATGTATAAACTTACCAAGTAAAATATTTAATATCTACTAAGAAAAGGCTCCCAATGGCTTTTTTTGGTAAAACTTTGATTTTTTTTACGTTTATCTCATTGATGGTATTCCAACTTCACAACACTTTTTTTATAAAATATTGCGACATTGTAACAATTTTTCATTATCAATGAAGCCATTTACTTTTATTAGAATTTCTTAATATATTTTAAACTTGTTTCTTTTTTCACCTTTTCATTTGTTGATTTCAGTGGAATAAAAAACCTTGTAGTTAATGACTCAGTAAATGGTCATGAAAATAATTAATTAATTATTTTTTATTTATGGGTCCCTTTTCATTCTTTTTTTTGTTATAATTGATTTTGTGTAATTCATTAATTTATTATTTTTGTATATCTTATCAATACATTAAATGAAAAACTGTATAATTTTTAATATATATATATATATATATATATATATATATATATATATATATATATATATATATATATATATTCTTTTGTTTCATTTTTAGAGCATGTCTGGTAAAGACACCCAACAACTTCACATAATCTAATAAACAAATACATTCTGCTAAAGATTAAACGATAAAAAAATTATTTCAGGTTAACTTATCTCTTTAGCCCAGACAAAAATACTCCACCTTCTTCCTAACATGGCCGTGTATCTATATATATATATTTTTTTTTTTTTTTCGGGATATTCGATCATATCTAGACTTAGGATACCTATATTTCGGAAAATTTACTTCATATAAAACAATGACCATGGATAAAGATTATTAAAATAATCAAAGAGAACTCTAGGTTTTTTTGAAATTATATTTCAAATTTTGCCCCTATTCCTAGAACATTTGTTTGTATTTTATAAATACGTATTTCGACTACAATGTAGTCATCATCAGTATGAATTAGCTAATCGTAACTATCTCTGGGATATGGATTCAGAGATATGTTGCTTGTTGCTAATTTGGTGCCTGTGTCACAATGAGACTAAAAAATTCTGTCCTTTTATACGATTTGGCTGAGGGTATAATCTGACTTGAGGATTATTTAAGTTACCTGACTACTGGATTAGGTGTGTGCAAAGCCCCACATATTTATTGGCGGTATTCTTTGGTGACTATGCGGCGTTTGCTTTGTCACTAAAGTGAGTGTACCTACGTTAACTTTGACATTCAGGTATTGGATTTATATTTTTGAAAATGGTTTAATTTTATTAAATCAGAATTTGGAATTGGGCCATTGTCTAAATTCATTATCTGTTTTCTCAATTTGTATATGTAGATGCTTTCGTATGCATCTAATTCTGTGGGGTTTTGTACCGATTTAAGTAGTTTTAGATTCGATTTATCAATTTTATGGTTGTTCTCAATAACGTGCGCCGCTATACAAGATTTTTCGATTCTCCCAAATTTCACATGAGCCAAATGTTCTTTGATTCGAATACCGATTTGGCGACGACTTTGACCAACGTAAATTTTCGAACAGTTTTGACAATTAACACCATATATGCCCGATTGTTTTTCATTACTAATTTTCTCCTTAGGGTTGCCCAGTAACTGTTTGATTTTATTTTTACTAACAAGCGCTGTTTTTAAGTTGTGGTCCCTTAATTCTCGAGTGATTTTATTTGTGCATGGACGGAAGTATGTTAGTTTGCACCATTTAGTTGCCAACGTTGCCAATTTCTGGTAGTTATCTTCGCTTTTGTCCATACGCCGACAGTTTAGTCAATTAACCGCTCTTTTTTTAAATTTAATTTAATTAACAAACTTCCACCGTTAGGAATCGAATCACAACGTCCCAGTACCAAACAGAGCGCTTTTGACAGCACGGCTACTTGGGTTGCATAGGTATGCGCATGTTAGATGATTTTTTTTTAATTGCTGTGGAATGGTCGTTTTATTTGGATTTATAAAAGATAATGATATTCTAGAAATTAATTATTTATAAAAACAATAATTATTATATTCGAATAATAAACCTTTGTAAATGAGTCCAAAAAAAAAAATCTTTAGCGTCCTGCTCCAAATTTGAGGTTATTTATTTCAATAATTATGGAGTGTATTCTTTAATCTTTATGCCCAGTTGATTCGCAAGCGATTCTGAGAGTATATAAGCAACATTTATAGTATACCGTGTGTGTTGGCAAGCTTTTCCAATTGAAAATCAATGTTAAATATTATTTATTACTAGCTGCCCGTGTGGTTACTGTATAAAGTCAGTCAGTACACATGTAATGGTTAAATATGTTCATTTAATTCTTAACTTTAGTATGTGAATCACAAAACCCCACTCTTAAATGACAAACAAACAGCCATACTCATACATGTGTATGGTTAATCACTGTACATGCAATGACTCTCATTGCATGTGTACTGACTGACTTCATACAGTAACCACACGGACAGTCAGTAATAAATAATATTTAACATTGATTCTCTATTGGAAAAGCTTGCCTACACACTGTATAATTGAATATACATTTCCAAATTAACAAAACTAAATAATGTTTAGGATAGAGCTATTTGCCAAAGAACATAACTGTACTGACCCAACGTCCTAAAATGTCTTATCTCTATAACAAAATGTATTTTTATTAGGATAAAATAAACAATTTATTTTCTTCAAGACATTGTGCTATATAAAATATGAAAGTTTTTCGAATTACTAATATCTTTTATGTTATACATTATAGTACAGTTAATAGAGAAGCTCCTTACTCTTGTCCGCATTGCATTAAATTACATTTTTTTTAAAATTAGGTTCAGTATCACATACTGAATGTAAATGAACAAAATCCTTACAAATTTCGACTCATTAAGTGCCGCCATTTTTAGAAAAACTTTATCGGCCTATATCTCCATTACCGTGCACTGTAAACCAAAAATGGTAAAAACCTTTCTTATAGATAAATGAACATCCTTTTTTTTGTTTATTTATTTATATTTTGCATCACACCTTTTACGGCTGTTACGGCTATTACTACTAATTAAATGACTTTTTGACCGATAAATAAAAAAAATAAAAAAGGGGCGGTTGATTGATTAAACTGTCGGCGTATGGACAAGAACGAAGTAACCGGCTATGCTTGAGAAGGTTTTCTGCAGTTTCCTTCACGAACTCCAGATGAATATCGGCATAGTTCCTATCATAGTCGGCTGCAGCCGCATATCCTACCGATTCCTAGTCTACTCACAAATTCCTTCCACTCCATTCACATTCTCACATCCTAAGGCATCACAATGGACCTCATGGTCGAAGTGTAGCCCGTCCAGGGCAGCCTTTACAATCTACCTCTACCTCTTTTGACCGATATCTCTTCTAATAATTGTGTAGAAAGAAAATTTTTTATTGTTAATTATGACACTATCATTCATATTTCTTAACATATTTATTGAATTTTCATCATTATACTGTGCATACCTCGTTTTTATTATCCTTGCACCCGGTGGTGCAACATTAAACGCGTTATAACTTTAAGAATATTAATTTTAGACAAAAAAGTTTTAAATAAAAGTTGCAGGTAATTTGTAGATCTAAAAGTTAAGTTATTTGCATTTTATTGTTTAAACAATTACTAGAAGAGATATCGGTCAAAAAGTCAATAAATAATTTGTAATAGTCGTATAATTCGTAAACGTTAAGTGATAAAATAAAAATAAAAAAATACGAAATCCAAATATCTACAAGAAAGGTTATTACCATTTTTGGTTTTAAGTGCACGATAATGGAAATATTGGCCTATATCTACAGTTTTATATAGTTTTTCTCAAAATGGCGGTACCTCCGGGCTCGAAATTTGTAGGGATTTTGTTCATTTACATTCAGGACGTGATACTGAACCTAATTTTAAAAAAAAATAACTCCTGTAATTTAATGCAGCGCAATATTCTCTATTGATTGTACTATTATAAACAAAACCAAAGAGAGAAATGTAAAATATTTTTACAAAAATATAACTTGACAATAATATTATTATTTATTCGAAAATTCTAGTCGTATTATGCTTATGAAGTCTTTCTAGGAAACAAATATACAAATATTTTAATGTTGTGTTTTTTTTTTCTTAAGTTGAACATTTAAATACTTTTAATATTTTTCGCATACTTGCTCTGTTCATAATCATACATAAATAACTTTCTCTGTCAATTTCAAATATTATATCAATTTACAGTTGACACATATTTTATACATACATATTTTTGAATTGAAATTTATCAAGCGTTGACAAGTAAGGGGACATTCCAGTAACATCATATACACTATGTTTAATTATACGCTTTTTATTAGTTTCACCTGTATGTATGTATGTAACGGACCCTTTTGGGCTCGATTTTCTCCTACTTTGAACGATCAGATTTAATTCAAATTTTGCACACCTGTCAAAGACCGATGATAATGCAATAATTCGATTAAAATATCCGATTATCCTGATTAGATTAGCCAGGATTCATCAATTTCCCAGATAAGTTACTGACTTTAAAAAAAAAAAATGTGTGTGTGTGCAAGTCACATACGGTAGAAGTGAAACTTCTGAAAAGTCCCTGATTAAAAATACTTATTGAAAAGTATTGAAAAAATAAATAATAGTTTAAAAAATTACATTTGTTTCTTATTTACACTTTTCTTAATCCAAATTTATTAAATTTTATTTTCTATTTTTTAGTTGAATTTTCTATAAAACCGTGTTTTTTTTAGTTTTTTTAAACCATTATTTATTTACATCTTCGTATCATAGATCCACCCACGAGTATGAGAGAGTACATATGTACATATACATTAAGCAATGTGCATGAGAAGGAGGTCTTATAGGTTTGATAAACAAGCATATTTTTCATAACTGTTCGAGTGGTCACCAACCACTCAAACCTATAAGACCTCCTTCTTATACACATTGCTTAATGTATACACATGTACTCTCTCATACTCGTGGTATCTATGATACGAAGATGTAAACTAAACAGACGGTATATAATTATGAAATATATGAAATAAACTAACTAATATGGTCAACCCCCGATAAAATTTACATTTCAAAAATTCTTCAAACCGAAAAACGCCGTCCAAAATTTTTGTTCGCCTGGTTTGCTCCTTACCAGATGTAATTTCTTAAGCGGTTATGAAAAATTTGATACGTCTTTAAAATATCCTATCGGGCCGGAAAAAATCAGATCAAAACGACAGTAAATATTTTTAAAAACCTTAAGGTTATAGATTAGATGGTAACAATAATTATATTAAAATTTCTTAGTTGCATGTGAGGAATTTATTAAATGGTAGCCAGGGGGCGTACGAAAACTTTGGTCCTGTTTTAATTAATCGACTTGAGTCTTGAGGAGTCGGTATTAAGGCCTGGAGCGCTTTCTTACGAATGTGGGTTTTTACATAAAAATATTTCCCGATGTTTAAACTAAGTCCGCAAATTTTTTTTTTAAACATAGTTTTGAGTTGATATTGATATCTAGAGCACGGTAGTGCGACAGGTCTAGTTTAAGGGATTTTTGCCTGTGTTTGCTATATCCGTTTCAATGACACGTTTATTATCCGTTTCCATTGCTATTTTCCCATTTTGGCCAAACATGGTCCGATTTTGCCCATTCACAAACTTGATCTTAGTTTTTAGCTCTAGACCACACATACTGCTCGCTATCTTTCATTTCAAATATTTGCCCCTATTCCTAGAGCATTTGTTTGTATTTTATAAATACGTATTTCGACTACAATGTAGTAATCATCAGTATGAATTAGCTAATTCTAACTATGACTGGGATATGAATTCAGAGATATGTTGCTTGTTGCTAATTTGGTGCATGTCTCACCTGGACATTCGACTATAGACAATAATTTGCCAATAGGACTATAGACTTTAGAAAATAAATTTGAAGAAATAAATCAGTTTCCAAGCAAAAGCGTGATGAGGATATATCAGTTTTCGACATAATTTTAAGTGCCTCAATTGTTCAACTTCGGAGAGTACACACAAAAATTCAACCCGGAAAAGCTACGCACTACGCCTAAGCTAAATTTTACAGGCTCAAATTCCTTACCCTTTAGATAGATAGATAGATTGTAGAGGCTACCCTGAGCGAGCTACACAAATTACAGCGACCAGAAGGTGCGACATGCACCAAATTAGCAACAAGCAACATATCTCTGAATCCATATCCCAGAGACAGTTACGATTAGCTAATTCATACTGATGATGACTACATTGTAGTCGAAATACGTATTTATAAAATAAAAACAAATGGTCTTCAAAAAACCTAGAGTTATCCTTTTTGATTATTTTAATAATCTTAAGCTCGCTATCTCTTTTCGCTTTTGAGTTATCGTGTTTACAGACGGACGGGTGGATGGATATGCGAAAATGAACTAATTAATTAGGGCATTTCATGAACACCTATACCAAAACTTTTTTTCTATTATCAATATTTTCAACCGTTACAAAGTCGGAACTAAATTAATGTACCCTGATATATACATATTATGTATACCGGGTATAAAAATATAACGGTTGGTATTTGTACCAAATTACTATTTATATGTGGTGCATTATTTGATTTTTTGAAAAAATAATTAAAAAGATAAAAAATTCACGAAAATCGTCAAAAGACGATTATTTATTAGTTTTAGTAATTAAATAATTACATAAATCTGATTACTAGTGATGTTAGATGCTATCTAAATTTAAATAATTAATTTACAGATGAAAATTGTTAATTTTTGTTAAAAAGGATGTTTATCAACCTTAAGCATTATTATTAAACAAACATTGTTTTGTAATTTGATAAGATATTCGAATGTACAAGAATTTTTCGAGTATGACACGGTTTTTTCCTTTGTCGTTTTTTTTTTTTTGTTTAATTTTTGATCGGAATATCCCCTTAATAAAAATGAATCATAGTATCATAAACAAAACATAATCATTCATATTCAATTCAATTTTGCCTTAAGTGTATTATTTTTATAAAATAATTCTATTTTTAGTATACTTGTTCTATAGCCAGCCGTACATACTGCAAACATAACCTCAAGGTATAATTTTAATAGAGAGTATAATAGTAAGTAAATTATTATCGAATACAGGTAGTTGTTAAAAAATGCATTCAAAGTATTTTTAGAATGTCCATTTATAATTTTAAAAAACATCTTCTTTTTTTTAAATATGTACATGAATTAAGTTAAGTAGGGGTTGATATTAATATTTAAGTGAGGTGAAGGTCGGTTGTTATGTAAATTGCAGTAACTTGAAACAACTGTTTCTACTGTTGAATGATTCCGAGTGTATTTATATTTTACTATTATCATCGTATAAAACCACTGACCTGTATATACAGACTGATTCCGTGTAGCATAAAACGCAAAAAAATTGTCCCAAATTAAAGCATACACTTAAACCACAAAGTGGCAAGGACGAAATATAAAGCTGCCCATGTTGTCTTTGATTGAGAGGTTAGTTGATTGATACTAAAAACTGATGAATGATGATTACCATATACATATAAAAAATTTGACTAGTTTCGGAACACAGTTCCTTCTTCAGAAATAAAAATGAAACGATTTATATATTAACGATTAATCAAAAGTGACAATCATACTATAGCAGTTGATTGTTGATTTGCTAGGCCTTGTATCATTATACCTTAAAGCAGTGATTCTCAACCTTTTTTTATCGCGGCATACTTTTAACGATTTCAAAATTTTATGGCTCACAAAGGAAAATATAAGTTTAAATATAATATAAGTTTATATATAAGTTTAAAAGTTGTTTACTAATTTATAATACACTGTGTAAAATAGTTTATGATAATAATTTTGAATATAAAATAAAATAATATGTACTACAAAAACAAAAGTACGTTTATTAAGGGATTAATTACAAGTTAATAATAAAAATTATTTTAATGAGAAAATTTAGCTTGATGTTTTTTGATAATTTCATTTATATTTGGTCGTAAAAATGACAATGTTACTCTCATATCGTCTTCTAATCTCGATCTTTTTTTCGTTTTTATGTTGGTTAATACTATACTTTTTTAAAATTTCGCGGCACACAAAATTGCCGAAGCACAGTGGTTGAGAATCACTTGCCTCTGATATCTTCAAAACTACACGTCAAAAGTCATTTCGATTTTAAGTTATCGTGTTGTCAGACAAACAGCCATTACAAAGCGAAACTAAACTATATACCCTGGTATATATTATATATACCGGGTATAAAAATCAGCTAGTTATCTTTACATCACTTTAACGCGCGGTTTGATTTTATTATAGCACAAATACATAAACACACATGTACAACACTCAGACAAAAACACTATTCACATATACAAAGTAATGTTATTTTGAAGAAAAATAATAATTTTAAACTTTTATATTTCGAAAACAAAACGGTATCACACGATTTAAAAAAAAATTTATATAATAAATATTTAGTTTTACTCTCCTAGTTTTTTCTTAAATTCTGTCGAGTAATTTTTTTAATACAACAGGTAGTTGGGCGGACATGAAGTTTTACATGCTTCTAATGAGAGAGAATGAGAGAGAATGATAACTTTGATATTACTTATCTTGCGTTCTAAACGGTCAAAAATTCTGAAACTTCGGGTTTATTAGAAAACGTTATTTTTAGCCTGTGAAAAAAAAAAGCAAAATCTGTCGAAAAGTGGTGGTATGCTGGAACATTCTTAATAAACAATATAATCAATTTTTTCAAGCGTTTAACTAACATTAACACAAAATTACAATCGTTTCATTTATAATGCTGTTTCATATTATTTACATGCGCTTCCGCCACTTAGTTGTACTTTTGAGTATGCATCAAATTGTCCCATTCTAAACTATAGAATTGTCAGCCCATGTGTATGGAGGTCGGTGTATAAAACATTATTATTTACTACCACGGAATACAACGCATACACATACATATAAACTTAAGTCTGTTATTTGATGACGTCACATACCGAGCCCACAATATATGTACATTGATTGGTTAAGAATGGATCATACGATGGTTCTATAGATGTGTGCACGTTCGTGTTAAACCAATACATGTATATCAAATAGTAATTTGAAAAATGTTGTTTTATAAATAGCACTATGAAATTAAACTAGAAAATACTTACTGGGCGGCATTCACAGTCAGATTTATATTTAATCGATGCAATGGAGTGTCTTGTATAGGTTAACAATATTAAATAATACCTTTAGGCACATCATTTATATAACAGCAGCTAGTAGCTATTTACCGTGCAAAATGTCTGCGATGCGATGGTTTTATTTTTAAGTGTGTATGTTGAGACGAAGGATGTTGTGGATGCGAAATTTTTGACATCAACGGACGCGGTTGCATATATTTTAATGCTAGCATCCGCGGATGTGGATGCTGCTTTCTATGTAAAATTTTTGTAAAAGAGATACTTAATTTAATTTTTAATAATCTTTATATTATAATCAAATTTTTGGTATGAAAATTTGCATTATATTTAATAAAGATAAAGTCTCTTATTTTCAGGTTTCATCCTGTTTCTCATAGGTTCATAGATTAACCCCGCTCTAAACAGGCTAAACTGCTCCGGGTGCATCGATTTTAGATGATTCCTCGACGACGTGGGTGTACGGCCCTTGCGAGAATATGTTTTATTGCATATTTTACAGTGAGATTTATTTCAGACATGCTCATCTAGTTTAAAATAAGACTAAATCACACTTTGCGTCGGTGGTGGTATTGTTGATTAACTTGTCAAATAAAATATTCAAGACGAAACACTCAAAACAAGCAACATCCGCATCCGCAAAAGATCCGCAAAGAGCATTGATTATTGCGAATGCGGATGCTAAAATTAATGCGGTAGTACCTCGAATGTGGTGGCGGATGCGAATATCTGCAACATCTCTAGTTGAGACCAGTGTTAAATAACAAACAAATAATTTGGTGAGACACGCACCAAATTAGCAACGAGTAACATATCTTCGACTCATATCTCGAAGATAGTTACGATTAGCTAATTCATATGAATCATTTAATTTTATTTCTGAAGAAGGAACTGTGTTCCGAAACTAGTCAAATTTTTACGAAAATTTCAAATATTTGTTTTATTTAATAATTATAATGGATTTTCGTCAAAAAACGACCCATTCAATACAAAATTATTTAATATAAACGGTTATAATTAAAAATGAATATTTAATTAAGTTCTTAAAATATTCTTTAGTTAATGCTAAAGTCGATGCTTAAGAAACGTTCTTGAATGCCACCCAATATTTTTCTAAGAACATTACGTCTTGTTTGACAAATTCCTTTTCAATTAACTTTCATTTAACTATCTATAAATAAATTTTATTTCACAATAAAAATAAATATTTGACATTTTCATAAATTTGCTAAAAAATATGGGAGTCTTTAAAGATCCCACACTGAAAATATTCCTTGGAAGTATATCGGAACGGTTTGACTCAGCTAATATTGTAAGTGTATGATACCATCATACTACGAAAAGTTCGTCGGATGATAACATATATTGGTAGATATGACTAAACAGTTCCGTTTCGTAAAATCTACTTAAGCTAGCTTACTGATATCTGAAAGAAGACCACCTTCTCGATAATACCGACAATTTCTTGAAATATTTCAAGAAAATAACTATTATGTTGCAGATATTTAACATATAGTCAAGAGTATAAGACACTAAACTGAGTTTATTTTTTCAAGTAAAAAAGTTGCTATACCTAGAATACCCTTAATACCATCAGATTATCCATTTTGGTTCCAAGTGGAAATAGTTCGCATTCAAGATATGCTTCGGTATGGCTATCGTTAACTCCCAGGGATATAAATTATAAATGGCCGACTAAAGAGAAGACAATGTACAGGAAATGGGTTCAAAAAGAGGCATTTTTATGACACTTCTCCGTAATATATGCGAATTGCATATTCTTGTAGAGCTAATAGTCCAGATGAAGACCTACTATTTTCCAACCACCGATTCACCACCCATTTTTTTGCGACGCGTTCAAAGTTGGCGATTTTGAATGATAGCGACGAAATTGTGAATTTGATAGAAAAAAAAGTAAAGGAACCATTTTTAGATATTAACAAGACAAACAATTTGGCGCGTCGGAATTTAAAATGGATTAATTAGGCAAGCATGACCTCAAGGATTAACATTGAAAAAATCAAAAAACGTATATGAAGTAAAGTTGTAGAAAATAAGTTTTACTATAATTAAGTTTAAATAAAAGCTTGTTTTTAAAAATGTTTTTTTAATTTATCTTGTGTATTAGTTTTATATCAAATAAATACAAACATAGCTGATTTTCATAAATTCAAGGTAGAATAAAAAATAGGGATCATACTAAGACAGCTTTTGATGTGCGGACTCTTTCTTGATGACAGGGAGTGCATCGTGTATAAAATACATAAATACTCACTCTAATTATTATATTATTATAACTATTTCATTTATTTCTATATGTTCAAACACGTTTTTCGAATAAATTTTTACAAAATATTATTCATTGTTTTTCTAGTTTATTGATTATCTTAGTGTATAAGAAAACCGAACAGTACAGGTGAGTTTGCAAGAATCACTTTATTGTACAACGTGTCAAATTCGGACAGGTGAAAAATAATTTTTGTTTTACTTTTAATACATTCTTATGTGTGTAATGACGACCGCACATATTATAAACAAACATGACTGTCGGGGTTTTTAATATCGCATTAAGTAGACCTTAAAGAAACCGAATTAAAAATTCATAGTTGAAATGAATATATTTTGACAATAATTGACAATATTTCGCCTGAAATTTTTCGACCACACCAGTTGACCAAACACCTCTACCATAATTTACAAATAATTAATAAAGTAATTGATTCATTGTCAGTTGATTCAAACAGTTCTTGCGCTGTTGTATTGCAAATTACAAAGTTTGATCTTCAGTCCCATCTCTTTGGAGAATTCATTTTGAAATTCATCCTCTCATTCGAAGAAACGATTGTTTGTGTAAAAAGTGTTTATCATCACGAAATTTCGCACCTCGGTTTCATTTCCAGAATTAATTTTTCAAAAACGATAAAACATTTAAAAAAAATTTTTCTTTTATATGGTCTGACTGAGGTACTACGTGAAGGCTTATTTGAGTTGACTGACCAATTAAAGGATTGAGTGTATGCTGAACCCAACCCATTTATTGGCGATATTCTTTTCTGACCATGGGCTGTTGTTATTGTCTATAAGGTCAGGGTGTTGATCAAAGCTAACCTTGATATTCAGGTATTAAATTTTGAATATGGTTTAATTTTATTAAATCAGAATTTGGAATTGGGCTATTGTCTAAATTCATTATTTGTTTTCTTAATTTGTGTATTTAGATACTTTCGTATGCATTTAATTCTGTGGGGTTTTGTAACGATTTCAGTAGATTTAAATTCGATTTGTCAATTTTGTGGTTGTTCTCAATAACGTGCGCAGCTATACATGATTTTTCGGTTCTCCCAAATTGCACATGTGCCAGATGTTGTATTGTGAGACACGCACCAAATTAGCAACGAGCAACATATATCTGACTCCATATCCCAGAGATAGATACGATTAGCTAATTCATACTGATGAAGACTACCTTGTAGTCGAAATACGTATTTAAAAAATACAAATAACATTTGGGGTCTGACCTTTCCCCACAATATCAGTTACAAGGTTAAAAATGTGCTAATCATTCACAACTTGGACACTGTGTACAAATGTATAAATATTTAAATTTTGAATGCATCTCTTTTTGTTATTTAAAATCTATATACAGTTCTCACTTTTATAAAATGTTTTATTTCCCTCTACTTTATACGTGTAATGATAAGTAAGTATTGGTATGAAGTTAATTTGTACAATGTGTATGAAATCGACAAAGATGCATTTATCACATATAACAATAAATACAACTGAGATAAGACTATAAAATGCAATATTTTATTAGTTCAAGCGTCAGTGAACAATATTATTAACCTCTTTTTTTATTTTAATATACCTAGGTATACCATAGAACTTATTTCGTGCTATGCACTTTTTTTTTCATTTACAAACTAGTGTTTATCCATCAATGTTTATAAACCGCTATTTTAAATTAAGAACACGCAATTTTGTTATTAATTTAGATATTTGAAGTTATTTAATAAGAATGAAATGGCAAGGTTTATACATATTATGATACATCACAAAAATTTTCCTGACCATATATTGAAAAAAACAAATTGTTACGCAGGAGCTGCTTCAACTTAGCGAATTTCCTTAGAATACATCAATCACTCTTTAGCGGTCACAATTTTAAAGCGATCAAAATGAAATATCGTATTTGATTTGATTTAAGTATTGCTAAGACTAATTTTATTACTAAATGGCATTGGTCAAGAGGAAAGAGGGGGCATAGAAAAAGAAGAAAACACAAAATATAAAATATCCCTCTTCATATTTGAACAATCGAAAAATGTATGAGTATCAAAGTTGTAGCTAATCATGTTTGCTACAATTCCTGATCCTGAATTACCTGATCATTTTTTCTAAACCTCAAATGTATACAGAAATATTTCGGATTTTAATTTTCAATTTTCAACCGTACATACATACATACATCCATACATACATCCATACATACATCCATACATACATCCATACATACATCCATACATACATCCATACATACATCCATACAATTACAAGTTAAATAAAAGCTTGTAAAATGGTAATAATTTTTAAAAATCTTTATATTATTATAAAATTTTTTGTATGAAAATTTAAATTAGGTGCATTTTATTTCATAAAGACCAATGTCGCTGCGTTTCACGTTCCATCCTGTTTCGCAGAGGTTCTTAGATTAATCCCCCTAAACAGTTTAGCTAAACTGCTCCGGGTGTATCGATTTTAGATGATTCCTCAAAGACGTGGTTGTACGAGAGTATGTTTTATTGCTTATTCTATACTGATATTTGTCTCGGACATGCTCATCTAGTTTAAAATAAGAGTGGTGGCATTGTTGATTCACTTGTCAAATAGATTATTCGAGGTAAACCATTCAAACAATAACGTAAATTGTGCTAAAATTTATGCGGAAATTCCGCCGTTGCGGATGCGGATACGAATATCCGCAACATCCCTGATTATGACTATGGAGTAACGTATGTAAAATTCTTTGCAAAGACCGCCTAGACATCACCAACTGCTGAGAACGTCGCCTGGTGGAAGTTTCGGGGTTTTCCTCAACACTTGCTTGCACCCGAGATGCAATGTTCACATCATTTCGAACTGCACGAGATCTTCCAGCACGCGGAAGATCACCGAAAGCACCATATTGCCGAAAACGCTGAACCAATCGGTAAATTGTCGGAACATGAAAGAAATTTCCATATAATCTTTTTGTCTGAATAATCGAATGCTGACTTTCAAAATAAAATTAAACAACTTTGGTTCTATATTCTGTGCAGAGTAGAGACTCGGATTCACTATTCCATGTGAATCAATTAAATATGGACCTTACTGAAATACCGTAATTGTTTGTCAACTAATAGCTCTTAGACGTGGGAATAAAGATAAAAAAATATTAATTTTATCTGCCGTTGAATGCCATGCAGATGATGTGTTGTTATTATTTGTTAATTCACCCATTCATTGATCTTAATTATGTAATTGATAATATAAATGTCACTAGATAGTCTGAATTAAAGACGATATCATATTATTATTATTATTATGAATGTAATAAGACAAATAAATAACATTTTTAAATTCAATTTAACACGTTATATTTTTTTATGAATAAGAATTATTATTATAAAACCGGATATATCTAGAAATTTAAATTAATTGATAATTTTTCTCATTAATTTATAATTATTATTATTATTGTTACTTTTGATAATATATTTTATTCAGAGATACGAAAACCCGTCGAAAAATCAACGGTACGCTTTGTATAAACTGTGAATAAGTAGTAATATGTATTTTAAGGTATTATAATTTTAGTATATTTAATGATATTATGTCGTCGTTTTCAGTTTTTATCGTAGATAGATAGATGGATTGTAGAGGCTGCCTTGGACGGGCTACATTTCGACCATAAGGTCCATTGTGATGCCTAAGGATGTGAGGAGTGGAGTGGAAAGAATTTTTGTGTATAGACTAGGAATTGGTAGGATATGCGGGTGCAGCCGACTATGATAGGAACTATGCCGATATTCAACTGGAGTTCGTGAAGGAAACTGCAGAAAACTTTCTCAAGCATAGCCGGTTACTTCGTTCTTGTCCATACGACGACAGTTTAGTCAATTAACTGCCCCCTTTTTCTTTTCTTAATAATTGACAAACTGCCGATGTCGAGATTCGAACCCATAATCTCCCAGTTTCCAAGTAGGCATACTGCGCAGACATAACGCATTAGACCGCTCGGCCACTTGGACTGGTTTTCAAATAATAATATTTAATTATTTGATATATATACAAATTAGTACAAATCAATTTATAACAAATTAATCCAAAATTTTATAACCATTGGTTTAATTTAGCAGAGACATTAGACCACTTGGACTGGTTTTATCGTAGATTACAAATATGGTAATTGAAAATGGCAGTTTTGTTATGGTTTTCGTTATAAAAAAAATTCGTAACGCAGGAGCTGCTTCAACTTAGCGAATTTCCTTAGAATACCTAAATCACTCTCTAGCGATCGAATTTTATTAATAAATAACACACGTCGAGTGGAATGGGGGGGGGGGAGGTATAAAGAAAGAAAAAAACAAAATATAAAATATCTCTCTTCATTTTAGAACAATCGAAAAATGCGTAAGGAATAAAGTTGTAGAAAATCAAATTTGCTACAATTCATCACCTTATCATTTTTGCACAAAGTCTAATGTGTACAGAGATATTAAGGAATTTAATTTTCAATCTTAAACCGTCAATTTTTCTGTAAATATTAGTGTAACAGAAAAAATGATAAGAAACAAAATTACAGTAAAACTTAGTACCTACAACTTTACTTCTTATAAATTTTTCGATTTTTCAAATATTAAGGGAGATGTGTCAAATTTTGTGTTTCCCCCTCCCTTTCCTCTTGTCCGATTTTACCCATTAACGAACTTGACCTTTTGAATACCAAAAGCGCCTGAAATACCAAATCTCATTCCGATTAAATGAAAACTGTGACCGCTAGAGTGATTGCAGACACACACACATATATATATATATATATATATATATATATATATATATTTATATATATATATATATATATATATATATATATATATATGTATATATATATATGTCCATAGACATATATATATATAAATTTTACAGATGGTGATTTTTGACATCTACTAGGTAGAATCGATGGACATTTGAAGAAATTTTCTCGAAATTTTGACTTCGGTACGGGACCAATAGCTCTATTTCCTTTCAGGAAATTCGCTTAAAACATTAGTGAAAATAAATGTTTTTTAATTTTTTGTTAGAAGAATATCTAGCTATTACGGTTGTATCGATGATACGATATAGCTGATTTCGATTACACTTGCCACGTTTTTAGTAGTGAATAGGGAATATGCATGAAAATTTTTTTTCACTTGAATTGAAGCATGTTTACTTGACAAATATCAAGGCAAAATTACTTTTTAAATAACTTTAAAAATAAACGAGATATGAATGATTGAAATTTCCGATTAGACAAAGAGGGTGATAGCCCTCTTGATATGTTATCGACATCATATTACACTTTCACCATTTAAAATACACGTAAAACTCTCCGTTTTTAGTATTTTTGCAAGAAAGAGACAGATAATAATGTTTAAAAGCTTGTAGCTTCCTTGATATTTGTCGGATTTTAATTTCGTTTTTAAATATTATTACAGTATTAACACTATTTTCATATTCTGAAAATAAATGTGAAAAAAAATTTTCATGCATATTCCCTATTAGTGTCTTAATTTGATGTAATTAGATTTAATTTAATTATTCCAGTGGAGGTGCTGGGGCATCATAACTAGATATTTTATCGACAAATTTGAGTACGCCACTGGTTTATTTTAAGTTTTATATTATTTTTATATTGACTAATTAAAAATACAATTTTTTTCTCTATAGCATTTTCTGTCCACCTTGCTTACTTTTCGAGAAAATTTGGAAAATATACCAATCGTGTTCACATTTTTAGTGTGAAAATTTGACCTTGTAACCTTGTATTCAACCGTGAATCCAATTACCAAGGTCAATTTGAGGTCAACTTTGATTTTTTAAGTAGAAACCTATATTTCTTGATGCAGATTTGTAAGGATTTTAAAATATACTAAGGATATTAAGATTTTACACTAAAAAATACTCGATACGCATACTTTTTTATTGATTCAAACAAGATAGGGTATTGGGAGCTAAACTTTAAGAAAGTTAAAAAATAAGGGCCACATTAATCAAACAAAAATTGTTTATTTATAAAAAGGTACATTTTTTGTCTATCTCATATGCTTACAAAGATGAATACTTTCTCCATGGCGGGGGATGCTTTAGACAATTTTATCCATTCGCGAACTTGATCCTTTTTTAGCTGCAGAACACATGCAAAAAAATTGCAGTTCGTTACCTCACTTTGTTTTCGAGTTAGCATGTTTACAGACAGACAGACTAATTAGAGAACTAATTAGGTCATTTTATGAACACCTATACCAAAAATTTTGATCTGCAATCAATATTTTCAACCGTTACAAGGTCAGAACTAAACTTAATATACCCTTGTACACCGTCTATGCAAATAATAATTAAAAGTTTTAGAGAGGATTAAGTTATTATAATTAATATAAAATATAATCTCTTTATCCAAGTGTTTTAAAGTTAACACAAAATCAAGGTTTTTTCATGTATAGCCACGTTTTAATTTACCTACTTTCGCTTCGGCGACTTAGTTGGCAGTAGTCTAGTTAATGCATCAAATTGTCCCATTTCCAAAATAAGAGATAGTCGGTTCATGTATAAGGAGGTCAGTGCTTTATACGTTCGTTACACAGTGTGGCTCATTATTAACGTTATGATTTCGGTTAAAATAAAAAAAAACGCGATATTATTCGATCGCCAAAAATTTCGCGCCGAAGAGCTATAGTTGGACGAGGTGTGTGAGCTGTGCCTCCATCTTGTTGGAACCACAATTCTGGATTGTTCTCTACCTCTGGCCTTAAAAATCATTTTCAATCATTGCCCGGTATTCAATGCCATTCACATTAACCGCAACTTGTTCGCCGTTTTCGAAAAAATATGGTCCAATGATCCTTTCTGAAGTTATTCCACACCATACTGTGCATCTAAGTTGGTGCATTTGATCTTCAAAAATTATTATTGGATTTTGGGTGCCCCATATTCTGCAATTTTGTTTATTCACGTTACCATTGAGGTGAAAATGAGCCTCATCGCTCATTATGTGTTTGTGAATAAACACGTTGTTTTCTAGGCACAATTCTGGAAAACGGTGACTATATTGAATGCGTATTTGTGCATCATTTGGTTTCAACCCGTGAACCAATTGAATCTTTTATGGGAAAAGGTGTAATGTATGTAAAATTCTTTGCAAAGGCCGGCTAGACATCATCAACTGCGCCGCCTGGTGGAAGTTTCGGGGTTTTCCTTAACACTTGCTTGTACCCGAGCAATGTTCACATCATTGCGAACTGCACGAGGTCTTCCAGCACGCGGAAAATCATAGACAACCCCATGTTACCGAAACGCTGTACCAATCGGTAAATTGTTGGCGCGCTATATGATCTTTGAGTTTGCATAATTGTTGTGCATTATTATTTTATTTGCATAATAATCCTTTGTTGTGTGCTGAATCTTTCCATCATAAATTTCCCAAGTTTTTCAAAGTTAATACTAAAAAGAAAAAAAAAACGAAAACAAAAAATTTATTCACTAATTAAATCATAACGTTACTTATGCGCCACCGTATATATTATTTAAATAAATTATAATGTAATGATTATTGCAAATAAATAATACTTAATATAAAATATTAATTTCAATTATATTTTTGTTACAGGTAACACTAACAACTCACCAAACAATAATAAATACATTAATTTTACCTGGAATAGCTAATCTAAATTCATAAACCAACCAATTGGTTATACGAACACAACTAGTACGTGAGTATTGTTAAACAAATAAGGGATTCGAATAATATGGAGTGTTATTTGTGTGTATACTTGTAGTATACCTCTAAATGCATCAGAACTAACTAACTATCCACGTAGCTAATGTGGTAAGTAATGAACTATTTAATTATCCTTAGGGAATGTTATAATATTATATGGATAACAACGATATAACAACGTATGACCTCAGAGAATCAAACAAACTTTAGACTTCATACAATAATAATAATGTCAATATTATTAAAAGCTTGTATATATATATGTATATTGTGTATATTGCAAACACTTAGCATTTATCCATAAAGCTTTTGATTAATATGAGAGCTTTAAGATATGTTGATGTATGATAAGCTTACAAATATATCGAGATATTTCAGATGTATTATAATTAAATGAATATTTTGAATGATTGAATTAGGAACGAAGTACATTGGCGTATGGCAACTCCAATACAGGAGAGATCGG
This sequence comes from Nineta flava, assembly GCA_963920215.1. Classification (NCBI taxonomy): domain Eukaryota; kingdom Metazoa; phylum Arthropoda; class Insecta; order Neuroptera; family Chrysopidae; genus Nineta; species Nineta flava. Next base: position 15,047,720 of record OY986041.1, on the reverse strand, counting down.
CAAAATAGATCAAACAATTTAAGATGTGATAGAATTCATTGAATACTAATAATAATAATAAATTTATTGATCCTTTTCGATAATGCAGAAATCGTACAGGATAAGTCAAATTAAAAGGAAATGGGCGTTGAGATGCACGTGAAGGTAGTGTGGTTATGGCCGAATTTGATTAGTATAATCCCGATATATATCTTATCGGAAATCTATGGGAAACCATAAAAAAACCATAGATAGGATGGCTGAGGATAGAGGATTACAATAAATAAATAAAATAAAATAAAAATGCATCCTTACAAATTTAGGATTTGTTTAGGACTTGTCAATTGTTAAAATAATTTAGTTAAAACATGTAACCCGGCTACTAAGAGCAAGTTGTCAACTGAATAAAATTTAAAATAAATATATATTTTTCTAAAGATTTGTCAAAACAATTTTAAAACAATCCAAAACTACACTCATTGCAAAATCTCCTCCAATGAATATGGAGCCCTATCCAAAAGAAGAGCTTTACAAGTGGTCAAAAATGGGTAGTTTTTTGTTATATAACCCTGTATAGTTCTATCATAATAAAATTTATTAAAAAGTACAGTAGTACAATTCCTTGTACCTGTTTCCTCACATTTATAGTTGTTCTGATCAGGTTTGTACAACAGTTGATTACGATTAGTTTCAAAATATTCCCCATTCTTCTTCAGAAATTTTAAAACCTCAAATTCATACAGAGCGTTTACTTTTAAAATTTACGCGTACTTCTGAAATAAATTTTTACGTGAATCTCTTTGTGTCAAACCGAATAGCTTTTAGTTAGAATAAGATTCTAACTACTTTTTTTTGTGTTTTAAAGATTTTCTCAATATACTTAGAAGAACCCCACAAAATGAATCCATAAGACTTGATCGAATAAAAGTTCGCTTAATAAATTAATACTAAATTTTTTATGTCAACCTTCTTTTTCATTGAATGAATTTGGTAGAATTTTGATAGAATTTAAATGTGTAGTTAGAAGGAACACTTTCGTCTTCGTCTGTATAATACAGAGGTGGGCGCAGACAGCTCGCCGGTGTCGAACGACTCTCCAAAAGCTGGGTGAGAGTAAGTAAAAAAGGTATATTTTGAAATAAGACGGAACTATATTTCAATACAGGTTGCCTACCGATTATTGCCCAATAATTTATTCAATCAATTTAGAATTAGTTTTATAAAATATTTATTGTTTAAAAAATATCTTTTATAATATGGAGAGATAAACCAAAAAACATAATAATAATAATAACAGTAATAATAACAGTAATAATAACAATAATACTAACAATAATAACAATAATAATAACAATAATAACAACAATAATGATGATAGCAATAGCAATAATTACAACAACAACAACAACAACTATATGTATTCCCACTTTATGTAAAATTTAACCATTTAGAAATTAGTAACAAATTACCAATACCTCCCCCCCCCACCCAGCTTTATCATTGGCATCTTTTTTGTATTCAATGTCATCAAATTCCCATGACACTATACCCCCTACTAAGAAAAAATAATTAAATAAAGTAAATAATTGTTTATTAGTTCTCCGATATGAATAGTTTAGGCAAATTATTCGGAATTTCCTAAAATCTAATTCTAAAATCTAAACTAAAGCTAAATCATCAAAAAATTTACAAGCGGTAAATGTAAAAGATCAAATGATTTATATTTTATAATTTATATAACATATATATTTTATTCATACCCAAATATATTAAAAAGGTACATTTTATGCCCCAAATTACCAGCCCAAAATTCCAGAGTATATATTCAATGTATTGTATGTATTGTATATTTTGAATAATAGTGACCATAAAAAATAGTTGGTATTATTATATTTTTTTCAGAAAATGTTTTAATTAAAAAAAGAAAATAATAATAATTGGTAGGATACCCTATGTTTACTCTATCTGTCTTCCTACCTCTCACTCAGAGCTGAGTGCGATCAAGGTCTGCCCACCTATGGTATAATAGTAGTAGTTGACAGAAGGCCAACTGTGGTTGTTATTGAACCTCTCCGTGCTCTTTGCGAATGATAGAACGGAGCTCTACTCGAATTGTTTTTCCCAAATACTCCTTCTAGGGTATCTCTCTCTGTAGGTTTATTGTCTTAGGAGGTGAAAGGGTGTGCCATCCGCGTCTTACAATCCAAATAAGCCGTGATGTCCTCCAACCCCGTAAGGAATAATTGCCTTTTGAGTCTGCAATGACTGGCAAAATCCCCAACCAAAAGAATTATGTCTTTCCGGTTCTTTTCAATGTGCTAGGTTATCCCTGCGCCATTATACCCAGATATCATTTAACATTTTTGTATTAAAATCTCCATAAAATTATAAAAAAGTTGAAAATTTGGGATTGTGTAGATGACGGGTACAATCCAACGAATAAAAAAATGCCAACACCTTCTCTCTTAAATAAATAGAAAACATTTTCGTCGCAGTAAATACTCACTTGACAATATATATTCGCAAATATCATTGGCTTTTTCTTTAAGGTATTTCCAAACTATATCAGCTGATCGGGTACCCGCGCGTAAAGAACAATATACAAAATTATATGCGTAAAATAATATGTTGGTACTCTTGCGCGTTGTTGAAAGCAACTGACCGTTGTCGTCAGTGTTCCCATTCGTAACATAACATATCATACATATACTAGTCGTCATACATATACTAGTATATAATTCCAAACGACTTTCAAACAGCGCGCCGGTACTCATGATGCCAACTGAAAAATGTATTTTTTTACGCATATTTTATCAAAAAACTTAACAACCCGATGGTCATTCTCCCAAAGCTTTAAGGAAAAATATTTCTAAGGAATTGAGGAAAGTATGTGTTGAATTTCAGAACAACCGTGACTATATTGAGAGAGTTCGAAGTAAAAACAGTCGGAATCGTGCATTTTATTTCACCATGTTTATGAAGATGCATGTTAAATTTCTCCAACTTACATTGCGATTTTCGCAAAAATGCCATGGTGATAAATTCTCAAAAAAATTCAGCTGATTTCTGAGGATTCATTTTACTAATATTGTGAATTTCGTGAAGTTCTTGATAACCTAATAATAGTTTGGAAATACCTTAAAGATGTAAGGGAGATACAATCGGGGGCAAAGTACTGAAAATTTGAAATTCGGGGATTTTTACGTTTTGTAGGATAATAGATAGTGCCAATTACTAAAAGAAATATATATAATTTAAAATAAAATATTAAGCTAGCTCCGGCACTGCCTTATATAATCAGGACAAAAAACCAGTTTGATTTTATTATAGAACAAATACACATACACAACACATAGATATATTCACTATTCATATATACAAATGAATGTAATTTTGAAATAAAAAATAATTTAAACTTTTATAATTCCAAAACAAAACGGTAAAATGCAATTTAAAAATAATACTATTTTTATTAAAAAATACTATTTTTATTACTATTGTAGTTTATTTTTTTAAATTCTGTCGAGTATTATTTTTAATACAACAGATAATAGTTCGGCGGGCATGAAGTTTTACATGCTTCTAATGAGAGAGAGAGAATGATTACTTTGCTTTTAATTATCTCATGTTCTAAACGGTCAAAAATTCTGAAACATCGGGATTTGTTAGAAAACGTTATTTTTAACCTGTGAAAAAAAATGAACAAAATCTGTCGAAAAGTGTTTTCATGCTGGAACATCCTTAAATTATACCAATAATGTTGAATTATATAAGAAATAACAAATTATATGAATAAGAAATAAAAATTGTTTTATAAACTTTTGGCATTGAATGTACCTATAATTGACATCAAAAAAACATAAATCTTAAAGAAGGGTGATTTTAAATTGCTGAAGCTGAAAGTTATTAAACACAGTTCCATGTAAATAGAATAAATCTTAAGTACTGAAATCAACATCATTATTTTCTAACCTCTCTGTAGTAAATATGGTAAGTATTAATCTTACGATAGATTATTCAATAATATGTTTATTGATGTTTTAATTAGTTTTATGTCCATTAATACTATTAATGTCCATTAACGCTACTGAAACATAACTATTGGTGCATGAAAACTATTGGTGCTAGATCAAAATAACTAGTAAAAAATTGTTTTTTTTAAATATCTGTACACCACAATCCTCGAAACATAATTGGATATTTATTTAAAAAATAAACATAAGAGTTACTTACATCTTGATACCGGTATTTCGTTGCGATCATCTAGATGAAAGTCTAGAAACCGAAAAAACCTTCCAAAAACCGATTAAAAACTGGACGATTTTATATTTATTTAACGTATAATTTTTTTCGTAAAAGTATATATATTTTATGGCGTAAATTTTGGCTTAATATATATATATATATATATATATATATACATATAAATCTATATCTTATATATATATATATATATATAAGAAAAAATAATCAGATATATTATTTAACAAAATATGTATATATATATATATATATATATATATATATATATATATATACATATTTTGTTAAATAATATATCTGATTATTTTTTCTCAAACTGTAATGCGTACAGAGATATTTAGGATTTTAATTTTCAATCTGAAATTCTAATAATAATAATAATTGGGTTTAACCTCCGTTTTTGAGACACGACAGTCTATAACAGAGGCCACCCACATCATTATTTTTCTACCTTTATTAATTATCACTTTACATTTTTTATGATGGGAGTGGAGGAACAGGAATTCGTATGCAGACTAGGAATTGGTAGGATGTGCAGCTGCAGCTGTCTATGTTAGGAACTATGCCGATATTCATCTGGAGTTCGTGAAGGGAAACTGCAGAAAACCTTCACAAGTATAGTCGGTGTTACTTCATTTTGTCCATACGCCGACAGTTTAGTCAATCAACCGCCCCATTAATTTTTAATTGACAAACTGCTGGTGCCGGGATTCGAACGCATAACCTTCTAGTGCCAAGTAGAAACAACACCTTAACAAGCGCGGCTACTTGGCTGGTCAAGTCTATTTAAATCGTAAATATTTATGTAAATAAATGTAACAAAAAATAATAATAAGTAAGAACATTATAGTAAAACTATTTTTCTACTTATGTATTTTTCGATTGTACCAATATTAAGGGAGATATATTAAATTTTGTGTTTCCCCCTCCCCTTAAACCCCCTTTTTCTTTGTCCGATTTATCCCATTAACGAACTTGGCCTTTCAAATACCAAAACCACCACAAACTTAGTTTTATAGAAAATTAGTTTTACTATAATTTTGTTTCTTATTGATTGTTCTAATATTAAGAGAAATATTTTATATTTAGCATTTTCTTTTAGCTCTATGACCCCTTTTCCCCTTGATCTAAGCCATTTATTAATAAAATTGACCTTGAAAATACCAAAATCATATCAGATACGACATTTGATTTTGATCAGACTAAAATTGTAACCGCTAGAGAGTGATTTGTGTGTTCTAGGAAAATTTTCTAAGTCCGCGTGTTTCGGATGGCAAAAAATGTTATTATATATATAGGGTATAAACTTCAAAGCAACCGCATTTTCATCCAGTTGCCTCTTCAACAAATTTTACGTTTTTCCCTCTCTATCTCTGAATCCGTCCATTTGGGGTTCATTCGGACGGTACGGGTGGTTCAGTATCACTTCAAGAACTGATTACTACTCGCCATCTGGTTGCCTATCCGTCCAAATTTGACGTACTATTGCCTTGAATACCACAAATTAACGCTCAATACAATTAATTAAAAAAGTTAAAGTAAATCGAAACAAATTTTAATAGCAACATAAACAAATTTTCTAATTACTTAAAAATTAATACAGCCAGATAAAACCAATAGTAAAAAAACGACATAAAACATGAAAATTAAAGCACTAAAATTTGAAAATGTCAAATGCTGTTCTTATAAAACCGACGTCTATGTTTACATATCCCCTCTTCTACAAGTCTATGACACTTTTAATGCTACAAAAGTTATTAGTTTTACGTACATGGTTCGCATGCTTTCGGAACACAGCCGGATTTATTGTTTTTGTCTTGGTAAGATGAATTAGCGGATTTATAATCAATACGTCTGAAATTCTGTGACCTTCTTTTGCACTTCCTTTTTGGTGTACAATAACGACTTTTTGGTCTACGAGATTGATCATTACTAGATCGGTTGTCACAAGATGCACAGGAAGATTCACAACTGCAGCCATCATTTTCGTTATCATTATCATCATCATTTTCATTGACATTTCTGTTCACGTCTGTTGTGTTGTTTCCGTCTGTACTATTTGCCTTTTCCGATGAGTTATCTTTGATAATACTCGTTTCGTCATTTCCATCTAATGTGTCCACTTTTCTGATTTTGTTTGATTTTGATTTAACCTGATCGATTATTTTTGCATCCTCCAATTGACATAATGTATTAATTCTCATTCGGCTTGATGTTGATTTTCTCTGGTCAAGTTTGCCACAAGTACCTCTTTGCGTACAACCTTTCTGACAACGATGCTTACGATATTTACTAACTTTATGGGAATCTTTCTGACAACACTTGTCAAGTTTACAACAACACTTTTTATTACAACACTTATCAAGTGTACAACAAGTACCTCCTGCATGACAACCTTCCTTACCACAGGATTCATGAATACAAGAACTTTTGCAACAACTTCCTTCATAATGTTTTCGTCTGTAATAACTTTTTGCTCCACGACAACCAGAATTACAATCACAACAACCGCAAGTCGTAGCTTTGTCACGAGTACATTTATCGTCACAACTTCGGTGTCTGCGTAAGTTAATCATACTATCCATTAAACCACTGAATTGATAATGTCCCATATTATTATGAAGAACACCAAATGTGACTCCATATTTTATGGATGGAATTATTGTGTTTTTAATTATTTTCGGATGTATTTTATATTTCTTGCCAATATGGGTGCGGATTTTTCGTAGAGTAGAACCCTTTGGTTCATTCAAATCTGATATTGCATTACACACGATCTCTGCGGCTAATTGTTGAATTTCCAGGTTTTTATCACATATCATTTTAAAATTTGAATTTAGTTAAAATTTGAACTAAAATTTTGTAATTTTTTAGTTTATTCGTGTAGATTTTCTAAATTTTAAATGTTATGAAAAAATTTTCATTTGTTTTTTATTTTTGACGTTGATAATAGTGTTTTGTTACCATAGTAAAATTCGAAGCGAATTGACTAATCAACCGTACTATCATGTTCTTTCTTCTAAAAGATTGTCCGTTGAATTGGGAAGAATATTTTTAATCAATTAGCATTTTTCCTCTGAAGATTTAAAAAAAAATCCACCAGTGGCTGCACTAGTGGGGGAGTACACATGTTTTGATTTACTCATTGACAGCAACGTTAAGCAACGTCAAAACTCGGCAAAAAATTAATTTTTTTAAATTGTTCAAAAAGCATCTTTTTTGGCTTGCTTTGGGCTTCATATCTATGAATTATTAGATATTTTTATAAAAAACTCGAATTTTTTTACGCAAAACCAAGAAATCGCGATTTTTGACGGTATTTCCGATTTTTCTCAAAAACTACCGATCCAATTTCAATTCAATCGATAGACACGACAATTGATAGGTTTTTTTGATACCTTTAACTTTCTTATTTAACTTTTCCTGATCGGAGTTCAAGTTTTTTTTTTATTCGCAAAAAACTTTTTTTTAAATATATTCTGGTATTGGTGTTGCGACAACTGGTTCTGATCTAAAAATTATTCGAGAGGGTGGCGATTCCATCCAGTATTTATTTTAAAACAATTTAGAAATATTTTAAGATTATTAAAAAATAATTCAGTTTAAATATTGTCTCTCTTTGTTATTGGGATCTCTGGCAATAGATGTGGCTTACAAAATTATATCTAGCGGTAAAAATATGCACTAAATGAAATTGGGTCGAACTTTCAATGTTAACATAGGTATGACAAAAATAAATCAATAATAATTGACGTTTCTTTTTTTTAACTTATTTGGCTAGTTGTTATATTTCGCCGCCAGTTGTCATATCTGAGTACTGAATAACCCAATAGAATGAAGTTGTTTGCATTAAAAAATGTCGTTAACACGTAAACGTTCACAAGAGTCACTAATATTTTTAACTACAGGATAGATATTAGTGAAGGTAATCAAATAAGTGGCACTTACGAGCCAGCAAGTTAAATCTATCCTCCGGTTAGGTCTGTGAGTCTGAAATAGCAAAAATAGTAATTTCCTAGTTTAATTTTTGCGTTTTTTATAATTATTTCCTCTTGAAAATACGTTTATCAGGTTGACTTACTGGATGAAAAGCGACCCGATAAATGATACATGGTTAAAAAGAGGAAAAAAAATCCGTTCTAACTAAGCCATAGCCAACTATACTTCCTATTTAAAAAAACACAACTTTAGGTCATATCTCGAAAACCAACCTTTTTTCTCAAAATTTCACGACGCCACTGGATTATACCAAAAAAAGTGCCTTAAGAATGTAAAAATTATTTTCATCTAGCTTTACAAACAACCAAGATATTCACAATAGGGAATATGCATGAAAATTTTTTTTCACATTTATTTTCAGAATATGAAAATACTGTTAATACTGTAATAATATTTAAAACCGAAATTAAAATCCGACAAATATCAAGGAAGCTATAAGCTTTTAAAGATTATTATCTGTCTCATTCTTGCAAAAATACTAAAAACGGAGTTTTACGTGTATTTTAAACGGTGAATGTGTAATATGACGTCACATAACATATCAAGAGGGCTATCACCCTCTTTGTCTAATCGGGAATTTCAATCTTTCATATCTCGCTTATTTTTAAAGTTATTTAAAAAGTAATTTTACCTTGATATTTGTCAAGTAAACATGCTTCAATTCAAGTGAAAAAAATTTTTCATGCATATTCCCTATTGTTTAAAAGTCGAAAAATCGAACTTTTGCTTATAACTCGCAAACAAAAGATGCTAGCAAATTTTTGTTGACACCAATGAATTAGTCTCAAAAAAAGAGATCGAGAATGTGCCATCCATTTTTTTCTATCTCTTATAGTTATCGAATTACCCCATAAAACCATCGAAGTTGACCCATTCTGTACATAGTAGACTTGTTCAACATTATTACGTGTACAACAATATATACGGTATACCTGTGCAGCTTTACCTGTACGTTACAGGTATACCGTAACGTGTGTACCCGGCCTAGGACTGGTTAAAACGTGGTTGCAGATATACATTCATGAGGTGTAATCGCGTTGGTGTAACATGTGTCCATATCAGTTGTTTTTTTTCTGACATGAATATTTGAAAATAAAGCACTAAAATTGAAAAAATTTTGAATACTATTTTTAATAATGCTGGATTCAAAATCCGAGTCTAATTTTTATTAGTACAAATACTAGTTTTAACAACACTGGTTTTATTGTTTTTATCTTGATAACATGCACATGACCAGATTTTTAGTCAATTCGTTTCAAACTATTTCGAGCACCTATTACAAATCCTAATACGTCTACAATGATTACATAAATGGACGTCACACTCTTGTTTACAAGATTTGCCAGAACAATTACTGTCATTATCATCTTTCGTTCCGTTTATTGCGTTTGATTTTCTCTTTTCATTTTTTCTTGTTTCGTCTATTTTGCCTTTTTTCCGTTTTTTATCTGATTTGTGATTTACCTTGTGAAGGTTACAGTATCCTCCTCCTTGATGACATCCTTGCTGACAACACTGACTACAACAACTTTCGTTACAACACTTTCTAGAACAACATCTTTCTTCACAACAATTTTTTTGACAGCATTGTTTTTTGCCACAACAAGAATTACAAGAACAACAACAGCCGCAACAATTATCATTTACGTCGGGTATGTTAATTATACTATCCGATAAACTACCGAACTTGTATGATCCTATTTTATTGGCAAAATCATAGAATTTGGTTCCATTTTTTAATGATGTAATTAGTGTTTTTGGAAATACTTCCGTAATTCGTGGTACCTTGTATTTATTGCGAGTATAGTTTCGAATTTTCCGTAGATTGGAAGTCGTCTTCTTCTTTAAGTTTGCTTTACGCACAATCGCCATTGCACAAGGTTTGCTCGCGAAAAATAGCTACTGTATTAAGTTGGTATCGGGAACCATATTATAAACTAAAATATATTGCAAATTGTAACGTAAATGTTTCACTAGAATTTAAAATTTTTTCCTTTATTGGAGTACGGTAATATTATATAGTTTTAAATGTCATTAAATATTAAATTTCATTAGATTTTTTCTTGTGACATTCAATGACATGGAAATTCAATGTTACCATAGTCCCTGCATCTGAACCCCATTGAAAAATCAACAATACAATTGTATATTTTCTATGCCTCTAAAAATGTAATATATTAAACTAGCACTGCCTGTCGCAGCTTCGCCCGATAAAGTCCAAATATTTCTTGGACCTTATACTACTTAGTATTTAAGTAAATATCCTGAATGTTTATGTAATATTTGAAGTAGATTGGACCAAGGAATCACGTTGTCCCATACAAACTTTTTTTCCGTTTTTCACCCCCTTAGGGGTAGAATTTTCTACTCGGATGCTTACGTCACAAAGAACACACCCTCCAAGTTTCAGGTCTCTACGATCAGCGGTTTAGGCTGTGCGTTGATCCGTCAGTCTGTCATTCAGGACAAAGCATTTTATATGTATAGATATGCAGATTACATTAAATCTGAATATGTACACTCACGTTCAAAAAAGATGACTAGCCCTGAACCGAACCAGTCTCTCACAATTTTGATCTTGTAGTAGCAGATACAACATTTTATTTAATTTTTACACGTAAGAGTAAGATATAACACTTAACATGTATTAACATTACATATATTCTTTAAATTCTTACTCTGTCACTGACACCGTATATACAAATAAAAAATATAAATTCAGTTTATACTTTCATTTCTTTTTTACACACTTAAAAAAATATACTACTTATCTTTGTTTATAAATAAATAAAATTATACATTATACAGAGAGTTAAAAAAGTGAGGAGTTTTATGAAATGTAAGAAAATTCACATTTCAGGTCTGTTCATTTTTTTGAACGGCAGTATATATTATATTATATTATATTAGATTATTCATTATCTGTTGATGCCACAAAATCTACCGTTTGTTAGTTTTGTGATATCCATTACTTTCGAAAGTCAGCTCATAACTATCGATTTTCTCACTTTACGAATATTCTCAAAATGGGAAGGCATAGTTTACACATTTGCCAAGGATTATAAACTTACCTCGGAAACAGTTAAGGAATCGCATCGTGGAAGGTAAAGAGACTTTCAAGAGTTGTCTTGCTATGGCTTGACCGAAAAACATCGATTTGTCGTGATGAAAATGTTGCATTCAACAAAACGGATACCACTTTGAATAAATACTCTTAAGGTTTTATGTAAAATGTCGCCAAATATGTTTCATAACTTCAGGAGATTCTAAAGGGAGTCAAAATGTGACAAAAAATTTTTATGAACATAGGTCCATATGCTTTGTTACACAAATAGTTTTTGCGAAATAGCAGGTAAAAATCGCTCTCTAGATCAAGCGCCAGGATGGAAAAAAAAGATAATCAACACATTATTGGTATATTTGATAATTTTAATACGTTTTTTTTCATTACAAATTCCCGATACTAGGTTCCATGTTGGGTTTAAAAGGCTAGTTTGTTAATAGATAGATAGATAGATAGATTGTAGAGGCTGATTTGGACAGGCTACACTTCGACCATAAGGTCCATTGTCATGCCTAAGGATGTGAAGATGAGAGTGGAGTGGAAGGAATTTTTGTGTATAGACCAAGAATTGGCAGGATATGCGGCTGCAGCCGACTATGATAGATACTATGCCGATATTCATCTGGAGTTCTTGAAGGAAACTGGAGAAATTCTTCTCAAGCATAGCCTGTTACTTCGTTCTTGTCCATACGCCGACAGTGTAGTCAATTAATCGCCCCCTTTTTTTTTAAATAATTGACAAACTGCCGATGTCGGGATTCGAACCCATAACCTCCCAATTTCCAAGTAGGCATACTGCGCAGACATAATGCCTTAGACTGCTCGGCCACTTGGACTGGTTTGTTAGTTAATATATGGTTATACCCGTTAATATGATAAAGATCTATTCACACACATCAGTCACGTCACGTCTCAGTTAAGTCATAAAAAATATGTTTTGTAGAAAGTAATTGGCGCCGCCTACACTGAGCCGGCGTAGCCGTTTCTTTTGAACGATATTTCTTCTTATCGACTGACGAGTTTTTAACTTTGTTGGGAAATTTATGTAATTTTTTATATTTATAGTGGGACCTGGCGGGTACATGTGAATACAATCATTTTGACTGAGACTGGACGGCGACTTTTCTAGTTCGGAACGGTGACTTGCCTGATGTGTGCGAATCGGCCTTAAATGTTACTGGTTCTCTTTGCAGCAGTTGACAAATACTGGAGTTGATAAAATGGCTTAACAAAGACAGAAATTTTGATATGAAGGTTATATACTCTATGTAATGAAAAATTAATATATCTAAAAATATTTTTACGAATAATTTGTAGAAAACTAGCCATTGTCTGAGACTTCGTTTGCGCTATCTTAATACTTTTATTGCATACATTTTTCCTAAAACCGAATGAAAAAAAATTTGAAATTTTGAAAGCTGAGCATTAATCGATGCCCATAATGCTTTCTTATGGTGCGTCCACACATGCGCGCTGCGCACAATGATCCATCCGAAGTCGGTTTTTTCAACGAACACTTTGTATGTTTGCAGTTCATACGTGTTCGTGAAAGGTTTGTCGTTTTTAGCGCGCATGTGATTGTTTTTTTTAATATTAATTGAAATGTAGTATTTTAGTTCAACTTGAACATTTTTCAAGCTGAACTAAAATGTAAACATTTTAATTAATATCTTTTGATTATTTTCAAGCTTAAATAACGGGTTTTTGTGATTGATTCAAGTTCACTGCAATATGAATATATGTTTGTGGGTTTCCTATGGATCGCTGTAGTTTCGTTGAAATCAACAATTCCTACGAACCAAAGGCGAGCGGCGCGCACACCGCTCGGGGTTTGTAGCACGTATATGTGGACGCACCATTACATTCAACGATAATTGGCGTACTATTGTTAAGCGTTCAGTTTACCAGTACATTATTAAAGATAACTGTCTTAACCCTATGCCAAACTCATTCCATGGTTGTCCCTGAGAATTAGTGAACTTAAAACTTATAAAGGGTATTGATAAGAGATAGAATAGGAAAAAACAGTGTCATCTAGAACACACCCAGTGATCCTCTCGGCTTCGATAAGGTTTTTATGGAGTGTTTTCACTTGGAATATTTATTTTGAAATAAAAAGAACAATATAAAAATCTGTATAAACTATGTCCAGTTTTAGGAATTATAAATCATTTCAAAGTCTTTACAAAATTAAATCTCCTGCGATCGTATCATCATTTTAAGGCTCGTATTTGATATTTTATTTTAAGAACTGTTACAAAATTTCATGATTATAGGAACATGAAATATTATTCTCCATACAAACTTCGAATTCCGAACACTCTAAAGGTGAAAGTCGTTTCTTAGGGGCTACCTACATTTTAAATTTCATGCTTGTGGCTTTAGCATTTTCGGCTTGATGATGTTGAAGCATTGAATAAGTAAGTCAGGCAGATTTATGCATGTATTGAACTATAAATACGTTTTCTGTAAAATTCTCCCATTCGTGAAATTTTTAACTCTTTCACGATCTGAAACGTTACACTCCTAGGTTTCGAAATACAAGCTTAAAAAAACAAAATTTCCCTTCTGTACTGTTATGAAATTTACTACTGGCAGCACGCAACAACAAGTTAATTATAATATACCTGAATCTATAAACGGGAACTGCAATCCAACATTTTTAAAGACTTTTATCTTTGAATCAATGATTTTATTCATGTTGTGTAAATTTTTAACGGGTTTTTTTAATTTTCTTAATTGGTTGACATCGATGAAAGCTTTTCATTTCAAAAATAATTGAGGGAAAAACAATTTTGGGATAATGTCCTAAAATATATCTTCCATATCTTCGCAGCCATGGACTTAAAAAAGTGTAAGGGTACATTTTTATTCAAAATTTAATTTTTTTTATTATACAAAATTCATGTTTTCGAAAGACAAAGATTTTACCCATTTAAAGTATATTAGTAGCACAATTTCGGGATAATATCCTAAAATATATCCCCCATATTTTCCCAACCATGGACTTAATCAAAAATGTGTAAGGGTCCATTTTTATTCAAAATTTAATGTTTCTTTTATTAATATACAAAATCCATGTTTTCGAAAGGCAATGTTTCCGATAATCTTCAAGATTTTCGAGATTTGAAATAACAAAGATTTTACCCATTTAAAGTATATCAGAAGCACGGATTTTGGACGGACGGCACCATTTTCTAAAATTCGTTTGTCGACTTGGTATCGCTTAATCAAGTTTTGCATGGCAAAGAGCTTCCGGAATATTCTGACATTGAACAATTATAAAATAAAAACATAAACCATATACGAAAATATAAATACTGAAAACTAAGACTATGAAAATTTTAAAAGCACAAAGATTCACAGGAACATGAATAACTATAATTTTTATTATCATTCGCATCTTCCGCCCTTGACTCGACAGACTTTTTGCAAAATTTACAAGAACTCCTGTTATTATCATTATCAGTGTTCTTTTCGCTTATTTTGTCTGTTTTCCTCATTTTATCAGGTTTTATTTTTTCTTTTTTTCTGATTTTGCTCTTTTTTCCTGTTTTGCGTGTTTTTGATTTTTGATTGTCGAGTTTGTTACAACAACCGTGATTTTGACAACACTCACTGCAACATGATTCATTACAACACCTTTTTGTACAACAACTTTCCTCGCAACAACTTTTTTGGCAACAGGTATTTTGGCCACAACAACAATGTTGACAACAGCAACAACAGCCACAACCGTTATCACAGGTACCGGGTAATTTAATTATACTACCCCATAATGCACTGCACTTATATGACCCCATTCTATTGGCAAAAAGGTCAAATGTGACCTCATTTTTTAATGATGGAATTACTGTGTTTTTAATGACTTTCGGTGATATTATGTATTTTTTATTGCCTGTATAGTTTCGAATTATTCGTAGATTTGAATCCTTCTTCTTGTTTAAGTTTGTATTGCGCATGACCACCATGACACACGACTGTTAATTTATTAATTTAAGTTATCGTCGGCAACCATATTATAATAACTAGAATAGAGTTGAAAATTTTAATTTTAATATTTCACTAGAATTTGAAAGTTTTGGACTTTTTTGGAGTGCTTTGATTTTTAAATAATAAATAATAAAATTATATTTGTTTTTTGATTGTGAATGTTACCATGGTATGACATAATTCCACTGACCTCCATCCGTCTTATAAGATTATTATAAAGCTAAGTGTTCACCTGAGATAAAATCTCGAGACCAGTCTCAGGGTATTGTCCATTTGAGATCACTTTTGCTCTTGTGACAACTCTCTGAGACTTGATAATCATTGCAGGCTCGAGACAAGGATATTTCGTTTCTACTTGAGAGTCTACTCACAGCTATGCCAAGTTAATAATAATAATAATAATAACTGAGTAAACTGTTTGAATACCCAGTATATACTGAGTTGTATCTCAATGTTTGAATTGTTAATAAATCTGTCTATTCAATGTTTATAAAATATGAATTATTTGTAAATGTTTGTTATGTCACAATTTTTTTTAAATATCTCATGACCTTAAAAATGGGCGCATTTTTTGCTTTCCGAGGAACTTTGAGCACAAATTATGAGAAAACCATTAAGTTTATGAAAAAAATTCAAACAAAAGTTGTTTATTTTAAAGAGAAAAAGGTTTTTTGTTAATAAAATTTTTTCTACCTCTTACGGTTTCAAAGATAAATAGGGGAAACACGTTCCTATTTTGCCCATTAACGAACTACTTTTTCGCTCTAGAACACACAAACAAATTTTCAGCTCATTATCTCTTTTCGTTCTTGAGTTATCGTGTTCACAGACGGACGGACATGCGGAAATGACCGAATTAGGCCATTTTATATATACCTTTGTGAAGCATTTTTGTCAAGGATTAATATTTTCAAGCAAGTCGGGACTAAACTATATCTAAACAGACTAAACAAATTAATTAATATACCTTGTATATTTACAAATATACTGGGTATAAATACTATAACATAAACAAACTGTATTTTTCTATGGATATGAACCATAGATAAAATATAGTAGTGGATGAACAACAGTAAAGTTTCGAGAGCTCGCAAACTCTTCCAACACGGACGAAAGACTGGAGACTGAGTCTCGAGAGCATTAATATCCACCTGTGATCGGTGCTCTCTCGGAGATCTGTTCGGACTTATCTCCGATACTGCTTTCAGCCCCCTATCCATTTGTGAGTCGATTCTCGTGACTACTCTCGAGACTGTTTTGTCTCAGATGGACACTTACCTTAAATTAGATTATTATTATTATAAGATTATTATTATATTATATTAATATAATAATATATGAAATATATACGTCTTATATGAAATAGTGGAGGTCAGTGTATAATAGGGATTATGCATGAAAATTTTTTTTCACTTGAATTGAAGCATATTTACTTGAAAAATACCTAATACTTTTTAAATAACTTTAAAAATAAGCGAGATATGAATGATTGAAATTCCCGATTAGACAAAGAGGGTGATAGCCCTCTTGATATGTTATGTGACGTCATATTACACTTTCACCATTTAAAATACACGTAAAACTCCGTTTTTAATATGTTTGCAAGAAAGAGACAGATAATAATCTTTAAAAGCTTATAGCTGCCTTGACATTTGTCGGATTTTAATTTCGTTTTTAAATATTATTACAGTATTAACAGTATTTTCATATTCTGAAAATAAATGTGAAAAAAAATTTTCATGCATATTCCCTATTCTAATCAAAGAATATCAGATATAAAGTTTCCATACACTACATTATGGAGCCATTTAAAATAGACATTTAACTATTACAAATTAAATATCAAAATCCTTTACGATCCTACTTCTGCTAAAAATTTTACTTAAGGTCAAAGGCCAAAAACATCGCTTATTGACAGAAGTTATAGATCATGAAATTGTTCAGATACTTTTTTCCTACGAATCATCATTCCTGAGATATGGCGATTCTAAAAGTCGAAAAAGTCGTATTTTGCATATGTACAGATTTCCGTACCACCCATGAGGTGGTGTACTTGGTGAATTTTTTAAATGCAGCAGTAAGCATACTCCACGATCTACTGTGATGATGGAAATTTTATCAAGTGGAACGGATAATTGTTAATTTCTGGAAAATTTTATTATGATTGATCTTCAAATTCCACTGCAACAGTAATGTCTTCATATAAATATTATTAAAATAATCAAAGAGAACTCTAGGTTTTTTGAAATTAAATTTAAAATTTTGCCCCAATTCCTAGAACAATTATTTGTATTTTATAAAAACGCATTTTGGCTACAAAGTAGTCATCATCAGTATGAATTAGCTAATCGTAACTATCTCTGGGATATGGAGTCAGAGATATGTTGCTCGTTGCTAATTTGGTGCGTGTCTCACAATAATATTAAAAAAGTTTTGTGTTTTATATGATCTGGCAGAGGTAGTACCTGAAGGATTATTTGAGTTAACTGACCAATTAAATGACCAACCCATTTATTGGCGGTATCCTTTTTTGACCATGTGGTGTTGTTGTTGTAAATAAGGTGGGGTTGTGAAAATTAGAACTCGAAAAATTTGACTATCCTTACGCTGCGGAAGTTGATTCTGCAGCAGCAACCATAATATTACAGTCAATCGAGTTGCGCTGCACTAAATTACAGGAGTTATTTAAAAAAAATTTGGTTCAGTATCACATACTGAATGTAAACGAACAATATCCTTACAAATTTCGAGCCTGGAAGTGTCGCCATTTTGAGACAAATCGTATAAAACTGTAGATATAGGCCAATATCTCCATTACCGTGCACTTTAGGCCAAAAATGATAGAAACCTTTCTTATTGATAATTGGATTTCCTTTTTTTTTTTGTAAATTAATTTTTTTTGTATCATTTACCGTTTACGGCTTATACGACTGTTACTTTTTATTTATTGACTTTTTAACCGATATCTCTTCTAATAATTGTTTACAATAAAATGCTAATAACTTAACTTTTAAATCTACAAATTACCTACAACTTTTATTACAAACTTTTTTGTCTAAATTTAATATTTTTAAAGATATAACGCGTTTAATGTTGTACTACCGGATGCAAGGTTAATAAAAACGAGGTATACATAGTATAATGATGAAAATTCAATAAATATGTTGAGAAATATGAATGATAGTGACATAATTAACAATAAAAAATTTTCTTTCTAAATAATTATTAGAAGAGATATCGGTCAAAATTTTCAATAAGTGGTAAGTGATACAAGAAAATAAATAAATGAAAGGAAATTCAATTATCTACAAGAAAAGTTATTATTATTTTTGGCCTAAAGTGTACGGTATGGAGATATAGGCCGATACAGTTTTTCTCAAAATGGCGCCACTTCCGAGGTCGAAATTTGTAAGGATATTGTTCATTTACATTGAGTATGTGACACAGAACCTAATTAAAAACAAAATATTCCTGTAATTTTGTGCAATGCAGATAAGAGTTACGTGAATATTTGGTTCTTTCTTGCTTCCCTATTTTGCTAATTGTTTCTTGTTTTTAAAACGATTTCATAAAAGGGGTTTAATTTCATTATGAAATCTTTTCATTTTTAAAGACTGAATAAATATTGGTTATATACTTCAAATAATTATTATTAATAAAGACTGTTAATGAGAACAAAACAATTACAGAATAAAAATAAAGCATATGAAATAAAAATTCCAGAATTTGAAAAATTTCAATACTACTTTCAAACCCTCATAATCCAAAATTCAAACGTTC
This sequence comes from Nineta flava, assembly GCA_963920215.1. NCBI lineage: Eukaryota > Metazoa > Arthropoda > Insecta > Neuroptera > Chrysopidae > Nineta > Nineta flava. Next base: position 15,028,642 of record OY986041.1, on the reverse strand, counting down.
CATGTCCATGAATTCATTTTCACAACAAGATGCACAGCTACAATTATCCTTTTCATCATCCTTATTTTGACCTCCGTCTATTCCGTCTGTTGGTTCCGTTTTACCTATTTCATCCACTTTGTTTTCTTCGGTTTTATCTATTATACCCTTACCCATATTTTCTATACTGTATTCTCTCTTTATTTCTTTATCCTTCTTTTTCCTTTTCTTTTTCTCGTTAAGATTGCAGCAACAACCATGATGATGATGATGGTGCCCACATCCACAACCACCGCAACCGCAACCGCATCCACAACTACCGCAACCGCAACAATGACCACAACCGCAACCACCACAACCGCAGCCACAATGTCCATGGTGTCCGTGATACCCGTGATATCCGTGATGTCCGTATCCCCATAAGTTAATTATTTTATCCATTAAACCACCGAACTTACATGACCCCATTTTATTGGCAAGAACACCAAATGACGCTTCATTCTTTAATGTTGGAATAACTGTGTTTTTAATAACTTTCGCTGATATTTTGTTTTCATTGCCATTACAGTTTCGAATTTTTCGAACAATTGAACCCTTTTCCTTCTTTATGTCGGAGATTGCATTGCACACGAGTTCCGTGGCTAATTGTTTCGTTACCGAGTTATTTTCACTAACCATAGTCTAATTTGGATTTATGTATATATTATATTTTAATAATTCACACTATAATTTTAATTAACAATTTGTTGCGCTGAGCTTTTATAAAGCTTTAAATGCTATGAATAAAATTACATTTTGTTTGTGACATGGGAAATTCAATGTTACCATGGTTTGACTTTTTTAATTCCTCTCAAGCCTACTGTATTCACCGAAGAAAAACAAAGAAGAGTAGGTTTTCATCAAAGTCAGTTTTAAGGGTGACGCCTTTTAGGTCTGTGGTAGTACTACTTACTTCATTAGGGTTCCTGCTCGAGAATTCTCGCCTCGAGAATTCTTGAGAAATTTGCCTTTAGTCGAGACGGGGGAAAAAAACGCCTCGAGAATTCGAGAAACCAAGATAATGAAACGGACCTCAAACTCGAAAATGAATTATTTGAACTTCAACTAAAAGAGGCAGCTGACAGACAAAACCAGTCACAATCACATAACTAGAAATTTAATAAAAAAGAATTTCAGTTATTTGAGTCCACTGGGCAACGAACGCCTACTCTTGAAAAAATGTACAAAGCTGTAATGACTACTAAGCCAACATCGACGGAGAATGAGCGTGTTTTCTCGTTATCGGGAAACATTGTCAGTAAAATAAGAAACCGCCTATCAGATGATGCTATTAATGCTCTGGTATTTCTAAAAGCCTATTTTATAAGGAATAAGCGTTAAATTAAAATTTGATTTCTTTGTTGATTATTTTGCGGGTTACTGGTTTAGTTTTAGTTGGCATACTATGCTCAAATTTACTATGCTCTAATTAAAAAAAAATAGTACTAAAAGTTTAATTACAATTTGTTTAATCGAAAGACTGTGATGTTATTGACTTAATAGTTTATAAATGTAAGAGGCATTTTTAGTTGAAGTTTGTAGCAAAATTTTTGTTTTGTTAAACAAGTTTTTATAGTTATCTAAATATGTACTAGTAATTTTGTTGATTTAATTTTACTAATTATTTTTTATTTAATTAAAGACTGTTGTACATTTGGGAACTGGTAGGGACCCAATAATTTAAAAAAAAATTAAGCACTACCCTACTCTTTACTTTGTATATAGACCAGTCGAGTATAGTTTGATTAATTTATTGTTTGTTGTCGATTTGTTAATTAATAAGTGCAATTTATGGTAACTAAAAATTTACCATTTGATTTATTTGATCTCATCTATCAGTCTAATTTGTAATAAAGCAAAAATTTGGAAATAACATTGTGTTTTATTAAAAATTTCAAAATTTCGCGACATACTCGAGAAACTCGATAAATCCTGGTCGAGAATTCTCGTGCCTCGAGAAATAAAAAAGGTCGAAAACCAGAAACCCTATTACTCACCCAACATTGTCCATGTATCTTATCCATATAATATTTATACCCCGGCTCTCCAACTGTGTTAGTATTGAAATGAAACTGAAAAGGTTTGCATCGATATATGCTTCTAAATATTTATTATCGACAGCTTTTTTTTTAATTTTAACTAATTAACATTGTATTGCCTTTTCAACTACATTGGTTATCCAAACAATACAATAAGTGATAAGTTACACTAATTGGACTTAGTTGTGATCTTCTATATTTGTGGAAGCAGCTTTGTTAGTTTCAGGAACTTGAAAAGTTTTTCTAATGTTTGGGGGTTATCGCCTAGAACTTCTTGAATTGTGGGTGGTAATTCAGTTGACTGTCTTTCATTTTGAAATTGTATACAGTTGGTTAGAATATGTTCAACTGTTATAGGAATATTGCAGTATTGGCAATTTGGTCTCGGGGTCTTTTTCATTATATATGTGTGTGTTAATTTGGCATGACCATTTCTCAAACGGGCCAGAACGACTTCATGTTTCCTATTGTTCTGGTTCGATGTTGCCCAATAGTTTGTGGTGTTTTTTATCTTTCTTAATTTGTTGTTGTTTCCGACTATATTTAACCAACTTTCATTTCTCTTTTGTTGCATTTTATTTTTAATGTGAAGTATGAGGTCTTCAAAAGTTATTACGTCTACATCACGTCCATCCTCGTGGGCTAGAGAGGCGACGATGTCGGCCCTTTCATTGCCCTCGATTCCGATATGGCTAGGAACCCAAAGAAAGTCTAAATGTACATTTGTTGTGGCGATGGAATATATCGTATTTTGAATATGTTGCATGATGGCCATTGGTGTTTTACGATTTTCGATGGCTTTTAGGGCACTCATTGAGTCGCTGATTATAACATATTTTTTGTTTTGGATATTAGCTTGGATTTGAATAAACTTAAGAGACTGCCATATAGCAAATGCTTCAGCAGTAAACCCGCTACATATTTGGTTAAGTTTAAATTTAAGTTCATTATCACTCGTTATAACCGCACACGCACTTGACACTTCATTTTTAGACCCATCTGTGTAAATTTTTATTGAATCACGATATTTAGTCTGCGTCATTTCATAAAGTTGTTGTTTATACTGAACAATTGAGGTTACATTTTTATTCGTCACACCTAATGTTAAATTTATTTTACTTCTTTTAGTATCCCAAGAAGGTTTTGAGGGTAACGGTCTTTTCTGGCATATTTGGAGAAATAATTCCTTAGGGATGTTTAGTTCATTGAGGATGTTTTCAATAATGAGTGATAGAGGATTAGGGTTTTTTTTTGTTTGCTAAATGATGGGTGGAGAAGTCATGATGAAAGATTTTGCGACAAAGGTTTAGTTTGGTTTTGAATGATTTTTGAATAATATTTGAGGGTGATGAATTTTCTTCTATCAGTTAGAGATGGTTCTCCTGTTTCACACATAAGGCTGATTATTGGGGTGGTCCGAAACGCACCCGAGATTATTCGAAGTGCACAGTTATGTGCAACGTCAAGTGGTTTAGTCGATTTTGGTGATTTTGTAGAACAATAAATGAAGCATCCATAATCCATTTTGCTGAGAAGTGTTGAATGATAGATTTTACTCAGAGTTTGTCTGTCAGAGCCGATGTGTCTGTTGGCGAGAATTTTTAGGATGTTTAATGTTTTCAAGCAGTTGGTTTTAAGCTGTGAAATGTGTCCTTTCCAATTTAACTTCTCCTGGAATAATAAACCCAAAAATCTGTGCTGTGAAGTATTTTGAATTAGAAATCTTCCTAGTTTTAAATTTAAGATATGTTTTGTTTTTTTGTGGAACGAGATCGTTTTCGTTTTAGAAGGGGATAGTGTAAGGCAATTGTCTCTACTCCATTTATGTATATTATTGATTGCTTTTGGAGGTATTTCTGGGCATAATTTTGATCAGATGTTAGAATATATATCAAAAGATCGTCTGCATAAAGTATTGTACGTATTGGATATGGAATCTCTTCCGTGACGTCATTTATTGCAATATTAAATAATATTGTGGATAGTACTGATCCTTGGGGTATTCCATCTTTTAATTGATATTTTGAAGAATATTGATTTTGGATTTTTACACATAGTGTCCTTTCTGATAAAAAATTTTGTATGTAATTGGGCAGATTTCCTCTAATCCTCCACCGGTGCAACATAGACATGATTTTGCTGCGTTTAATGGTATCAAAGGCTTTCTCGATGTCAAAGAAGACTGCATTTAAATTCTGATTACAACAGAAAGCCGTTTTTATGTCTGTGTCTAAAATACTAATACAATCCAAAGTAGATCTATTTTTTCGAAACCCAAACTGTTTAGAACTCAATAAATTTTGTGACTCTATGATCCATTGGAGACGGTTTGCAACCATACGTTCAAGAATTTTACAAAGGTGGTTTGTTAATGAGGTTGGGTTGTAGCTTCCGGGTTCTAATTTGTTCTTATTTGCTTGTATATTGGTACAATGATGGAAGACTTCCAGCTTACTGGGATCTGATGTGTTTGCCATATGTTTTGATATATTTCGAAAAGATAGTTCTTGGCTGATGGGTGTAAATTCTGAAGCATTTGTACGTGGATTTTGTCTGGTCCGGGTGCTGATTTTTTGATACCTGCATGCAAGGTGGATATGTTGGAGTAATATTTGCCAAATTCTTCACTAATTTCTCTTACATCATTTTTGATCCTTTTAATATTGTTCCATATTTCTTTTTCAGTTGTTGTACTGTTTATTGACTTAGTAAAGTTGTCCCAAGAGGTCTGTTTTTGTTTTAGTATTTCCCTTCTAGCTATCGCTCTAGCTCTCTTAAAGTTTACCAAATCTTCTAATGAATGTGATTTTTTATATTTCCGTAAATGTTTTTTTCGAAGTTTAATAAATGAAGCTATAGTTTCGGTCCACCAAGGAACAAGTTTATTTTTATGAACTATTGTTTTTTTTGGGATGAATAGATTTGAAGCATTTTTTATTGTTTGTTCAAGAGTAGTTAGTTTGGTTTCTACGTCGTTGCGATCTGGTTTTAATTTCGTATTTGTTTGGTATTGTTCCCAGTCGGCTTCGTCGAATAGATATTTTTCTGTTGAGTGGTATGAAATGGAGGGAGTAGGGAATTTAACGATTATTGGGTAGTGATCGCTCGTGCATAGATCGTCATGTGTGTCCCAATCTAATTTCAAAGCAAGTGAAGTGGTGCTTATGGTGACATCAATTACTGATTTTGAGCCTGAACGCATACAAAAATGAGTCGGTTTTCCATTGTTTAATGTATTAATATTGTTGTTGTCTAACAATAGTTTCAATTTTGCACCTCTGACATCTGTGTGGTAGCTCCCTATTGACACGCTGTGAGTATTAAGATCTCCCAATAAAATGAATGGTTCATCTAGCTGATTTATTATGTTTTGTAGGTCATTGGTAGTAAAGTTGTGGTTAGGTGGAATGTAAATGTTGCAGACGTCTACTTTTTCATTTTTAGCTATGATAACTTCTGTGGCTATGACTTGCAAATGAGTAGTGATAGTTTTGGATTTGGAATGGAATTTTTTTGCGACAAAAGTAACTACACCTCCTGAAGCAATGATTCCTTCCAAATAGTCATGTCTGTACACGCTGTAGTTCGATAATTTGGCATTTTTTGTATCTTTCAAATGTGTTTCTTGAAGACACACGATTATTGGTTGAAAAGTGTGCAGCAGCACTTTTAGTTCGGGCAGTCTTTTGTAATATCCGTTTACATTCCATTGTATGATTTTATTTTCCATTTCCCTATTTTTTTTGTTCATCTGACGTATCTGATGGCATGTCGCTGTCGGAGTTGGTAGTTGTTAAGGCATTTATTTTAACTTTCTTAATCAGTTTCGTTAATGATCTTCTAGCGATTGGGTCTTGTAACATATAATAAATTGTATTCAAGAACTCTATAAGGTGGTCCGATGCTGTGTTATATTTTAGAGGATATTTTCCTGGTTCCAAAGACATTGGGGTGCGCTGGCTGTCAATCATTTCTGGAAGGGTACGTTTTGATTTAATGTTTGTCATTTTCTTTTTGGCTGCAGCAGTAGTTTGACTGGAAATTGTTGGTGTCTGATTAGAAGTCATTTCAGTAATTTTCTCAGTGGGGACCACTTCACTGGTTTCGGTTGAGGTAGTTGGATGATTTTCGGGCTTACGGTGCTTTTTTGACTCTGTTTCGGATTCTTGCGTGCTGCTGTTGGAAAGCACCCGTTTTTTCAGTTTTACATCCGTGGATTGGTTAATTAGCTCATTTGTGTCAGGGAGGATTAATTTTTGTGTGGATGATATGGGATCTGGGTGAACTTCTTGTGAATTTTCTTCAATTTGTGTATTTGTCTGTGTGGTTGGGGGTGTTGTGTCTGCAGTATTTGGAGTTGATAGTTCATGTGTATCTAATGTATTATCAGATTCTGTACGTCTGCATTCGTTTTCTAAATGTCCAAATCGATTACATATCGATGTTCATCAAGAGTAATATATATGTTGTATAGTTCATTATCATAATTTATTTATATTTTTTCAGGTATTTCGGGGTGATCATCTTTAACGAAGATGTATCTCCTGAAGCTTTGCACATGTTTAAGATTAGATTCTGAGAATCCAGCGGATATAAAGTATAGGTCAGATATAGGGCTTAGTCCAATTTTTTGTAAGTTATTATATATGATTTCATTTGGTATAGTTGGAAAGGTTGAGACAACTATTCTGTGAGTTGGTGATATGAAGCTTCTAATTTGGATATCTATACCTTGTACTTTTATAGTTTTATGTTTATTGATTAATGTTTGGAGATCTTCTTTGCTTTGTAAGTAAACACAGATTCGGCCGTTAGATATGGGAGCAGTAAATAAGATTTTATTAGCATCAATATAGTTTGTTAATGAAATTATGTATTTTTTATATGGTATTCCTTGAATTTTTTGGATTATTAGCGCTTGGTCTTAGTGAGCGGAGAGGTAAAACACAATATTTATTTAATTAGTTAAATAGTTTTTTTTTTTTAAATTGATATTTTATTCATACACAAAAAAGTTATTGAAAAACACTGTTATTATTAGTAGCACTGGTAAACACTGTCCGACAGCTTTAACTTGTGCAAAAACCATGTTTATTAATTAAAAACAGAATTAATAAGAGTTTAAATTTAATTTATCTTTTAAATTAATGCCACTAATATTTTACGCGAGACCAAAGTTGTGAAATACATTTTTTAACCCGACTTCAAAAAGAAGGATGGTTCTCAATTCGTCGGTATTTTTTTTTTTTTTATGTGTGTTACCTCAGAACTCCGTCATTTATGAACCGATTTTGAATTTTTTTTTTTGTTATAAAGGGTTTGGCTTCCCATTGGTCCCATTCCCACCAAATCGCATTCGGATGAGGGAATCCCCGGGAAATCGAGGAAAATTATCATTTTATATGTGATAACCGATTTCTGCTAATTTTTTTTTTTTTTTTTTAAATTTGCTTATACTCATTCGGGTATACTCATTCATAATGGGAAAATAAAAAAAATTTTTTTAAAACCGACTTAAAAAAAATATTTTATAAAGAAAAACCGACCCCAAAAAAAAAATTTTTACAAAAAAAAACAAAATGTATGTAAAAAAAACTGAAAATCTGTTATAAAAAAATGCACTAAAAATTAAAAAAAAAAAAAAGGGTAAAAAAAAATGTGTTATAAAAAAATGCACTAAAAATTAGTAGGTCGTTTAGGTCTACTCATATGTAGACAAATAAAATCAGTTATAAAACATCGAAGTCACTAAAAAGCGAGAAATAAACCATATTTTGACAAAATGGAAACCGGACTTCAAAAATCAAATATTCTATAACAAAAAATGCACTAAAAAATAAAAAAATAATTGCATATTCTTGTGCCAATTTTAGTTCACCTAAGCAAAAATTTTTAAATATATATGTACAATTATTATTTTTGGAGGCGGTGTCCAAAAGTTATGTGAATTTCTCTATGCTGACACCGCCTCCAAAAATATCAATAATTGTACATATATATTTAAAAATTTTTGCTTAGGTGAACTAAAATTGGCACAAGAATATGCAATTATTTTTTTACTTTTTAGTGCATTTTTTGTTATAGAATATTTGATTTTTGAAGTCGGGTTTCCATTTTGTCAAAATATGGTTTATTCATTAATATTGTTTACAGAAGTTGGCAATATTGCAGGAACTAAAATTATTAATTGATTGTTTTTGTTTTTTAAATTTTTTAACCGATTCTGATGAATGAAGATGTCGTTTGTTTTCTAATTAAAAATGCAAAACCTAAGTACTTGATTTATTACCACTGTACAGTTTTAAAAAAAAATGTTTATTATTATTAAAAACTAAGGGCTACATATAATATATTGATTTAGTCGTTTTATCTTTGGTTCATGGTTTGGATTTGGAAACATTACGTAACGACAAAATCCTAAAGCATGACCTGGGTTACTTTGGAATTACATTCCTTGCAAAAAATAGTCCGCTAAAAATGCAAGCAAGGCGATCACATGCTCTCAATACGTAAAGTAATGCTTTGATCGTGGGTTTGGTTTTTTTGAGTTTTCCTAGCTTCTTTGATTTTGTTGTTTTTTTTGGTCAATTTGCCCCACTTATTTTCCAGTTTTTTGTTTATTTGTATAGTTTGATCTGATCTATAAAAATCAACAATTTAATACTACAAAAATTAGACATAAAATTTTTAGCAAGGTCGTATCGCGGCGGTACTCGTATCACGGTCGGTGTGTGATACAGTACCCGTGGGCATAGGATTTGGCACAGAATTGAAATTTTTTAATTGGCAGTGTTTTCATAAAAAGAAGGACATACCAATTTCTAGAAAACTTACAATTTCAATAACTCGAATACCATTAAATCTTACTTAACCATTTCAGACTAATTTTAGGTTAAGTAACCATTTAATCTTATTTAAAAGTGGCTGTAAAATTTTTTCTATTTTCACTTTTTAATTCGTTAAAAACTAACTAAGTACACATCCGTTTTGTGGTTTTCTCTTCTGAATCTTGGCTTTTCGTTTTTGTCTTCGTTTCTTCTTTTTCCTTGTTTCAACCATTTGGCGACGGCAACACCCTAAACAATGACCTGACTTTTGCATTTGCTGTCCACAACACTGCTCGCAATGCATTGGTGCATTTAACGGTTTGCTTTTGCCACTTTTGTCTTGTCCACAGCATTGCTCGCAATGCTTTGGTGCGTTCGATTCATTGCCTTTGCCACTTTTTTGCTGTCCACAACACTGCATGCAATGCTCTGGTTCGTTTGATTGATTGCATTGGCTGCATTTGCAGCAGTCGTTTGATTCGTCTGAACTACCTGCTTTTGTTTTGCCTGTTTTTCCGTTTCTATCTGCATTTCTAGTTCTGCAAAATGTTCCGTTTGCTTGTCTCAAATTGTTTCTTGTTCGGTCTGTTATTTCTTTTTTTTGTTTCATTTTCTTTTGGTCAAAATATTCAAACTTTGGAAAATTTAATTTACACCTTTGACACCTTGATGAATGGCACCATTTACAAGTATTTGGCAATGGACGCGCACAATTGACTGGTTCACACCAAACGCTAACACCAATTGTTACACCATTTTTCATTGAAGGAATGATTGTATTTTTAATGAATCTCCGTGGAAGTTTGTATTCTTTGCTTATATAGTTTTGAATTTTTCGTAGATTTGTATTTTTTTCGTCATCCAAGTTTTTGGTGTATTCATTCCTAACCATATTATAATGTGGAATTATTTATTTAAAATTTTTTTAAATATTTTACTAGAATTTATATTATTAGAAGTTTGATCTGTTACTATAGTAATCAATAATTTATTTTAATAACCCAAAAATCGCCAGTATACGCCAGTCAAAATCAACACAAAAAATCGCTAAATTCGCAAAACATGATGTATGTATCTCTGATTTTTTAGTATGTTGTTTGGACCCATTAGACCTATGTATATCCATGTTTGGAACTCTCAAAAAGTTGTGAAAAAATTTTTACACGTGAAAAACCGCGAAATTTTTGGACTTGTTTCAGATTCTGCTATATATCTCCTAATTTATTAATTTTTCTTCGAAAGCTATTCTATACGTTTTTTGAGAGCATTAAATTTGTGACAAATTAAGACAAATTAACATACTTAAAAATCAGAGATACATCATGTTATTGTTATTAGTTGATGGGGGGAAGTATGTAGCGGTATCGCTTCTTCATTAAATTATTATTATAATTTTGTTCATCATTTTTATTTGTTGCATAACAACTATAACTTCCCTCTATTATCACGGTTGCTTTGAATGTTAACAACCATGGTAATTTACATATTTAAAATATATTTCATAAATCAAATCAATAAAGATCAATTATATCTTTCACATATATTTATTATTTATTTAAATAATAATTATTTAATATAATTATTATCTATCTTTACACTTTTGACCGGCGTAGTAAAGATGTAAATTAAAATTTGAATATTGTTCCCGACACCACATTTCACAGTAGACACATTTCACTCAAATAGGTTGGCCTGACAGTTCATTTTTACGGTAACGGGAGGGATTACGATTCGTACGGCGCCAAGATTTGATGACAGATCCTTATAGAACTCGACGAAATAAGAATAAAATTTTTTCGATATCTTGCTTCGTTTTCGAGATATCGATGGTTAAAGTTTCAATTTTTTTGGCGTATTTTTATAGCAATTTCAAACATAAATTGTGCAATAAAAATAAAATTTTTCGATATCTTGCTTCATTTTCGAGATATCGATATTTATATTTTCGAATTTTTTTAAAATGTACTTTTATAAGATTTTAAAGAATAAATTGTAAAATAAGATTAAAATTTTTCACTAACTCGATTCGATTTCGAGATATCGAAATTTGAATTTTTTATTTTATATTTTTAATTAACTATTTTTAATTATTCTACCCAGAATTTATTTTTTTAACAATATTATACTGTGGGGTGGTTGGGTTGGGTTGGGTTGGGAGGATACTGACCACATTCGTAAAAGCTCCATAAAAAGCATTTATTATTGCGGATGCAGATGCTGAAATTAATGCGAAAGTTCCGCAATTGCGAATGCGAATATCCGCAACATCCCTGGTTTGTATAATTATAAGACCAAACAAGTTTATATAATTAAGGATTAAGGACTTTCATGTTTGAAATTAAAATCATTTTTTATCTTTGGATAAAAGTACGAGAAATTGTTATTTACTTTAGGGAAGTTTATGTCTTGTAGATACTTATTTTTAAGTTTTGTAGTTTTTTTTTTTATTTCCGCACCCGCGTACCTATTCCTGGGTACAGGTCCGGTTGGGGGTATTTTCTTATACCATTGTACTTACTTTCTGGATAAATAAATTACAATTTCAATCTCATAGGCGGTTGAAGATGTGCAAATTGATAAAGTTGATTGACTATACAAATTTATAATTTAAAATTTTTTATTCATCAATGACTAAGGATTACACACTCATTTGGTCGTTTTACCACCTTGGGACCCTCCTCTACTGGTTTCGCTTGTGGAAACATTGTTTGACGACAACACTGTGTACAATGAATTGGTTGCTGTTGCTGCTGGCCACGCTTTTGACAGCATGATCCGATATGCTGTGGTTGCTTTGGGTGTTGACAAGAATTCCGTTGCTGTCCACAACATTGATGTTGCCGTCCACAACACTGCTGCGGTTGCTGTGGTGAATCAGCAGGCTGTAAGTGTACACCACATTTTGGACAACTCTGTGGTGGTTTTACTTCTCTGTGTTTGCCGCATTTACCACATTTCACTAATTGATCTGAATTTACAATTTTTCTTTGGTTTGTTTTTCCCCGTCTATCTATTTTATTGCATATTTTGCATATTCTGTACTTTTTTTTCGATCTTTCACGTGTTCTACGAATTTTTCTGATTTCTTCTTTTTTTTGTTTCTCTGTCTTTTTGTCAAAACATCCTAAGGATGCCATTTTTGTGCGGACTTTGCATGTTCCACTCACTTTATTCGACCTGTTTCGTGTACTGGGAATTTTTCCAATAATATCTTTTTCATTTTGCTTTGCATTGTTTATATCAGAACGCCGTAGGTTTGGGCAATGTGATTTAGATACGCTCATTGAACGATACGATTTACAACAATGTGGGGAACAATGCGATTTACAATTTATTGGTATATTACACGATTTACACCAAACAGTAATACCAATTTCTAAACCATTTCTTAAACCATTTTTCAATGTAGGAACTATTGTGTTTTTAACGATATCCGGCGGAATATTATATTTAGTGGTTACATACTTTCGAATTGACCGTAGATTTGTACCTTTCTTTTTGTTCCAGTTTGAGGTTATTTGCATGTAAGAGCATGTGTTATCCGTTTTAAGTGGTCTGTATTTGGAGTTTTTATTGCTAACCATATTAAAATTTAAAATTTTATATATATAAAAGTTTTCTTAATATTTTACTAGAATTTGAAAATTCTTTTATGTATTGATATAATGAAATATCAAATGACATTAGCTTTTGAAGTTTGAAGTAAATATTTCCATAGTATACACTATTAAAGTATTTTTGGCGGGCGACCTCTGCGCCGTCTCGTGTTTTTTAATTTAAATTTTGGTTCTATCAAAAGTAGTAAATATACGGATAGATATGTAATTTGTTAACTTTAATTTTGACGATAAAGGAATAATTATAGACAATGTCGGTAAAAAAATTTAGTTTTCACGTTTCTAATGTGTATGAAGAGATTGATGTCAATGATTCTCGGCGAGTTTTTGGTACAGTTCTAAGAGAAACACCAGACCAAAATAGCTAAAAAAATAATACTTATTATAATGTTGTAATTGAGGTAAGTTTAAAACAAATATCAACTACATGAAATTAAAATATATTAACTACTTATTATCAAAATGCTTTTCTGATTGCTTACATAAAAAAGTTGGTGTATTTTCACCATTAACAACACAACACTTCCGATATTTTTTTCTCATTTTATTCAATAACTAATAAAATATTATTTTTATTATTATATTTATTTTTATTCAATAATTAAAACGCAATTGTAATATATGACACCAAGGTTTTAACAGAACCAAAATTTAAAATAAAAAACACGAGAGGTCGCCCGACAAAAATATTTTACTAGCGTATGCGGAAAAACAGATCCAAAAGTATCGTTTAATGTACAAATCAAGTTGAAAATGTGTGTTTTTATCAGTTTTCTTTTATAAAAATAGTCCATGAAAGTAAAGATTTTGAATTTTTAAGGTGAAAAAAGTGTATTTTGGCTGTTGAAAACTAAAATGGACGTACTTTTTCCGGGTTTTGCAATGAACAATTTTTATGATTGGTCCAAATTACATGTATTACGTTTGTTATATGCTTTTATTAGTTAGTTACTGCACTATAAATTTTTTTAAATAATTAATTAAATAATAGGTGATTAAAAAGTGTGAGCCATTTTGCCAACAATTAAACCAATACATTGATTTCAAGGAAATGTCTTCAGAAAGTGCTTTTGCAATTATTAGGTAGTTCGATTACTTTTTATTGTGCTACTAATAGAAATGTAATTGTTATACCATATTAATGTATATAAGAATAAGTGGAAGTGTGCGGTTTTGTTACCCATATACAAAATAGCTAAAAATGAAACGAGAAAATGTGCTGAAATTTCGTGTGTCTTCCAGGTCCGTTTCTCTTCCCGTTAGGGGGGGATCTATATTTGAAAACGTAATAGATAAAAAAGGTAATTTTTTTAAATTAATAAACTTATTTGAATTTTTTTTTGAGATAACAAATGGTTTTTCGAAATGATCTCGAACATATATTACTCCTGATATACTTTTATAATGTGTTTACTTTGCATTTTAGCGAATTTCCTGAAAGGAAATAGAGCTATTGGTCCCGTACCGAAGTCAAAATTTCGAGAAAATTTCTTCAAATGTCCATCGATCCTACCTAGTAGATGTCAAAAATCCCCATCTGTAAAATTTATATATATATATATATCTATGGTCACTCTAGTGGTCACAGTTTTTATTTTATCGGAATGAAATTTGGTATTTGAGGCGCTTTTGGTATTCAAAAGGTCAATTTCGTTAATGGGTAAAATTGGGAAAGGGGGGTTTAGAGGAAGGGGGAAACACAAAATTTTACATATTTCCCTTAATATTCGAAAAATAGAAAAATTTATAAGAAGTAAAGTTGTAGGTACTAAACTTTACTGTAATTTTGTTGCTTTTCATTTTTTCTGTTACACTAATATTTACAGAAATATTGACGGTTTAAGATTGAAAATTAAATTCCTTAATATATCTGCACACATTAGAGTTTCAGCAAAAATGATATGGTGGTGAATTGTAGCAAATTTGATTTTCTACAACTTTATTTCTTACGTATTTTCCGATTATTCTAATATTAAGAGAGATATTTTATATTTTGTGTTTTCTTCTTTCTTTATACCCCCCCCCCCCCTCTCCATTTCCCTCGACGTATATCATTTATTAATAAAATTGGCCTTGCAAATACTAAAATCATATACGACATTTAATTTTGATCAGACTAAAATTGTGACCGCTAGAGAGTGATGTATGTATTCTAAGAAATTTTTTATACATTTGTTCGTGTGTAAAAATTAAAATAAGCAGTTTAAAATAATAAGTATTGACACTGAACCCATTCAAGAAACTAAGTAATTATTTTCACATGTTTAATATATTTTTTAAGGTATAAAGATTCAAATCAATCATGTAGGATAGATCATACGTAAAATATTATCTGATAGGCATAAAATTTTTCCTATTATTGCTTGTCGATTTTTCCCCAAAAATCGAAAAGCAATATTTATATAATCGAAATTCAAAAAATGTATCATGATTCCATTTTAAAAAAATGTTTGGTCCTGTATGTAGAAAATTTGATAGTCGAATTATAATTTTGGTCAACCTGATTTGCATAAAAATGTCATACATTTTTCATCAAAACGATATGTTTTAGTTTTGGTGGATCATAAGCTGCATAAGAAGAAATTTAGTTTTAATTTTAATTACAAATATTAGCTACAATGGATACAAAATTACAATCACAATAATCACAGAGTTACGTTTTTATTTACATTCTTTATTTTCTACTTGCTTTTTCTTTCTTACTTTTTTTTCCTGTTTTTCATCAAGTGTGTCTCCTGAATATCCTCTGGTTGAATGAATCGTACACCCTGGAGAATTACAACCACCACCACCACCACCACAATTCGTGGGTCGTCCACCACCGCGATTCGGGGGTCCGCCACAATTTCTGCCACAGGATCTACAACCCCTTGATCCATTACATGATCCACAACTTTTTGATGGGCCGCAACATCGTTTACAACCTCTTGGCGAACCACACGATTCACAATTATTTGATGATCTGCAACATTTGTTACAACCTCTTGGAGAGCAAGACGATCCACAATTCCTTGGTGATCCGCAACATTGTTTACAGCCACCTCCGCTTCCCCCTCCCCCTGAGCAACAATTATTGCATTTATTACATTGACCTTGTCTAGATCTACAACACGCGTCACAATCTTTACATCCATTACAATCTGAAGATTTACATTCGTTACACTCCATAGAATCTGGAGATTTACTATACAATTTAATACTCGAATTACCAATCGGTTTACATTTATTTGTGTCATCCGCTAATCTCATTTTAATGCCAGGAATACCACACTTCATTTTATTTTGTAACGATAAAATTACTGTGTTTTTAATAATATTCGATGGTATTTTGTATTTATTGCCATTGCAGTTTTGAATTGCCCGTAAATTTGAATCGTTCCTCTCGTTGAATTTTGAGAATTCATTGTGACCGTTTTCCGTTACAAGTTGGTTATTCTTAGAGTTATTTCTAGAGTTATTATTGCTAACCATATTATAGTTTGTTCAGTAATTATTTATAATTTATTTTAATATTCTACTAAAATTTTTAATTCATTAATATAATAAAATATTAACTGTCACTTGTTGCTGTTATTAGAAATATGGCGTTACCATAGTATTCCTTTTTTCAATTCAATTTGCGCCAACTTGACAAAATTAGTCAAAAGCATAATTAGTCTAATATCACGCAAACTTTACGGTATTCCACTTGACGGTTTCATAATTAGAGTTTTTTTTCTATCTATAGGGGGGGGGGGGGGGTAGAAACATATAAGTGTCAAATCAAGTTACAATGGTAAGAGTTGTAAAATTAATTTATGAGCATGGGAATATTAAAATTGTAAAGATTTCTGATATTTGAGTCTACAAGTTTCAAGTCCACTATACTGCTCCTTCGGCATCTATATTACGAACTTTAGTATTTGTATATGCTCTCTGGTGGGTAAATTATCAACGAGAGCTAGTAGGTCGATGTTTCTGATCCAACCACCGTGACATAATCTTCGGCCCACAAGTTTCATGGTCCCACTCTCGTGAACAGTACAGTAACTACTGCTAGCAGTTTGAAATATTATGCTCCACCACTTTGCCAGAGATACTCATACCTCAGCATTAGGGTGTATTAGCAGTGTGCTTTGTTTTGTTACCAAGAAATTCAACACCAGAAACTCTTAATTTTTCACCTATGAAAGAAGGAGGTACTCAATTCAACCTGTATATTTTTATTTTTTATTTTTTTATGTATGATCAAGCTTAACTTTTTACAGAGTAGTCCGATTTTCATAATTCTTGTTTTCTTGGATAGGGTATACTTCAAAGTTGGTCCCATATAAATTTGTAAAAAAAATTTAAATTTTAGCCACAAAAAAATAAAAAATAAGACTTCCCAGCGCTTCCACTAAAGAAAAATATCATAAATATCATAATATACGTTCTGTGTGTAAACTCTATTTGAAAGCACTCAATATCTTTGCGCAGTTTGAATGTTTTTTTAACCGACGAAAAAAACGAAGGAGGTTCTCAAGTCTACTCCTGTATTTTTTATGTATGACCACGCATAACTTTTTACAGAGTAGTTCGATTTCGATAATAATTTATTGGATAGGGTATACTTTATGCTAGAGTAGCGACAATCAAAGTTCTCAATAAGTGTAGCGACACCCGCAAAAATTCAAAAATGCAAATATGATTGGTTGAATTTATTAATAATGTTCAAATAATTATGTCTAAGCGTGTTCTAAAAGCTAAGCGTCAAATCGAGAAACTTTATTAAACTTTTTTGTTTGTTTTTTGCAGCTTTACCTTAGGTGTAGTTTTCCTGAATGCATTTCAGAACATCCTGTATATGGTGTTGAAGTAAAAAATTAAAATAAATAATGTAATGTCGGCCTATACTCGTCAACAACCAAATCAAAATACAGAAATCGCGTATATGTTTGGAAAGGGCTTCTCAAGAGCAAACCATTGATACTCCGTACGTCACGTAAAACACACGGCCGTGTGCACGACATAGCCACAGTATCATTTAAATGGTTGGGTCAATGCAAAAAGTATAAGAGACCTTTTTGGCAGAGCTTTTAAGTCCCTACAAAAAACATGTATTGAAATTTGCTATACGTAATTCTCGACTAAAAACAGCCGATAACTTTAGTGTTTTTCTACTGGTATTTACCAACAAATACAACTAAAACAAATTTTGGATATCTGACTTTTTGCTCGATGAAACCATATATTTGAAACTAATTACGGCTCTGAACGTGCACAAGGCAAGTTAAATAAAAGCTTGTATAAATAAATCTAATCATAATATAATAACAAATTAATGTTTGATGATAATAAATCAGTAAATAATAAAAATTTTTATTTTATCATTTAGTTTAGATGTAATAAAAAGATATTAAATTGTTATTAGTATTCTAATATTCTTATTGTTCTGTCAGCCAATGAAATCACTATAGAATAATCACAGTCCCATGCTATCAAAGCCACCCAATATTTATTACAAATATATTTGGTTTCTATTTGTTTTTAGTTTTTTTTATTACAGATATATAGATTGATGTCATATTAGCCAGAATGACAGGTAGAATATTATAACATAGCCAGTCAAAAGTCAGAACGATAGGGTATCATCATTCTAATATTATGTTTACGCTGGACTTGCCTACAATGTGCCATAATATTGCCTACAATATTATGCCTACAATGCCAATGCCTACCTCGTGCTTTTTATTTTAAAGTATGGTTCTGGCAAAACTTGTAAATATACGGATATACATGTAAAAAGTGAACTTTAATTTTAACTATAAAGAAATAATTACATAAAATGCCAGTGAAAAAATTAATGAGCATAATGGATGGCAATTGATGAGCAAAATTGATGGCAGCTTGCAAGAAGTGCAATTAGATATTTTTAGAAAAAAAGTATTTCTAAAGGTACAAAATTATGTACTAGTTTTCATGTTTCTAATGTCTATGAAGAGATTGATGTTAATGATTCTTGGCGAATCATTAACTAACAACATTATATTAATTCGTATTATAATGTTGTCATTGAGGTAAGTTTAAAACCTTAATTTATAAATAACCTAAAAATTTAATGTTAATCCGACTATGAAATAACCTAAAATTGAAATAATTTATTCTGAATAAAATAAATACATAAAAGATAAACGTTTTTTTATCTTAAAACAAGTCAAAATTTCAAATTTACTAGCCTATACACACTTTAACAATCATAATGTCACAATTTATTCGAAATGTTCAAATTAAACTGTTGTTATAATTAATAACATTGTTAATTACAATAATAATTTGTCACTTTGTGGTAAATGTTTTTATGGCAAACATGTTTCTCTTAATATTGTAACTAAAATTCACCGAGGATCATTAACATCAATCTTTTCATAGACATTAGAAACATGAAAACTAGTATATAATTTTGTACCTTTAGAAATACTTTTTTTTTCTAAATATCAACTGACTCTTGACTCAAGAATCTCGAAATTCGTAAATAACTGAAATGATGATTTCTTTGGACAAAGGTGCTAAAATTTCGAACCAAAATAAACATTTGTTTAATCCAAACAAATGCAACTTTTTAAAGAAGTAACTTCAGTTAAATATAAATACTTGAGTTAAAGAAGCTGCTTAAACTTTCTCTTCTTGAGTTTTTATTTATTTTTTAATAAGAAAACTACTTTTTTTACAAGAATTTCATTTTCTTGACTAAAGAATCACAAGAGTATTTGGTCAAGAAAGACTCTCTAAAACCAAGACTACCGAACTCTACTTTAAAAAATCTTAAACTCCGTTCAAGAATTTTAGTTTCTTCGCTCAACTAAACATATATTTTTGGTTTGACTGAGTAGTCTTGAAACGAGGGTTTGTTTATTGAAGCAAATATTTTGAAGAAAATATATATCCTTGAGGAAAGAAATTCCTTCTATCAGTGTAATAGATATTTTGCGTAGTTAATTGTTCCACGTTAAAATCAGCCCTTTGTACATAAGGTAATAAGATGGTAGTTTTTTAGAGTAAAGGTACAAACTTATAAACCTTATATGATAATGATTTATGATATTTCTATTTTCATTACGATTTAGCTATACATAGTAATGTATTTTATATACAAAATTTGAGTATATATCATAAAATAATAATCGTATTTATATGTTTAAATTATTTATGATAGGATATATTAAATATGATGTTGATTTTATATGTATTGAAAATGTATATACATTACACAAGTATACAGAGTGTCACATGTTAATGGCCCGAAATTAAAAATTAATTAAAATTATCAAGAATATTTCAATTCATAATCAAATTTTATGCTATTAAGCCAAACAAAATAAGACAAAATAGAACGGTGTAGGATAATTACTTCCTGGAAAGCGTGAAACGTTAAAATAGCTGAACCGATGTTGATGCGGCTTTCACCAAAAGTTTCAAAATTTAACTAGTAGCAACATATGTTATAATATTTTTCCCTGTGTATCTGGGCCCTCGTTGTATAATCTATAATTTGAACTGTGCAAGATAGGGAAAATCTTTAAAAACATTAAATATTTGTCATAAAGAAACCAAACAACTTTTGTTTGGAATTTTTTTTTCATGCATCCAATATTTCTGGTTTAAATACAGAGTTTACACCACATTTACAACATAATGTGGGATTTATGAAAAAAAGTTTCAAACAAATATTGTTTGTTTTTTTGTTTTAAATATTTTTTAATGTAAAAACTTACTCTATCTCGCACCGTTTAAGAAAAAATCGTTGTTTTTAGACTGAGGTTTTCGATCATACAACTTGACCAAATGATTAAGTTATAGTGCTCTTTCGACGTAAAATTTTCCTTGAAATGCATCGTTTAGGATTTATTAGTGAAAAACTGAAAAAGTCCGAAAATTTCTGTTAATATGAAGAGAGATATTTTATATTTTAGTTTTCTTCTTTCTCTATGCCTCCCTTTCCTCTTGACCTCTGACCGTTTATATTAATAAAATAGCAAATACTAAAATCATATCCGATACGTCATTTCAATTGGATCCGACTAAAATTGTGACCGCTAGAGAGTGATTTATGTATTCTAAGGATATTTGGTAAGTTGACACAGCTCTTGCGTAACAAACTGTTGTTTTTGTTTTTGCATTCCTTTCTTATCGGAAACAATATTCGATTTTGGAGGTGGAAATTGTAGTGAATAAGACGGACACATTTTATACGTTTAAGGTTCTTATGAAAGTGATGAGGGGTAAATCAACCAAAATGAATGGTAAAATTCGTGTTACTCAAAATGCATGAATTCCATCCACGTTAGAAGATTTTTCAATTAATTATTAATAAAATTCTTATCAAATAAAAATAAAATTATTAAAAAAAAAAAAAAATTATTTTAATAATAATTTAATTATTATTTTTTATTTTAATTTTTATTAATAATTATTTATTTAATTTTAATTACACTGACGTTTCCAAACCTACTGTGACAATCTAAAATAAAAGTAGATTTTGTACCATTTTTCGATCTATAAATTTAATTATCTCAGAAACCAAAAACTGGATTGTTTTGAAATTTGGTCCAGGTATTTATAAGATTTTGATAATTATTATGACAGTATTTTCATAAACATGACATTTCTGATGGTCGAGATATAGATTTTTGCATTAATGTCTTTACCGCCGAGTCCATTTTAGCTATGTAAAAATCTCTTAAAAATCGTAACTTTAACATTTTTTTACTCAAAAACTAGAAACAGGATCAAACTTTGACAGGATATTCTTTATTATTGAAATAATAAGCTGTAAAATTTTTAAGAACCTGTCATTAAATTGAATTTTCTTCATAATAATCTTAATTGAATATACATTAAATAAAATTATCGGTAATTTATTTTCGGGTAAATACTCCACAGGACTTTTCTTCGTTATGTTCTGTATCAAAAACATATATTACTAAATATTAGATTATCAAATGATAATTAATGAGAACTCTAGATTTTTTAAATAAAATTTCATATTCGCCCCAATACCTAGATCAGTTTTTGTATTATAAATACGTATTTCGACTACAAAGTAGTCATCATCAGTATAAATTACCTAGTCGTAATTTACTCTTTGACAATTAGAAAGACATAGAAAATCGAAATCAATAGACAAAAATAAAAATAAAATAAAAATTAAACAAAATAAATTAAAATATAATACACTTTATTGAAATTACTCTTGTTAAAATTTCCTTCATTCAAGTTTGCTCTTGTTAATTACTTTTATTAAAATTAATCTTATATTGTCTCGGGATATGTTATTCTTTGCTAATTTGATGACAGTTTCACAGGTGTTGCTAATTTGGTGACAGTTTTAGAGGTGACAGGTGAAATTGTCAACGAGTAAATAACGACTAGCTAATTTATACTGGTGATGACTACTTTGTAGTCGTAATACGTATTTATATTACAAAAACTGATCTAGGTAAAGGGGTGAATTTGAAATTTTATACAAAGTTTTACCTTGTAACATTCTGTACACAATTTGCATAGATTGTAAAATACTTTTATAATGATATTTGTTTTACAATACGTATAATAATAATTTTTGGTAGCTATAGCTTTTTTTCTACTATTATTGTACCTATTATTATATTTAATAAATGACGTAAATAAACTGAGCATTTGGGCAGTAGTAAAAGCACATCAAATGTAGCTGTATTATATAGTCAAACATATATTTTATTTGTGGTTTACAAATTGGATCAATTATTATAAAAATAAATGGTATTTTTGTATTTTATTATTATCATTGTTTATATAAATGTTGCTGTTTTTGTAAAAAGATCATTGACCTCTATATATTGACGGCGGTTCCTCAAGGCATTCATACTAATAATAATAATAAAGGTCTTTATTATAATATTTCATAAATTAATACAAATTTCTCAATTTTTTCTTTTTGCAGACTACATTCTATGGTCATTTTAGACCGTCGGAAGAGTTGTCTTTATGTAAATATAGAAATTTTAATTTAGTTACAACTATAATTAGACCAATTTTCTTAAATAAATGTTAACTCTTAACTCTTTCTTAAACAAATATTCGAAAATTCTACTTTAACAAACAAAAACAATTTACGAAGCGTTTATAAAATATTTGCATACACATGAATTGATAACCACAAACATAAAATATAGCAACTCTAACAGAAAAATTTTCAGTAGTTAAATTCAGAAACCAAGGTATATCTGTATTTCCAGGCACATTTGCAATACTTAACAAAACTGGGCCAATCTTTTCCATTCAAATACTCCAAAAAATCTTGATAGCTAAGCAACGGCTTTTTAAAATATAGATTCCGAAACTCTTGGAGAATAGGACAGCTACTGCAATAAAATGAAACACAGTTTCTTCTTCTAGTTTATTACACATAGAGCAGATTTTTGTTTCATGACTATAAGAGTATTTATTTAAGTAGAGTAGTTCTCCCCTAGCTTTAATTGTCCAGCTTATGAAATTGGAATTCACGTCAAAAGAAATTTCTTTATAAAGAGAATGTTTAATGCTATTTAATGATTTTATTTTATATTCGTTAATAATTACGTCGCGTAAAGGATTGATTACATTTGAAATTCGTATTGACCCACTTAGCAGGTCCTGGATATCAATATCACATCTATTACATATCTCATTGACTTCATTATACCAGAATAGTTTGCTTTCAATTATCTTCCTCATAAAAATGAAAGGATATCTATATGACGGTAAATTGAGACATTTTTTTTATATACTGCAAATGGAGTTTGAAAGTAAATAGAAATACTGGTACGAGATCTGTTTCTAGATAAATGAGAAAATCCGGCGTATTTCTAGGCAAATTGAAGCATTCATACTATACATATATCAATCAATTATCAGTTAAAAGTGAGTCATTCTGTAGATTGTTGATCAATTCGATCTTAAAACATTAATTTCGTTTATAGTGAATTTTCGAAGAAAATGTAGCTATTGACGGCTTTGTACCGATGAAGGAATTTGGGAACAATTTCTTCAAATCGAACCTGAAATTTGTGCTTTTTATATTTGAAAGGGTTAAATTCGGATTGGACAAAATCGGACAAGGTGAAAGGAGGGTTTGGAGGAAGGGGAAACATAAAATTTGAATTTATCTTTTAATATTAGTAAAAATGTAATATTTCCAATAATATTTGAAATTTTAATGTATTTCCCGAAAACGACGTAAATCAGCTGAAAATTTTGACAATGCTCTTTGCTTTATGCTTCATTTATTAATGCAAGAGATTTTTCAAAAATTGGCTTTTATTTTACAGGGGATTATTTATTCTGGCTAACAGCAAAATAATCGGTTTTTTAAGGATAAATTTCAAAATTTTGCTCCAATTTCTGGATGAATTATTTGTTTATTATACATACGTATTTTGACTTCAAAGTAGTCATCAGTATGTATCAGATAATCGTAATAACTAACTCCGAAATGTGAAATCGAAGATATGTTACCCGTTGATAATTTGGGCGAGGAGGTTCCGATGATAGTTACGATTAGCTGATTCATATTGATGATGACTACTTTGTTGTCGAAAGTATTTATAATATACGAATTGATCTAGGAATTGGCGTAAAATTTTGAAATATAATTTCGAAAACCTATTGGTTTTTCAAGCTGTTGTAACATTAACATACAGTTTTTTTCGTGAAACAGGAATATTCCGTTTCCGCCAGGTTGGTTGATGTTGCTTGTATATGCATTAAATTGTCCCCTTTCTAAAATATAGGATAGTCAACTCTGTGTATGGAGGTCAATGTAAAAAATTAAAATTACTAAAAACCACTGCAATCATATTATATAGTTTTATTATATATTTATTAAATACACCTTTACTATTTTGTTATTATTTAAATTTTATTTGTCTACGGATGGCGTACCTCCGTCACATATGACCCCCTTTTGTACTTTTTTACGTTTATACTGTCTGTTTTCAAAAGCATTTCTAATAGTAAATAAATAAATAAAATATTTACTATAAAACCATACATACATACATGCATAGTATACAAATAGTTACACACATCTGACTGCTTGTGGTATGATGTAAATTTATGTTTGTTGGATGGCATTTAAGAGTGGGGATTTAGTGATGCCCACTTAATTTATAATATTATTATTCATTACGTATGCACACACACACACTACAGATTACAGAGTACCATTATGAAGCATTGTGTAGTTACTATAGTAAATAATATTTAATATTGATTCTCTATTAGCAAAGCTGTCCAAAACAGACGGTATAAATTCGCCCCCCCCCCCTACCTAGATCAGTTTTTTGTATTATAAATACGTATTTCGACTTCAATATAGTCATCATCAGCAAAATTAGCCAGTCGTACTTTACTCTTTGACAATTAGAAATAGATATAAAGTCGATATCAATAGACAAAAATAAAAATAAATAGAAAATTAACTAGATTAAAATATACTAGATTTAAAATATAATAAATTTTAAATTATATTGAAATTACTCTTGTTAAAATTTCCTTCATTCAAATTTATTCCTGTTAATTTTACTCTTATTAAAATTACTCTTATATATTTTAAATCTAGTATATTTTAATCTAGTTAATTTTCTATTTATTTTTATTTTTGTCTATTGATCTCGACTTTATATCTATTTCTAATTGTCAAAGAGTAAAGTACGACTAGCTAATTTATACTGATGATGACTACATTGTAGTCGAAATACGTATTTATAATACAAAAAACTGATCTAGTTAAAGGGGGCGAATTTGAAATTTTATTTCAAAAACCTAGAGTTCTCACTAATTATCATTCGATAATATAATGTTTACGGTATATATTGTCTAATACGATTTTCCAAAAATGCTTCAACTCGAATTTTTTATTTATTATTAATAGCATCAATATATGAATTTTCATGTCGCTAATTTCAAATAAGGGACTTCCATATAAACACTCATCTAAAATCGTTTTTGCGATTTAGCCTTGAAATCGTGTAGACAGGCACAGTTACTTTCTTATCCATACTACTTTATAAATGTGAAAGTAACTCTATTTGTTTGTTACCTCTTCACGACTTAACGGCTAAACGGATCGTAATGAAATTTGGCAAGGAGATAGATTATATCCTGGCGAAGGACTATGCTATCTTTTGGCTCAAAAGATAATCTTGAAGGGGCTGAACAAAAATACATAAAGTCGAACATAGAATCTCCTTCTTTTTTTTTGGAGTGGGTTAACATTTTTGTTGATTTTATCATTTCCACAGCAACTATACTTCTAAAAAATAACTATAAAATTATTTTATTAAAATTTTGTTTCAATTTGGAAATGTCAACTTTGATTGTTGTTTCCATAGTAACTATAAACTATAATAGCACACTATAAATCGTTATATATCGTTGTATATTGTATACATATATATAATATAGCGCGTGATTATTATTATTATCATTATTTTCAATACATACATATTTAGTTTTTATATAAATGCCAACGAAGCCGCGGGAAACAGCTAGTTTATAATAAATTTATGGGTATCCTATATTTACACATGCACTCCCGTTCAAAAAAAAAATGAACAGATCTGAACCGAATCAGTCTCTCACAGTTTTGATTATTCTTGTAGTAGCAGATACAACATTTTATTTAATTTTTACACGTAAGAGTAAGATATCACACTTAACATGTATTAACATTACATATATTCTTCAAATTCTCACTCTGTCACTGACACCGTATTTACAAATAAAAAATATAAATTCAATTTATTCTTCCATTTCTTTTTGACACACTTAAAAAATATACTACTTATTTTGTTTATAAATAAAAAAAATTATACATTATACAAAGAGTTACAAAAGTGAAGAGTTTTATGAAATGTAAGAAAATTAACATTTCAGGTCTGTTGATTTTTTTTGAACGGGACTTTTAAGAAATTTCTCCGGTGCACTTTTCACTATATAACTACAATATAATTAAAAGTTTCACTCATAAAATGTTCTAAAGCTTAAAAATTGGATTTTAAATAATTAAATAATACATGTGATGTTAAAATTCGAAGACAATTTTCACAACAAACTTGAGATTCAATTGCGATTGAAATTATACTATCAACGACAAAAGACTACGACTAAAATTTAAAAATTGTATAATTGATTTGTGCCTTATTTATCCGGATGTCGGAAAAATGTTTTGAATAAAAGTTTTTAGTATAGTTATAATGAACAACTTTTATCCGAAACATTTTTTCAAAAACCGAATAAATCCGACACAAATCAATTATAAAATTTTTAAATTTGGCTCTACTTTTGGTGTTAACTGTACATACAGTTAACACCAATATTTTTATGAATATCTATTAGAATTATATTATTTAGAATAACTCTAAAAAAATTCGTAATGTTTCACCACAGTTTAGCTAAACAATTCGAAACAAATCTCTACTATTATAAAACTTTAATATTCTGTTTGTTTGGTCGAGCATCACGCAAAAGCTACTGGACCGACTTCTTGTATTTATGATTCAACTTACAACTTAGACTTAATATGAATGAATGATAATGGAATTCAAGAATTTGGTGCACTGCGACCTATAAGTTCTATTGTGCTCCCCATCTGGTGCCTAACGAGGAGTATTTTCGCCTTAAAACACCTCGCCCAGTCTGGTTTTACACGATCTGGATCGGGTCTAGGGTTTGAAGCTCCCCTTCACGTATCTGGTAGACTCTCAGACATTTTATTCTTTTGTGTATGAGGGCGTCACAGACTTTTAGGAGGTGTTCCGGAGTTTCCTCCATATCTCCACAAAACCTACAGTTTCCCTCATTTCCCAAGCCTAACTTCCTAAGATGTCTCCTGAGTCTACAATTGCCCGTAAGAAACCTAATCAGAAGCCACAGTATATTTTTCCTCTGGTCAATGGAGGTTTTGTATCTTTTACGGTTATACTTTCCGAGAAGATTCTGACCTGCCAGAGCCCCGGAAGGTTCCTCCAAAGTGTGACTTTCTTGGTGTCGTCTGTAAGGGATGTCCATGCTTCCTACCCTGCCAGACCATCCGCTATCTTACTCTCCTTTATTTCTGGAACCCAATGGTGGATGACTTTGTTATTACCATCATTGAGCTGATGACGTAAGCTGTCAGAAATGCTCGCTATTACACGGCTCTGATAGTTCCTATCTAGGTTAAACTAGGTGCATTGTTCAAAAGCCAGTATTTTGACCTGCAATATGTTAGGGAATTTGCCCATAGATTCAAAGTGTTTTATTCTTAGTCCATACGCACCTGACCCGGTTCGTTTGAGAGTCTTTGACCCGTCTGTATACCATTTTATGGTGTGTTATTTGAGTGAGAGCATCTCGGATTCGCTGCTCCACTAACTCTTATCCTCAACTCCGTGATGAATCGAATCACTAAAACTTACCTTTGTGCCTTGTTCCTTTTTAATTTTGTTTCTTCTTACTGGGTGTGTGAAGTTGAGTCTCCCTCAACACCCAGTAATACCCTGTATTCTTCTTCTATGACGTCGGTGAAAGTATCCTCGCGGGAGGCATAGACGTCTGTTCTCTAGCTACGTTATCTTTCCGCGAATCAACTGACCTACCGTCTAGGCCCATGATTGTCATTTCTGGAGGGGAGAGGAGCCTGCTCCTCCTAGCTCCGTTCTTTGCAGCTGGTAGAGTCTTCTCCTCGTTTCCCTTGCTTCTCTCCTCCTCTTTCGCCTCTTCCTCCTTACTTCTTCTTAGGCCATAGGCGGGGTTTTTTTTCGAATCTGTAATCGATTACTCGCACAGCCCTTTTTGATGGTAATACCAGGCTTATAGAATAAAACGCAAGCGAAGTCACGGGGATAAGCTACTACCAAATAATAATTATTTATTTCTAAATTTTGTCACTTCAAAATGTCAGTATATTTAAAATTTATTGATAAATAATTTTTATCCAAAATTTTAATAATGTAGGTATTGCTATAGAAACTATAAACTATATTACAAATGAGATACAGTCAAGTAAAACCATACCAAATTTTATCCAAATTACTTCAGTTGTTTAGCTGTGAAAATCAGATACAATAAGTGTGATATTCACTTATAAAAGAAATAATTGTTATAGTAGTATATATATAATACATAAAGCATAAAATTATTCAAAATCTTCAACATAAATTTTTCTGCACAATTGTTGTATTTACATATTACATACATATCTATCTATCCATATTTTTAATATATTCATTGTATTGTTGTGATTTCCATTTTCATAGTTAAAAACATTCTGGTTTTAAATTTTATTAGGATTAGTCAGTCAGTCAGTCTGTCAGTCGGATTGTGAGTCAGTCTATTCTTGTGGCATCAGTGTAGAAATGTGTGTAAGGAGGATATGGCAGTTAATAATACTCTAATATATTTTAATTACAAGATGATTCAGATTAGTTAGACTAATGCTTTTCTTTTGAATTGTACATTTAATTTTATTACAAAATATAAAATTAATGCATCCAGTAGGATTCGAATCATAGACCTTTGTGTATCCGGAACAATGTTTTTATCAAATAAGCTTTGGTGGTTGTAGTGCATGCGTTAAACTTATTATACCCGGTATATAATATATCAAGTTGTAGCTTTTGCGGACGACATAGCTATTATAACCAGAACAAAGAAAGAGTTGACCAGCGTATTTAAAAACCTGGAACATAAAGCTAAAGAGTACGGATTGACAATAAATGAACAAAAAACGAAGTATTTTAAGCTACGAAACCAAAATGCGGACAATGAAAATGGTATACAAATCCGATCGAGTGAAAAAACATATGCATTTGAAAGAGTAAGGCAATTCGAGTATTTGGGGGTGATAATTGAGGATAAAAGTGAAGAAGAGACCGAAATTAATAAAAGTCTTCAGAGTGGAAGTAGAGCCATGAGTTCTTTGAAAGGGCTTTGTCATGCTATCCAAAATGGTTTCAAGGAGGGTGAAAGTCCGTTTATATATGACAATTATTAGACCAACGGTTTTATACGGAGCAGAAACATGGGCTGTAAATTAAATAAAAAAAACTGAAAATAAGTTACTGATTTGGGAACGAAAAATCCTACGAAGAATCTTTGGAGGTCAAAAAGACAAAAGTGGACAATGGACAAGAAGAACCAATGAGAACATATACGAAATGTATAGTGACCCAAATATAGTGAAAATTGTCAAAGCACGAAGGATCCGATGGTTGGGGCATGTCCATAGAATGTCAATGAAAAGAATACCAAATAAATTGCTCACTCAAGGAGAAGGTGGTAAGCGGAGAACGGGGCGGCCGAAGAAGCGGTGGTTAGAGTCTACCTTAGAAGATCTCCGACGGATTGGAGTACAGAACTGAAAGCAGGATGCCTTGAACAGGAAAAAATGGAAACAAATTGTCAGAAAGACAGACGCCATGAGCCCTTGAGGCTTGAAGTGCTTATATATATATATATATATAAGCACATATATATAATATATACCAGGGAATATTAAGTTTAGTACCGACTTCTTAACGGCTGTCCGTTTGTGAACACGATAACTCAAAAATAAAAATAGATAGCGAGCTGAAGTTTTATATGTGTGAATAGGCAAAATCGGACCATGTTTGGGCAAAATGAATAAAACTGCCAATTTTTGTGTTTCCCCCTCCTTTTAAACCCCCCTTTCCCCTTGTCCGATTTTACCCATTAACGAACCTGACCTGTTGAATACCAAAAGCGCCTCAAATACCAAATTTCATTCCGATAAAATGAAAACTGTAACCGCTAGAGTGATTAAAGACATATATATGTTTATATATATATATATATATATATATATATATATATATATATATATATATATATATATATATATATATATATATATATATGTCCATAGATATATATATATATATATATAAATTTTACAGATGGTGATTTTTGACATCTACTAGGTAGGATCGATGGACATTTGAAGAAATTTTTGCGAAATTTTGACTTCGGTACGGGTCCAATAGCTCTATTTCCTTTCAGGAAATTCGCTAAAAAACTGATTGAAAAGTTGTTAGTATATTTCTCCATATCTCCTAGATCTATTGAACCTAGCGAAAAGTTGTTCGACAAAATTTTTTTTCGAGTGATAAATCAGTGTAATATTTGTTGTACGCTATTTCATTTGAACTTTAGACAATACAGACATAATGTTCAAATAAAAATAAAAACTATGTATAATATTTATATCCACAAGTTTGCTCTCATCGAATTTTCAATTTCCTTAACTGTTGACTTGATATTAAGAATACAAACGCCTTCTCTAAAAAAAACCGTCTCATGTTACCATGTTACCACTTTGCATTTTCTCTATTCTGGAAAATTTTAATTTTGAAGCTTTTAACTTAAGTCCTCCTTGTTGGAATACCCTTCATAGGGTCAAAGCCAGTTTTAGAAATTCCAAGGACTGCATGTAAACAGGTGATCAACGAGTGGTCAAATGCTTAACACCGTAATCAGTGGGAAAATGTACCGCGGCAGGAACTCGGGTAAATACTGCTTCAGAGTGCAACCAAGAGTCTATCTCTCGATGCACTGAAGTTGAACAGTATGTAACTGTGGAGGGTTACCGGATTCATTACCGGGCATTATCCCCTGCGGAAGCAACTGCACACATTAGGACTCCATAACGGATCCATTATGTGCAGATTGTGTGGCGAAGAGGAAGAAACATCCGGCCACATTATCTTTGACTGCGAACCCCTAGGTTACAGCAGATACAGAATATTCGGTGCATCTCACCCTGAATATATGTACCTTCAGGAAGACCTGATAAGCAAGCTTTTGGCTATTCCCAACATATGGGGAAGCGAATCTCGTTGAACTGAATTAGAAGGGGGAGCATAATGGACCATAAGATCGAAGTGCAATACTTTTTAGACTTCAAGATGCATCTACCTATCTAAAGTCCTCCGAAATTTTTGCAAGTGACAACCGTTTATTTCCCTTGCACTAAGGTAATGCAATGTTTTATGTCGTTTGATAGTGTTTGTAAGAGAATTAAATAACATAATTGAACAATCCTGTAGAAGGTAGTAGAGAATTACTCAACATTTGTAATTGTAATTAAAATGAATATTCAGTAGGCATGCTAGTTAATTAATTATTTCATTGTTAATTCTGATGTATACAAATATATACAAAAATTAAAAAATGTATACTACGAATTTGAAAAGATTTCTTTATGTTATAATCAAGAACCGAAAATGATCGCTAAATAATAAAACTAAACATAACGCGTTGTGATAGTCACTTCATAGTTGGCAATTACGCAAGCAAAGCCATTTTAGCGAATTTCCTGACAGGAAATAGAGCTATTGGTCCCGTACCGAAGTCAAAATTTCGTAAAAATTTCTTCAAATGTCCATCGATCCTACCTAATACATGTCAAAAATCACTATTTGTAAAATTTAAATATAAATATCTATAAACATATATATATATATATATATATATATATATATATATATATATATATATATATATATATATATATATATAAATTCCTCACCATCTCTGTACACATTCGAGTTTGAGCAAAAATGATAAGGTGATGAATTGTAGCAAACATGATTTTCTACAACTTTATGAATTGTAGCAAACATTATTTTCTACAACTTTATTCTTTACGCATTTTTTGATTGTGCTAATATTAAGAGAGATATCTTGTGTTTTCTTCTTTCTTAATGCCCCCATTTCCCCTTGACGTATGTCATTTATTATTAAAATTAGCGTTGCAAATAGTAAAGTCATATACGACATTTCATTTTGATCAGACTAAAATTGTGACCGCTAGAAAGTGATTTATATATTTTAAGGAAATTCGCTAAGTTGAAGCAGCTCCTGCGTAACGAATTTTTTTTCAATAGCAGCAGCAGTTGTCTATAGTCAATTCACGCTAGCCATTGTGTCTTTTGCTCAAGGTGTTTGTTTGCAAATGTTATTTGCATAGTATTTATAGCTTGATTTAAATAAATTAATATCAAATATATACATAAGTGGGTATTTATGTATAAAAGACACGGTACATTTAATTTAAATTCGAATAAAAAAACGTTATTTTAATGGTAATTTAAATTTTAAAATAATTTTAATCCCCATATAGCAAAGAAAATAATTAAAAAAACCCTATAAACAAACAATAGTTAGATTTAAAAAACAATTAAATGTGGTTTTTTATGGATAAATACAAACATTTTGAAAAAACGAAATTATAAAATCGGCGTTGAGAAAAAACTGAGGTATTAGGTCTTATAAAAAAGTATTGTCATCCTTTGTAGGTACTGTATCTGGATATGTTTATATATTAGATTATCAATTGATAATTAATGAGAACTCTAGGTTTTTGAAATAAAATTTCAAATTCGCCCCAATACCTAGATCAGTTTTTGTATTATAAATACGTATTTCGATTACAAAGATGTCATCATCAGTATAAATTAGCTAGTCGTACTTTACTCTTTGACAATTAGAAATAGATAGAAAGTAGAAATCAATAGGCAAAAAAAATATTTAAAAAAAATTAAACAAAATAAATTAAAATATAATAGATTTTATTGAAATTACTCTTGTTAAAATTACTTTCATTCAATTAGTCTTGTCTCATATTAAAATTACTTGTATATTGTCTCAGGAATAGAATTAAACGACAGAATAGAGTTAAACGTCGGTCAAACATATATAAACAATGCACAACCAAGAAACGTCGTGAAACTGTCACCAAATTAGCAACGAATAACATATCCCGAGACAATATAAGAGTAATTTTAAGAAGTGTAATGTTAACAAGAGTAAATTGAATAAAAACAATCTTAACAGCAATTTCAATAAAATTTATTATATTTTAATTTATTTTGTTAATTTTTTATTTATTTTTATTTTTGTCAATTGATTTCAACTTTCTATTTCTAATTGTCAAAGAGTACATTACGACTAGCTAATTTATACTGATTATGACTACTTTAGAGTCATTTATATTTCAAAACCTGATGAAATTTTATTTTACTGGATATTTTTGTTTAAATTTTCTAGACTAGCCCAGAATCGGCTATAGAATAGATATATATGTCTATGATACAAGAATTATAGAAGAAGACATGCTTAAATTCGTGAACAATCCTAATCCATGCTGATATCGGATTACAGAAGTTTCAATGCTTATTTGACTTACCAAAGATCTTTCCACATTTTCGTAATTGATTAGTTTTCTATAAGGCTTAATTTAAACGAATTCATTGTATTTCACTTGATTAATTGCTTCATAACATGTTTTTAACCCTCAAATGGCAGAGTACAAATAGGAGACTGTTCTAATTAAAAAATTTATATACTTTAGAGTTGCTTGTAAAATGTGTATGCTTAAGTTAGATATTCTCCACAATTTTTGTGATATTTAAAATCAATCATTTGGGTTGTGTAGTTTCAACTAAGTTATAACTAAGTGTCATTTTTGTCACGTTTTTATGTGTGAAACTCTTGGGCTGGTATAAAATTATAGGTTTTTTTCATTCGATTTGGAATTACTTTCTTTGAAAACTTTCTTTGTTTTTAATAAACTATTTTCCTTATGTATCATTATGAATATTACTTTGTAATCCTTAAATATATGCTTTTATTTTATGTACTGTGTATTTATAAAGTGCACAGGGTAATCAAATATTGATGCTTACTTTTAATTATGAATGAAAATTTTAAATAAGTAAACTACTTTTTTATGTTTTTATTAAGATAAATGAGAGGGTTCATTTATCTAAGTAACTATTTATAAATTAAAAAGCTCTTAATATAATACACAGACACAAAAAGGAAATCTTGAAGTTGAACAGAGAGAAAAATAAATAAATATATAAAAAAAACAGGTAAAAAAAGAACAGGTCACACAAATCTTACCCACAATTACCTTCTTAACCATCAAGAACCCCCCAAATGTGAAAAATGAAATATACAATTAAGTGTTAAACATATCTTAAGTGAATGTGCTTCCATAAAAGAAAACTTTAAACATAACGGTGAAACAAATCTAAACTTAAACCACCTACTAATTTAATGAAACAATGAATCATTGAATACAAGATTTTAGAATATTTATGTGCATATAGCCTCAGCAGCTGAGCACAATAAATAAAAAAAAAAAAAAAAAAAATATATATATATAGGTATATATATGTTGGAGATAAAGAATAGATGGGTTTTTCCCGAGACTTTAAAGAACCAAATATTAGAGACTGGACTGTAATACAGTTTATAAAAAAACTGAGTTAGAATTTATGATTTAAGTGGTTTGTGTTTTTCCCGACCTTATTGCGGTAGGCTTTGGCTAGGTGCGGGCTGAAAATATGTTAATTAAATGATTCGAAGATACGAATTGAAAAGTTGCTTTGTACGTTTGGATGTATTCTTAAGCCATCCATACACTGTTAGCTTAAGAGTGTTAGCGTCAATATTCACCACATTCATTCAAACTAAATTTATGACAAATTCCGGTATATCTAATTTTTCCTTTTTAGCCGATTACCAAGCCTCTGATGTATTTGGGCATTACGCCAGTAACCACCTCAATTGGATGAAATCACGAACCTAAGAAAACTACTAGATTCGCTCGTAATGAATCGTGACAAATGAGAAATGAATTTACCACGATGTGAATTTTCAGAACGAAAGAATTAAATTTATTTCAATAAAAATTTCATATAAAAAAAGGAGAATACATCATATAAAGGAGAATATCACCAGGTAAAGCTCGTAAAGTCGTAAACTTTATATTAACACCGCGCCATGCTATCTTCTTTTTTCTTTTAAACTGTAAACAACTGTCACTGACAGTTGTGAAACTGTCACCAAATTAGTAACAAGTAACATATCCTGCGACAATGTAAGAGTAATTTTAATAAGAGTAAAATAAACAGGAATAAATGTGAATGAAGGAAATTTTAACAAGAGCAATTTCAATATAATTTAAAATTTATTATATTTTAAATCTAGTATATTTGAATCTAGTTAGTTTTCTATTTATTTTTATTTTTGTCTATTGATCTCGACTTTATATCTATTTCTAATTGTCAAAGAGTAAAGTACGACTAGCTAATTTATACTGATGATGACATTGTAGTCGAAATACGTATTTAAAATACAAAAAACTGATCTAGGTAAAGGGGGCGAATTTGAAATTTTATCACTATTCTTATATAAAATATCATACTTGTGTGTCCAAACAGATTCAAAAAGCGAGTGGTCTTTTTTGGGTTTTAAGCACTTATTATTAAGCCGATTTTTATTGACTTCAATCGTTTACCTACCGTTCACGAAAATCCTCGATTAAACTTACATTTAAGTACTTTTTGAACGAAGTGGCCTCTATTGGTATTAATCGGAATTTAATTCAAAATAAAATATTAATGTTTTAATTTCGTTTAAATAAAATATGCTGTTCGATTATTTTGAAATCATTGCGATGCATCAATTGTTAGAAAGTTGTTTTAATAATTAATATTGAACAATTGAATACGATTCACAACAAGTGCGATACGTCACACTTGTACATCAATTTTGATAGAGAAATTGAAGTGGGAGGACGAGCTATCCCGTTGAGTATTAACTTATCGCTTAGTGCTTGGCAATTTATAAATTCATTTATCGATATTAATTAATTGTGTGTATCTCCATTTTAATTTAATATTCTATTTATTATTTTATTTGTCTTAGTGTTATAACTTAATATTGTAAGACACGCAGCCGTCGTTTTTGTTTTATGTTAATTGTATCCTAAGTGAAATATTAATTGTAAAATAGTTTAATAAATATTTGTGTGTGTATATTGAGTGTTATTATTGAAATATTTCTAGCTCCGAAGACACCGCTGCGAACGCCCAAGTACCGAATATTAATATCCTTCGACATATATATATATATATATATATATATATATATATATATATATATATATATATATATATATATATATATATATATATATATATATATATATATATATATATATATATATATATATATATATATATATATATATATGTATAGGGTGAATCGAACCAGGTGTATTATAGCACACGCCTCCATTTCTTTCTATGATGTTCCCATTCGCCAATAACATCCAATAGAAATGGGTAAATTGGTCATATCCCGAAATAAACGAAAACCACTCGTGATTGGTTCTAAGATATAATAAACACGAAAGCACTCAAACAGAGTGCTAGGGGACCAACAAGTAATAAAAATATTATGATTTTTCCAATAATAAAATAATATTTATGTTAAATTATAATTTTAGATGAAAAAATAATAATATTCCCACCAGCTACTAAATGTTCCCTTAGCACTCCACTTCAAGGATGTGATGAACGCTAGTGCGCTCAAAGTGGTGTGCCAGGGGAACATGTAGTAGGTGGTGGGAATATTATTATTTTTTCATCTAAAATTATAATCTAAGATAAAATGTTATTTTATTAATGGAAAAATATTAATTGATTTTTATTACTAGCTGTTACCCTAGCACCCTGTTTTGAGTGCTTTGGTGTTTATCATATCTTTGAACTATTCACGAGTGGCCTTCGTTTGTTTCGGGCATATGATCAATTTATCGATTTCTATTGGATGTTATTGGAGAATGAGAGCATCAGAGAATGAGTATACTGTGTATGTATAGACAAATATTTATTAACTATTTCTCAATTAATATTTCACTAAATATATATATATATATATATATATATATATATATATATATATATATATATATATATATATATATTCACGTATATGTATCTTTATAGGTTAAGTAAATTAAAGAAAATGAAAATTGTATGAGGAAATATTAAATGACTGACAATAGACAAGAAGGTTGCATAATAAAAATTAACTTAATATACTTACACTAGCGTCACAAAGTTTGAAACAATGCATTTCAACACATTAATCCTTGAAGAATTTATACATAATTCATATATTTTGTACATTGAGACCATCAAAGTCATTTCCAGTTTTACGCACTAAAGATCTTTCCCACAGTTGATTTTCTCCACAACTGGTTTTTTAGAAGTCTTACTTTATGAGGTGTCTATTTTTACTCAGGCTGATGCAGTTTTGTAGCTTCCAGGAAGATATGTGTCTACCCTGAAAAATGACATTGTTATTAGAAAATTATAACAGTTAACCACTGAATTTTTTATTTAGTGCATTGTAGTAAGTACACTTCCGTTCAAAAAAAATGAACAGACCTGAAATGTTTATTTTCTTACATTTCATAAAACTCCTCACTTTTGTAACTCTCTGTACAATGTATA
Source organism: Nineta flava (assembly GCA_963920215.1). Lineage (NCBI taxonomy): Eukaryota > Metazoa > Arthropoda > Insecta > Neuroptera > Chrysopidae > Nineta > Nineta flava. The sequence continues at coordinate 14,990,789 of OY986041.1, read as the reverse complement.
ATTTTATTTATTTATAAACAAAGATAAGTAGTATATTTTATAAGTGTGTAAAAAAGGAATGGAAGTATAGACTGAATTTATATTTTTTATTTATATATGCGGTGTCAGTGACAGAGTAAGCACTTAAAAAATATATGTAATGTTAATACATGTTAAGTGTTATATCTTCCTCCTACGTATAAAAATAAAATAAAATGTTGTATCTATAAAAAACATTTACTACAAGAATAATCAAAATTGTGAGAGACTGATTCAGTTCAGGTCTGTTCATTTTTTTTGAACAGGAGTGTACATTAAAGATAATTGAATATGACAATATTTTCTTTTAAACATCTTCATCGGTTTTACGTTTAAACATCCTGCCATTTCTATGCAAGTGATGGCGTATAAGACCTATTAACGTTATATCAGCTTCTGCGCATCCATGCATCTGATAAATTTTAAGAAATTAAGATACATTTTAAAACAAGAGCGAATGGAAATAAGCTTTTGTATAGAGTTATTTTTTTGAAAGTATTTTATATAAAGACAGATGCTTCATGTCCAACAAATTAACATGGAAACTTTCGTCGCAACAGTTTCCTAGTTATGTAAATTGACTTCCAAAAGAAATGTTATGGTCGCCAAAGTTATAAAGCGCTTTGTGAAATTTATGGTGTACACAACCGCTCATCTGACCAACTTGTTTGTCGAGTTATTAATAAATTTCGTAGAATTTTGTAAAATTAACTGGATGAAATATATTAATTAATTAACTAACTTATTGAAGGGCTAATTTAATGACACAATTTTTTTGGAAAATGATTGAATGAATTTACGTCTAAGATCGAGTTATAGTATGGACTATGGGGGTATATGAAATCCTTTTGGAATTAGCATATCTTGTGTTATTTCTGACATAAGACCAAATTTATTTGGAATGTGGTAAAAGATTGGACTAATCGCATACGACTTAAAACTGGTCGTAGCAAACATATTCCGGAAATTATTATACCCAGTATTATATAAATATACAGGGTATATTAAGTTTAGTTCCAACTTTGTAACACTTAAAAATATTGGTTGCAGAAAAAAAATTTTGTTAGGTGTTCAAAAAATGACCTAATTAGTCCATTTCCGTATGTCCGACTGTCTGCCTGCCTATCTGTGGACACGATAACTCAAGAACCAAGAAAGATTACGAGCTGAAATTTTTTTCTGTATTCTAGAGCAAAAAAGTAAGGTCAAGTTCGTAAATTGGCAAAATCGGACCATGATTGGGCAAAATGAGCAAAACAGCCTATCTTTGAAACCGTAGGAGATGTAACAAAAGTTTAATGACAAAAAATCTTCTTCTCTTTAAAATAAACAACTTTTGTTTGAAATTTTTTTCCATAAACTCAATAGTTTTCTCATAATTTGTGCTCAATCCTCGAAAACGAAAAAATATGCCAATCTTCAAAACCATAAGAAATTTTAAAAAAATTTTGAGCCAAAAAATGTGCCTTTTTTCAAAATAAACAACTTTTGTCTCAATCGTTTTTCCATAAACTACTATACTATTTCGAACGAAGGGGGGCATATGTACAAATATAATATCTCAAATACTTTTGTTTTTATACCCAGTATATGTAAATATATGCAATGTATATTAAGTTTAGTCCCGACTTTGTAACACTTGAAAATATTGATCGTAGGCATGCATTTTTGGCATATGTTTTCCGCATGTTTGTCCGTGTGTCTGTCTGTCTGTGAACACGATAACTCAAAAACGAAAAGAGATAACGAGCTGAAATTTTGTATGTGTGTTCATGTTGAAACCTTAAGAGATAGAAAAAAAATTTGGTAACAAAAAATCTTCTTTATAAAAAATTTTTTTATAAACTCAATAGCTTTCACGTAATTTGTGCTCAAAGAGCAAATGACATACTGTTCATTTTTTAATATTGCTCTGTTAGCTAGCTTAACATTAAGCTAGCAGTGCATGCGGTAACACAATACAACAAAGAGAATTTAATTAGCGTCTAATTATGAGACAATTATAATTGTATTCTGCTCAGGTTGCTCTGCTAGCTTAATGGACATTCTCGAGACTTCTATTTTACTCTAAGTAGAATATTAAAGATCTGGACAAATATGCAATTTGCACGGATCTGAAACTATTTCTATTTAGACTTAAATGATCTATAATTGAATCAACTAAATGTTTCTAAACTTTATGACGGTAGTGTATTGTAAGAGTAAACATTTTATTATTGATTTTAGTTGAGAAAATTATTATTATGAAAACTTATGAAAACTGCTGACAGAATTGTAAACGTATTGCGTTAAATGTAGACTTCAATTTATAGCATACTTACTATCAGATAGTGTGATACCTTGGAAGTTATCTTCATTTAAAATAATGATGGCTTTGCTATTATATGTACGTCATACAGTTATTATAAAATGATGGACGTTATATAATTATAGGTTATGTGTCTGTCAATTTTATATCGTTATTGATATTTTTCTAAATTATCTTATCACTCAAATAAATGAGTTAAAAAAAATTGGTTTGAAATCTTTAAATGAAAATTGTGAAAAATACATGGAATTTTTAAATTATCTTTAGCTTGATAATACTTAGTTCAGTCGGTGTTGGAATAATCACTTCAACCTTCATTATCTTCACTTCTTAACTCAGAATTTCATTATCTGTTATTTTATATACAAGGATATTCGATAGACCTGAGAGATTTCAGCCTCCAGGAAATATTTGTAAAAAGCTATAATTTTAATATAGGAGCAACCTGAGCAAAACACATTTATAATTGTCTCATAATTAGACGCTAATTAAATGCCCCAATTAAAAATTAAGTGCTCTTTGTTGTATTGTGTAACCACATGCTCTGCTAGCTTAATGTTGAGCTATCAGAGCAATATTTAAAAAATTAATTATATTGTTAAGCTAGCGGAGCATGCGGTTACCCGATACAATAAACAGCAGTTAATTTTTAATTAGAGCATTTAATTAGCTTAATAATTTGATATTAAATACAATATAATTAATTGATTTGCTCTGACAGCTTAATATTAAGCTAACAGAGTATGAGGTTACATAATACAACAAAGAACATTTTATTTTTAATTGTGGCATTTTAATAAGCGTCTAATTATGAGACAATTATAAATGTGTTTTGCTCAGGTTGCTCTGCTAGCTTAATGGAGATTAGTTTATTTGATATGCCGAGGTAAGGATAAGTGTGCGGCAAGTTGTCCGAATGCAACAATGGATGAATGTGAGAATATAAACTAAATCCGTCTGGTTATGTTACACATTTAGTAGCCATTCAGGATTCTTTTATATACCACAGTTCTCTAGTCCATCTGAAAGTGTTCCAGAGTCTGCCCTGGTTACCCACAGAATCTGCAACAAGCAACAGTCTTCAAACCCAGCTTGAACAGATGTTCTTTTGCTTTGCGAGGGAAATTTTTGTTCATGTTCACACGGATGTACGTGAAGATTTCTTGCTTGCCCCGGAAGTTCTCGAACTGATCTTCAACACTTCTCAATGAATGCCCAAGTCATAACAGCTACGATCCTGTATGATATGTTGATATTCCTTTCTTTGCCGTTCATTGTTTCAATTCCCTTTACTCTTGCATGTCCTGGCACATAGAGGAGGGTAGTAGTAGTAGCAGCGGAGAGTAGATCGAAGCCCAGCAGGGCTTTCAAAGCTTTTTTTACCATGGGGAGGGTAATTTCACCTACATATATACCGTTGGTTTTTAAAAAGACTTCTCTTATATAAAAAATTCTCCTTATAAATAATAAGTATATTTCAAATATAATAGCACCCTCATGCCGCCGCTCTTCAACGAGTGTCGGTCGTATAATCATGGGTGTTTTTGTATTCACATAAACTATTAAACATGATTGTTATTTTACATCTCTATCAGACTAACTTTCAGCGGACAATATTGTTGTACAAAGTTATATATTATTTTACTTTTTTAAAACTTGCTTAAAGCTTTTTTAACCCGACTTCAAATAGGAGGATGGTTCTCAATTCGTCTGTATTTTTTTTTTAATGTATGTCACCTCAGAACTCCGTCATTTATGAACCGGGGATCCCATCGCATTCTGATGATGGGATCCCCGGGAAATCGAGAAAAATCCTCATTTTATCTGTGATAACCGATTTTTTTTTTTTGAAAGGGTATACTCATTCATAATGGGAAAATAAGAAAATTTTTTTAAAAACCGACTTCAAAAAAATTTTTTTAACAAAAAAAACCGACCACAAAAAAAAAAATTGTACAAAAAAAAAAAAAAAATGCCTGTAAAAAAAACTGAAAATCTGTTATGAAAAAATGCACTAAAAATTAAAAAAAAAAAAAAAAAACGGATAAAAAAAAAGTGTTATAAAGTTAATAATATAATATAAGAAATGCACTAAAAGTTAATAGGTCGTTTAGTTGGTCTACCCATATTTAGACAAATAAAATAAGTTATAGAACTTCAGAAGTTATAGAAGTCACTAAAAAGCGAGAAATAAAACCTATTTTCACAAAATGGAAACCCGACTTCAAAAATCAAATATTCTAAAACAAAAAAATGCACTAAAAAGTAAAAAAATAATTGCATATTCTTGTGCCAATTTTAGTTCACCTAAGCAAAAATTTTTAAATATATATGTACAATTATTGTTATTTTTGGAGTCGGTGTCAGCATAGAGAAATCCACACAACTTTTGAACACCGCCTCCAAAAATAACAATAATTGTACATATATATTTAAAAAATTTTGCTTAGGTGAACTAAAATTGGCACAAGAATATGCAATTATTTTTTTACTTTTTAGTGCATTTTTTGTTTTAGAATATTTGATTTTTGAAGTCGGGTTTCCATTTTGTCAAAATAGGTTTTATTGTTACTTATGAAATAATTATTGTATTTAAGAGTTTCTGTATGGTACTTATTGTAATTATAGATACCGAGTGATTTAGTTGACATAATGTGTTTGTTTCTATAACTTCAGTTACTGCTGCATGACGTTATATTCTCTGGATCCACTTCCAACCATGCATAATTCCATCGTCTTTATTTTCAAGTCTTTATTAACTTGTAGATGGTACTTACGGACGTTCCAGCACTGTGTCATATAATCAGGTCAATAAACCGGTTTGATTTTATTATAGTACAAATACATAAACACACATATACAACACATAGACAATTATACTGTTCACATATACAAAATAATGTTATTTTGAAGAAAAATAATAATTTAAAACTTTTATATTTCGAAAACAAAACGGTAACACAAAATTAAAAAAAAAAATTTGTATAATAAATATTTAGCTTTACTCTCCTAGTTTTTTTTTTAAAATTCTGTCGAGTATTTTTTCTAATAAGGTAATTGTTGGGCGGGCATGAAGTTTTACATGCTTCTAATGAGAGAGAGTGAGAGAGAATGATAACTCTGATATTAATTATCTCGCGTTCTAAACGGTCAAAAATTCTGAAACTTTGGGATTTATTAGAAAAATTTATTTTTAGCTTGTGAAATGAGCACAATCTGTCGTAATGTGGTACTATGCTGGACATCCTTAAGTATAAATTAAATTTACTTGAGAATATTTTTTCTACTTTCAGCGCCTAATTTAGTCATGTCTCGATTTCATTTCTTTCTCAAATGTTTTATGTTATATCCTTGAAATTTCGTGTAGCAATCTCTCGTAATTTGCCATTGAACAGAAACTTAACTTTGTGCTGATGGAGATTCACCGAAGATTGCTTTACCAAAGTTTCATTAAAATTGACCGAAATTAAGTATCCATAAAATCTGTGCGAGGTCCTTTGTCTATGTTATTTCATACAAGCGCTACAAAAACATCGATCTACATTGGTGTTATCTTTTAAATAATTTTAAAATTTTATAATATACACAAACGGGGAGTATTTTGGCGTTAAGAAGAATAAAACAGCAGACTTCTTTCGTCAGAGTATGTCATTTCTGTATCAAGATGTTCGGTGATGTTCAATTCAAACTATGGTATTGGCAAGCTTACCGCAATGCGCGCAGAACTTGTAACGGATCAAACTAACCATGATAAACACAATCTTGGCTAGATCAATTAAATGTGCTCTTTCAAAAGTAATGGGTCTTTTAAACGGAGATTATCACCTCCATAATTTAGATCTTCGATTATCTCTCTCCATTCATTTTATAGAGGATGGAGAAAATTTCGTTCATTTCATTGCTTTTGAAAGTTAAAAAAAAAGTGCATATTTGTTTAGTTTGAAAATTCTCACCAATTCTTACAGAAGAAACACCGAGAAAAAAAATTGTGGGCGTTCTGTTTAGCCTGTTGGCGATAAAATCCTACAGTTAAAATTTTTTAATATAAGCTTTTGCCAAACACAAAAGTGTTTGTGTGTGATTCTGTACGCTCCTGTTCATTAAAATTGAACTAGTCAGTCACCTTCTGAGCGTATACAGGGTTGCCCAGAAGTAGTCGAGTTCCAAAAGAGGGTTGGTAGAGGATACGATTTTGATACGAAAAATCCTGAGACATTTTTTTATTAGACGTTAATTAATTATTAATTAATAAAGAAAACTAATAATAATAATATTAATGAGGTTTAACCTCCGTTTTTGAGACGGTCTATAACAGAGCCCACCCACATCACTATTTTTCAACCTTTATTAATTTTTACTTTTACATTTTTATGATGTGAGTGGAGGATCAGGAATTTATTAAGGAAACGGAGTTGAAACCATAAAGTGCATTTTTTTGATAATTCATTTTTGATTTAATTATCAATTTTTGGAAAAATGTATGCTTAAATTTTTCAAATTATTAATTCCTTGAAAAGTGCATTAATTAAATTTTTTTATTTTTTGAAAAAAGTAATAAATAAACTGTTTTAATAATAAATTTAAAAAATAAATGCGCAAATTAAATTCGTTAAATTATAAAGTTTTCTCAAAAGTGCATTAATAAGGTTATTTTATTGAAAAATTTAATTATTCCATTATTAAAAAAATTTATCAATAAAATAATTTAATTAATGCACTTTTCAAGGAATTAATTATTTGAAAAATTTAAGCAATACATTTTTCCAAAAATTGATAATTAAATCAAAAATGAATTATCAGAAAAATGCACTTTTTGCAACTCTGGTTTCAACCTAGTTTTCTTAATTAACTAATAATTAATTAACGGTGCGTCTAATAAAAAAATGTTTCAGTACTTTTCATTCCAAAATCGTATCCTCTACCTACCCTCTTATGGAACTCGACTACTTGTGAGACATCCTGTATATGACTAAATATATGTATAATATTACATACAGTAACACTTGGATTGTTTCAATTTTTATGAACGTCAGTGTACGTCCACTGCAGGTTGCAATTTTAGAGCAGTCGAAATTAAATTTGGAATGGGAGGTGATAACCAAGAGGAACGGGGCACTACCATCACAAAATGAGGAATATCTCTCATAATTTTCGTAAAAGGGAAAAATTCATCATGAACAAAGTTAGGAAAAATCAATATTTATAATAACGAATATTTAAAGGGCATTCAGGATAACTTAATTTCATATTTATTATGATTTCTTACGGTGAAAAATATTCGGTGTTTAGTCTACGTAGCTTCAACGTGACGAATTGTTATTATATTATATTACTAATTTATTTAATTTTTGTTTCTTTTTTTCTAGGTAAGTGTCTTATTTTCTATGCTGTTCATGTTAAGAAAATATCCGTTGGTTTTGGGTACGTAGACTATTTTATACAAATAAAGCAAAGTCACTGCAATATAATCACATAATCGAACGAAGTTTTTCTAGCCACACGAAGAAAAATAAGGTTTACAGGTGTAGGGAGGTAAAATAAGAACGTTCATAAGTGGAATCAGTTACTTATCGTAATATTAACGGTTAAAAAATAAATGGATGATCCGTACATTTCAATTATACCATCCAAGTGTACTTTTTCGTAAAATACAGAAATTTTGTGTATATAGGATATCCCGTTTTAATCTATCATCCCTATTAACTTTTTTGAGATCGGTCTAATCAAAAAAATATGTCGAACAACAGTTGTTGGGTTTTGACGGGGCTTTCTGATAGTGACATTGGATTGGCCTTGAACTTGCTTTTGATGGTCATTTGAAGTGAGTTTATCGACTCTTTGAAAAATCTTGGTAATCATAACAAAGTCTCTATTGGCTGGATGCCTTGACATTCAGGAATCGATGGAATTTAAAGGATCGAAATGGCTGATTAATTAGCCAAAATGGTACTAATACTCCACTAAGCGTTCCAGAACAGTTTCTTGCGAGTGCCGAAAAGCACAATAAAATATGAAATAAAAGAATTGGTGGTACACGAATCCAACCGTTTTTGGGTAAATACTCATGGGTAGGATCATGCAACGGCTCTTATAAATAGCTTCTCATGGAAAAACGCCTCTGAGCGTTTAAACGTAGAAAAAAACCAATAGGGAATATGCATGAAAAATTTTTTTCACATTTATTTTCAGAATATGAAAATACTGTTAATACTGTAATAATATTTAAAAACGAAACTAAAATCCGACAAATATCAAGGAAGCTAAAAGCTTTTAAAAATTATTATCTGTCTCTTCCTTATTGCATATTCCCTATTGGCGATATTTATTGGCCTTCTACAAACTTTATAAACATATGCACAAAATCAATCTTACAAGGAACGATCTCTACAGATTTTGTCATGAAGAGGAGGAAACAAGAATTCACATTCTGTAAATACGAAACCCTCTCTCTCAAAAGACACTAATATTTGGGATGGACAGATCTTCAACCAGGTTAAAAAAATTAAGTGTCGCCAAAAAATATTATAACGTTTATCAACACAAGACTCTTGGAACACTTTAGAAGGAAAGGATGTACAATAGACCAAGATAGAGATAGATAGATTGTATAGGCTACCCTGGACGGGCTATACTTCGACTATAAGGTCCATTGTGATTCCTAAGGATGTGAGGATGTGAGTGGAGTGGATGGAATTTTTGTGTATAGCCTAGGAATTGGTAGGATATGCGGCTGCAGCCAACTATGATAGAAACTATTTGCGATATTCATCTGGAGTTCGTGAAAGAAACTGCAGAAAACCTTCTCAAGTATAGCCGGTTACTTCGTTCTTGTCCATACGCCGACAGTTTAGAGTTAATTAACCGCCCGCTTTTTTTTTCGTAATAATTGACAAACTACCGATGTTGGGATTCGAACCCATAACCTCCCAGTTTTCAAGTAGGCATACTGTGCAGACATAACGCCCTAGACCGTTCGGCCACTTGGACTGGTCGCAAAAAAAAGCTCTTTAAAGCCTAACTCCTAATTCAAATCGAATCTAATCTAACTTGTCTGAATTTTTTGTTCAGTATTTAATAATTGTAATTTTTTGCGAACAAAATTTTGTTTTATTATTAGACGTAGTAATTTTAAATTGACAGAGGGGTAATGTTGTGTTTGTGTGTGAGGTCCAATTACAGACGTATAGTATACCAAGTTGAATTTTGATTCAGTGGGTTAATTTCAGTGGGTAAATTGTAGTATGGGAAAATATTCAAGGTCGTCGTGTAAGGTATCAAATGAAATCTTATTGAAGCATGAATAAAAAAATATATATGATATAAAGTGCTTTTTAAAAACTGCTCTCTCCCACTCTTTTCACCAATGGGATCGTGCACAAAAATCTATAGTTTTTTTATTATTTTTGCAAGAAAGTGACAGATAATAATCTTTAAAAGCTTATAGCTTTCTTGATATTTGTCGGATTTTAATTTCGTTTTTAAATATTATTACAGTATTAACAGTATTTTTATATTCTGAAAATAAATGTGAAAAAAAATTTTCATGCATATTCCCTATTCTTATAATACAGCCTAATAAAATTGAATTTTTATTGACTTCTAATTGAGACATAGTTATTAAAAAAATATAACTTATACTACAATACTCGAATGAAAATTGTATATTAGAAAATTTATTTAAAAAATACACTTAAGACTTGCGCCTTGATACCGGTATTTCGATTGCAACGCAATCATCGTCAGTAGGAAAATTCCGTAATACAAATAATAGAAATATAATCTAGCCTTAAAAAGACCGCCCAAGTAGCCGAACGGTCGAAGGAGTTAGATTGGAGGCGTTATGTCTACTTGGAACTGAGTGTTTATGGGTTCGAATCCCGACATCGTCAGTTTGTCAGCAATTATTTAAAAAAAGGGTGGTTTATTGACTAAACTGTCGGCGTATGGACAAGAACGAAGTGACCGGTTATGTTGGTGAAGGTTTTCGTGAAAAAACAAACATCGCCTTTCATCAAGAGAGAACGCTCTAAAAATTTCAAAGCGTTATGTGTTGTTTTGAATTTTTGTTTTGAAACTTGGTGTTGAGTATAAGCAACATGATTTTACGGATAATCGATTAATTAAAAATTTTTAATAAATTAATCAATCACTTGGTATCATTGAATTGTAGTATTATTTGAAATATAAACGGGAAACTTTTTTATTACCACTCAATTTATAATGAATAGAATAAACAGTTTTAAGAATAATATTAACTTTATAAACAAAAAAAAAAACTTTTTCAATCAGTATGAAAAAAAAAATTGTTTTTTTGTTTGCCATAACGTAGAAAAATTTTGTTTTTTCTGTTTTCTTAAATCTTTATTTACTTTAGAAACGTATACATTTATTATAACGAAAATATTTTAAATCTTATACCTTCAGTGGAAAGTTTTTGAAAATGTGTTAATGGAAGGAGGTGCACAGATGGTTAAATACGTTTATTTTTTCGAAAAGTAAGTGGTGTATTTTTAATATAGGACATATGTGCCGTTAATTAATTGTTTAGACTTTAATATGTAAATACTAAAAAACTTCGACATGTAGGATCTATATTGATTAAATTAATTTTCTCACAGAAACGAATTATAACACATATGGTCTAAGCAAGGACCGTAAAAAATCTTGTAGCGCACATAATTTCTTTTTTCAATTATTCTTACGAGAAAAACAGATTTTGGAGCGAATTTCCTCTTCAAGGAGATAGAGCGGTCTTGTACCGATGTCAAAATTTTTCAAATGTCCATCGATCCTACCTAAGTGATTATAACCATCTATAAAATTTATATATATATAAACAGTCGGAATCGTGCATTTTATTTCAAACTTCATGCTTATGAAGATGCATGTTAAATTTCTCCAACTTACATAACGATTTTCTCAAAAACGCCATGGTGATAAATTCTCAAAAAAAAAACCAGCTGATTTCTGAGGATTCATTTTACTAATACTGTGAATTTCGTGAAGTTCTTGACAACCTAATAATAGTTTGGAAATACCTTAAGACTAACAAAATAACTTTGATTTACAAACGCTTTTATACATTTACTGACGCTATCTCCAAATTTTTTATTTAGCAGAATGTAATATTTACGGCTTCCATTACGATGGAATCATTCTATTTAATTTAGATGGTAGCAGTTTATTGTATGCTTTTCAGAATAGCCTGGAAGGGGATAACAAAAAAAGGTCGATGATCTGAGTTAGGGTTAGATCGTATTCGATTGAAGAGCATTTGAGATAGAGAACGGTCGACATCAACCATGCTAGTTTGGGTGGGGGTGATTATGCAGGTTATATGATGTCGGCTAACATCATATAACAGATGACCTCCAGCTACTTCATTGCGAGTGGATATTGCATCAGCTGATTATGTACATATGGGTAATAAACGTATAAAATTAAATCATGTGAGGGGGCGGGACACAAATTTTGATATTATTTTACATTATAATTACAAAATCAACCGTCAGATACTCGTTGATGGGTGGAAAATCATTCCGGTGTCACTCTAAAGATACTGTGATCATATGCCACACAGCAAAGAAATGATTTGACTGACTGCAGATAAATAAATTAAATATATTAATCTATTATTATCATTATTTATATTATTATTATCATATTTAGAATTTATAACTTTCATTCTAAAATTGCAAATAAGTATTTCTGTAAATATTAGTGTAACAGAAAACATGATAACACATAAAATTATAGTACAACTAATTTTCTACAACTTTGCTTCTTATGTACTCTTCAATTTTTCCAATATTAAGGAATCTACACCATGTTTAGTGTTTCCCCCTCGCTCTGAACCACTCTTTTCACTTGCCGGATTTTGCCCATTCATGAACTTGGTCTTTCTAACACCAAAAGCACCGCACATATCAAATTTTATTTCGATCAAATGAAAACTGTTACGATAACAAAATGGGTATAAAAGCTAGTAAAGAGCCAATTCTAAATATACAGGGTGACATCGTTATATGCTCCACCCACTTAAATAAAAATTACGTATTTAATTCTTTTTAGCCTAGTCAATTTTCCGTGATTTACCCCTCTTATAAAATCCCAATATTACGAAATACAGCATGCAACTTTTGCTCTTCAAATGGAACATTATATATTTTGTTTTCATATTTAAATAGAGTTTGAGTTTCTGAGAGAAACAAAATAAAAACTAATTTAAATCGGTTAAGGTTTTCAAAAGGTATAGTAATATAAATGTGAATAATAAATAAACTTTAGAGTTTAAAAAAACTAAAAAAACATGCTTTTATTCGAATGTGACAATTTTTAGCTTTAGAAACCTAAGAGTTCAGATAGAAAGGATCATTTCTTGCATAATTTGAACCATTAAGACCACTGGGCCAACAATTAAAAATATAATTATTAAAAATTGAAAAAAAAAATTTTTTAATCATTTTAAAAATAGAATATTTAAAAAAATATTTTTGTAATCCATACGATATATTCATTAAACCTATTTTTTCTTTGGACCATACACCTATTTAAATATAATTTTTTTTAAATATTCGTCGACTGGCGAAATATGTGCGCGTCATCACGACATTATACCAAATTCAGAATTCAGATCGAATTCAGACGGTTACTAGAGTGACCTGTCAAGAGTTCGATTTTTCCTTTTAAGGTACGGAACCCTAAAAATATAATTTAGGGTTAACAAAAAAATGCATAATAATTTAAAATAGAATAGAATAGATTAACAAAATTAACTTTAATGTAAACAATAGCATGGGGTGCTCTCTACTCACGTTTTCATAATGACTCCTCTTTTACAAGAGTACTTAGAGAAGAGTGCTTTAGACTGTGTTGGAATGCTTTTCCAATAGAAAATCAATGTTAAATATTATTTATTACTGGCAGGCCGTGTGACACACTCGTAAATGAGTCAGTACACGCTCTTAAATGAAAAACAAACTACCATACGCACATAAGATGACTCTCCTTACATGTGTACTGACTGACTCCGCGTAGTAACCACACGGCCTACCAGTAATAAATAATATTTAACATTGATTCTCTATTGGAAAAGCATTCCAACACAGTCTGAATATATATATATATATATATGTATATATATATATATATATATATATATATATATTTGTATATATACATATATATATATATATATATATATATATATATATATATATATATATATGTATATATATATATATGCATGTATGTATATATATGCATGATATGTTATGTGATGAATGGGAACACTGACGACAATGGACAGCTGCTTTCAACAACGCGCAGGAGTACCAACATATATTTTTGACAAATATTATTTTTTATATAGTTCTTTCCGCGCGGGTACCCGATCAGCTGATATAATTTGGAAATACCTTAAAACAATACACAAATATTGAATAAACAAACTTTTATTTAAAAAACAATTAAAATAAAAAAATATACTAAAACGAATGAAATAAGCTTTCAAAAGAAACAAAAGGAATTATATCTTTTTCCAAGATTCTACTTGTTTTAAAACGATGTAATGATCTATTATAATGTATGGCATTATTTGCAGAATATATTCTAGATTTTTTTTTTAAACTTACAATACTTTTTATTTGTTTAAGTTTGTAAAATAATTGCATCCCTTTTGGAACACTTTTTTAATAAAGGCTTGTTTTTAATGAAGTATTTTCCTAAATTATATTTTTAGGGTTCCGTACCTTAAAAGGAAAAATCGAACTCTTGCCAGGTCACTCTAGTAACCGTCTGAATTCGATCTGAATTCTGAATTTGGTATAATGTCGTGATGACGCGCACATATTTCGCCAGTCGACGAATATTTAAAAAAAATTATATTTAAATAGGTGTATGGTCCAAAGAAAAAATAGGTTTAATGAATATATCGTATGGATTACAAAAATATTTTTTTAAATATTCTATTTTTAAAATGATTAAAAAATTTTTTTTTTCAATTTTTAATAATTATATTTTTAATTGTTGGCCCAGTGGTCTTAATGGTTCAAATTTTGCAAGAAATGATCCTTTCTATCTGAACTCTTAGGTTTCTAAAGCTAAAAATTGTCACAAAATATGGAATAGTTGCTGAAAAAGGTAATAAAATGGGTCAGTTTGGTCCAAAGAACATAATTTTATTAACATATCGTGTGACGTATCATTTAAAAGTACTACCTCTAAATATTCTAAAAATATATTTTTTATATCACTTTTGGCAAATTTGGATAAGATTCAAATATACATAAATAATAAAATATTTAATTTGGTCTATTGAGTGCTCACTGTAACATTGGCACCCTAATTGTGCGAGCCCGACTTGCTCTTGTCCGGTTATTTTCCATAACGATTAGATATTCGTTTTAATCCTGTGTCTTACTCTACTCTAGTGTAAAGTTAAGTTCATTGAGTATTAGTTAGAAATTATGGAAAAAAAAAGATTTTGAAAAAAAACTTATTTTAGTTTTTTGATCTTTTTAGCGAATTTCTTCCAAAGAAAATGCAGCTATTGTTTTTGCACCAATGTTGGAATTTCGTAAAAATTTCTTCAAATGTCCATCGATCCTACCTATTAGATGTTAAAAATCACTATGGCTAAAATTTGTATATATGTATATATATATATATATATATATATATATATATATATATATATATATATATACAACATATGTACTTTTTTTAAAAGCCTGTGGATTCTCTAGCGGTCACAGTTTTATTCCAATTGGAATGAAATTGGGTATTTGGGTCGCTTTTGGTATTCTAAAGTCAAGTTCGTTAATGAGTAAAATCGGACAAGGAGAAATGAGGTTTAGAGGAGGGGAAAAAACAAAATTTGACTATCTCCCTAATATTTGAAAAATTGAAAAATTTACCAGGAGTTAAGTTGTTGGTACTAGGTTCTACTGCAATTTTGTTTCTTATCATTTTTCTGTTACACTAATATTTACAGAAATATTTACAATTAAAGATTGAAAGTTAAAATTCTAAATATCTCTGTTCACATTAGAGTTTGAGAAAAATGATCAGGAAATGAATTGTAGCAAACTTGATTTTCTACAACTTTACTCCTTATACATTTTTCGATTATTCTAATAGTAAGAGATATATAAGATATGTTTTTTGTTTGTTTGACACAAATACATGAAATATATTTTATAGTAAAAAAAAATTTTGATTGTCGTTTCCATAGTAACTATAAACTATAATCGTTATACATCGATTTATTTTGGCTATTAATAAATTTAATTTTTAGCGAATTTCTTCCAAACGAAATGCAGCTATTGTTGCAACTACTAAAGTCATATCAGATATTGTATTCCATTTTGAGTACACTAAAATTATGACCGCTAGAGAGTGATTTATGTATTCTAAGGAGATTCGCTAAGTTGACGCAGCTCCTGCGTAACGAATTTTTACTTGTATATTAAAGTCAAATTAGCTTCAAAAAGGCGGTTTCTGTTTATAAGTGAAACTTATAAACAAATTAATATTTTTTAGGTTGTATAAGTCTTAATCGAAAGCTTAAACACTTAAAAAATTTTCCGACCAATATGGTTTATTTCTTAAAGAAAAGCAGTTTAAAATTTTTCGGTATTTGATTAAAAAATAATTAAAATACAGCTTGATTAAATTTATTAAAAATAGGTACAATATTTCGGTAGCTATAAGTCTATATTGTTTAAGAGGTACTGCTTGTCCAATCATTCAAACTTTGGATGTATGAGATAACCATATAGACTATATAGCTACAGAAATATTGTGTATTGTATAGTAGATAGATCATTAAACGAAACACCTAGTGCCGTACAAAAGTAGTGGTACCGGAAGTCAGTACAAATTTCTAATTCGCCGATAAAGGTAATTTATTACTGTACGGCATTTGTGCAATTTCTTTTCTATACTTATACAGATACATTAAACATTAACGCCGTATATATTTCCTGTACAGGGGTGAAAGCCGGGGGTTTCGTTTTTTTCATCGGCGAATAAAAAATTTGTACTGATTTGTACCACTACTATTGTACGGCAATAGGTTTTTTGTTTAAAGGTCTATCAACTAGAAGAAAGCCGTACAAAAATAATTAATCGTAATTTCTCATGTCCTTGAATTTTCCACCTGGAAAATTCAATTTTCCCATGTACTCACCTGTACCGCTCAAATGTGACGGCATAGGGCGGAGAGTTATTTTCTGATATAGTAGCAGCCTTCTAAACGTGGGTCATTTCACAGGGTAATTTTTTCCATGGGCCTGTAGTCTATAAATATTGTATTGTGCTGCTTAAGTATACACAAATAATAATATGTGAATAATAAAGTTGATATTTGACAACAAAGTAATACTGCCAATGAAATCCAGAACTCCGCAATTTCTGGTTGAGATTGTTGAAAATAATTTCAAATTTACCACTTAAAACAATAGTTTATATTTAGTTCATTCATCAATGTTAGGTGGTACAACTGTAGTAGAGACAATTCTTTGTAGTTACTAACTACGTAAAGGAAGTGATAATTTTTAGTAGATTTTTCATGTTATGATTTTGTGTAAGATACACCATTACGGTAATTCAAAATATATGTTGCTCATCTTTATTTAAATATAATTAAAATATTTCAACAACACAAACAACATAATTGTGTATTATTTTTTGTATTCAACGATTGAGAATAAACTGTTTAAAATTAGTTTGAATTATTGTGATTTTTATTCATCGCAACATTTCACGTTCGACCTCAAACTTTCAACAGAGATGATTTAATTTTTTCATATTAATATTTAACTGTCGACTTTATTACTAACTACTTTGTTTATTTCGCGAGTTATTTTTAAGAAATATTTTAAAAACCGAAAAAATATCCCCTATTACTCCTACCTAGCAGTCGAGATGAGCGTTGATTACATAAAATGTAGACGCATATTTTTTAAAAACATGGTTAATGCAGGTATTTATTTGTTTTCCAAATAACTTTAAAAATAAAAACTAAAATGAATATAATAGAGAAGGAGAAAAAAAGGTTGTTATTACATCTACTTTAATCTGAATTAATGAACATTTTTTTACAATATCATTGTATGTCCCTGTTAATAATAACCTATATGTAAATGTATATTACGTACTCTATGGAGTGTAGAAATTTTTAACGTTGTGATAAATATGTATGCAGGCGGTTAGTAAAAAATATCATGGAATATATATTTTATATAAAAAAAACTAAGCCATTCTTGGAAAAGATTTTCGTTAATATACCAGATTAATACCAGTCCAAATGGTCGAGCGGTCTAAGGCGTTATGTCTGCGCAGTATGCCTACTTGGAAACAGGGAGGTTATGGGTTCGAATCCCGATATGGGCAGTTTGTCAATTTTTAAGAAAAAAAAGGGCGTTTAATTGACTAAACTGTCGGCGTATGAACAAGAACGAAGTAACCGGCTATGCTTGAGAAGGTTTTCTGCAGTTTCCTTCACGAACTCCAGATGAATATCGGCACAGTTCCTATCATAGTCGGCTGCAGCCGCATATCCTAACAATTCCTAGTGTATACACAAAAATTCCATCCACTTCACTCACATCCTCACATCCCAATAGACCTAATGGTCGAAGTGTAGCCCGTTCAGGGCAGCTTCTACAATCTATCTATCTACCAGATCATTTAACCACGGTTGTATATCATACCAAGGTTAAGCATATACGCTTATCGTACTGTTTTTGTTTTTAACTTTTTTTCTATCCCTACCGTTTTCGAAGTAAAATTTTTCCCCCCTTCCTCGCGGGGGAATGATAATTTCCGGTTTGAACACTTCTCTGGGTGGTTGCAACCGATGACCTATCTTCCTTCCAAAAATCATCTTTCTAGGACAACCTGAAGTGCCCAAGAATATTAATGATGATCAGTGAGTCACCAAAATGTCGATTCTTAGGCTTAAATATGCAAGAAGGTATTAAGGCTGATGAAGCGATGGTTCTATTCCGAGTACTAGCCAGACAAAAAAATTAATTATATAGCAAGGGTGGCTAAATTAAGATCTTAAAACTGTGCCGCCATCGACTTTACTATTTTTGTACTATTTTTTTCGAAGGTACATATGAAAAATTTGTTTAAAATTGCACAGTATGGCTGATAATTTGATTGTAACATTTCACATTCGCGAATATTTTTGGGGTAGGAAAATTTTTTTTGGAAGAATGTTTTAAGATTTTTAGACTTATTTTTTGCGAACCTATCAATAGCTCGCGAGATTGAACCTCGTTCTAAAACAATCAAAATTAATTTGAATTAGACAGATTAAGAATATTTTTTATTTCCTTAACATTGATGGGAAGACTGAGTTTGCATGTCTCTAACCAAGGAATCATAATTAGATGTATATCTTGACAAAGATAATAATAATGAGTCTGCAGTCAGGAAATTAGTCAGGACAAAAAGTTGTTTACTGTTCGTTAACTTTAAGTATAAAAATGCTGATTCACACAGGTATGTAGATCCCAAACAAGAATTCGCTACATTTGCTACAAAATTGAACCAGTTGAAACATTCTACGTGTTTTTTAACCCGACTTCAAAAAGGAGGTTGGTTCTCAATTCGCCTGTATTCGTCTGTGTTTGTTTCTTTTTTTTTATATTTGTCACCTCAGAACTCCGTCATTTATGAACCGATTTTGAATTTTTGTTTTTGTTTTAAAGGGTTTGGTTTCCCATTGGCACTAAATCGCATTCTGATGAGGTGATCCCCGGGAAATCGAGGAAAATCCTCATTTTATATGTGATTACCGATTTCTGAAAATTTTTTTTTTTGAAAGGGTATACTCATTCATAATGGGAAAATAAGAAAATTTTTTGAAAAACCGACTTCAAAAAAAATAATCCGACTCAAAAAAAAAATTTTTACAAAAAAAAAAAACAAAATGCATGTAAAAAAAATGGAAATCTGTTATGAAAAAATGAACTAAAAATTAAAAAAATAAAAGCAACGGATAAAAAAAATGTGTTATAAAGAAATGCTGTAAAAGTTAGTAGGTCGTTTAGTTGGTCTACCCATATTTAGACAAATAAAATAAGTTATAGAACTTCAAAATCACTAAAAAGCGTGAAATAAAACCTATTTTGACAAAATGGAAACCCGACTTCAAAAATCAAATATTCTATAACAAAAAATGCACTAAAAAGTAAAAAAATAATTGCATATTCTTGTGCCAATTTTAGTTCACCTAAGCAAAAATTTTTAAATATATATGTACAATTATTGTTATTTTTGGAGGCGGTGTCCAAAAGTTATGTAAATTTCTCTATGCTGACACCGACTCCAAAAATAACAATAATTGTACATATATATTTAAAAAATTTTGCTAAGGTGAACTAAAATTGGCACAAGAATATGCAATTATTTTTTTACTTTTTAGTGCATTTTTCGTTATAGAATATTTGATTTTCTAAGTCGGGTTTCCATTTTGTCAAAATAGGTTTTATGTATGTAATATACATATATTTATTAACATATTCGCTTAGAATATGACTTACTGGTGATTCAATAAACGGGAGTGTATGTAACTGATTTCTACCAAAGCAAAAATATTATCAATTATGATCAAAAAAAGGTCTATCAAAAAATTAAAAAGTAGAATCATTTTGGGGTATCTTTTATGTATAATGTCTTCCCAAAGACTGACCTAATACATACGAACATTTGTTAAAAAATTATTGTTTTCTTCTTAGCGCATAGTTTGATATCGGTATTTTGAAACGTTTATGTAATATATTAAACTAAAATTTCAAATTCGCCCTAATACCTAGATCAGTTTTTGTAATATAAATACATATTTCGACTGCAAAGTGGTCTTCATCAGTATAAAATTAGCTAGTCGTAATTTAATCTTTGACAATTAGAAATAAATTGAAAATCGAAATCAATAGACAAATATTAAAAAAAAAAAAAAAAATTAAAACATAATAAATTTTATTGAAATTAGTCTTGTTAAAATTGCTTTCATTTAAATTTCCTCTTGTTAACATCATCATCAAGTCACTCTTATATTGTCTGAGGATATGGTATTTGTTGCTAATTTGGTGATAGTTTCACCGGTTACAAGAATAAATTTGAATGAAAGCAATTTTAACAAGAGTAATTTCAATAAAATTTATATATTAATTTTTTTATTTAATGTGTTATTTTTTATTTATTTTTGACTATTGATTTCGATTTTCTATCTATTTCTAATTGTCTAAGAGTAAATTACGACTAGCTAATTTATACTGACGATGACTACTTTGTAGTCGAAATACGTATTTATAATACAAAAACTGATCTAGGTATTGGGGCGAATTTGAAATTTTATTTCGAAAACCACCTCGAGTTCTCATTAAGTATCATTCGATAATCTAATATTTAATACTAAACTAAGCACAAAGTTTGTGCTCGTGTGAAACAATTTAGTTCACAAGATCATAAGACACTGATTATCTAAGTTAAATGAATTTATATAGATAATAATTCTATGTAGACTGAAAAAACTAAATTAAATTCTTATCTACAATATTGTATACTATGCTACCTACCATGTAGAAGCATCCTTTTAAGAACAATATGTTGTTTTGCTTGTTTCGTGCATCTGTTAGTTTTCCGTTGTTGCACTTAATTATGTAAATTTTTATGATATATTATTCCAAGACAGGGGTGGTCAACATTTATGTATATAAGATCTACCATTTATCTTAAAACTGTTTTTTCGAAATCTGATTTGTTCGAAAGTCGTTTAAAACTACACAGTATGGTTGATAATTTAATTTTAAGATTTCACTTTCGCCATTATTTTTGAATCAGGAAAATTTATTATGGAAGAATGATATACGAATTTTAGACTTGTTTTTTGCGAATCTATTAATAGCTCACGGGAGTGTACCTTGTACTGAAATACCTTATGTATTCACCTACGTATAAAAGAACATAACTATTTAACGGGTCAAAATTAATTTAAATTAGACAGATTAAGAATATATTTTATTGCCTTAACATTGATGGGAACACTGAGTTTGCATTTCTCTAACCAAGGAAGCATAATTAGGAATCATTTTTTCAATATGGCGGCGCGAGTGGCAAAGATACGAGGTAGTAAAGTAGAAGTTGTTTTGTTCATCGCCGGTTTGGGAATTTTATAGAGAAAAGTAAATGTATAATTTTTATTTTGTTGATCAACTGCATATTCTTATTTTAGAGAAAAAAAAATTGTGCAGTCGGGGGAACCCCGTCAGGAACGAAGTACATTACGTTTTTTTTTCAACTCGAAACGTGATTTAATATGTAGATTTCTATCTATTGATTATATTAGTGTATTTTTGTCTCGCCAAAAAGTACAACCTTCTTTTATTCAACTCTCTCTCTCTCTCTAATTTGTATATTTTATTTTATTTTAGCGAATTTCCGGAAAGGAAATAAAGCTATTGGTCTCCTACCAAAGCCAAAATTTTGCAAACATTTTCTCAAATGTCCATCGACCCTACCTAGTAGATGTCGAAAATCATCGTCTCTAAAATGTATATATATATATATATATATATATATATATATATATGTATATATATATATATATATGTATATATATATATATATATATATATATATATATATATATATATATATGTATATATATATATATACATACATACATATATATATATATATATATATATAAAATAATATATATAATAATAATAATAATATATCATTATTCAATAATATCAAGAAAGACATTGAATGTGTCTGGTATAAATAAAAGTAAAAATACAATAATAAAAACAATGGGAAGAGTAATACTAAATAACAATCAATAATATAAATATCACTTAATAAAAGAATCGGTAGTATACAATCAGTAAAATGATGGAAAGACAACGTGCTCTTTCTATAAATTCACCAATTTTCAAAACTGCCGGAAAACTTTCCAGGTTAAACTACCAAATGACTGAATTAGTAGATGTATTGTAAATATTTATCGCACTAGGGTGGA
This sequence comes from Nineta flava, assembly GCA_963920215.1. Taxonomy (NCBI): domain Eukaryota; kingdom Metazoa; phylum Arthropoda; class Insecta; order Neuroptera; family Chrysopidae; genus Nineta; species Nineta flava. The sequence continues at coordinate 14,968,422 of OY986041.1, read as the reverse complement.
AAGAAAATTTCCACATGCAAATAAATATTTGCAATAGTTCTAAGTAGTTTGGTAATAATAATAGGCAAACAGTCATTTACCGCACGGAAAAGGTGGTAAGATAGTACTTTTCCCGCGAGTAAAAAAATAAAATTGATTTAGTACAACTTTATTCCTAACAAATCTTTACTAATATTAAGAGAGAATTTCAAGTTTTTATTTACCCCCTTCCTCTAAACCCTCCTCCTTTCACCTTGTCCGTAATTGCTCGTTAACGATCTTCGAATACAAAATATACGTCAGATACCAAATTTCTTTTCCATTAACCTAAAATTGTGGCATCCAGAGCGCGTACAGATACATAATACATACATACATGCATACATAAATACGTATATATAATATTTTGCACAGGAAACCTAATATCACCGGACTACAAATTTCGTTGTTTTGTATCGGATAAATCATAATTCAAATAATTAATTATATACATTTTCAATACGCCTGTATCCGTTTACTTTTTCTGTAACGTGTACATAAGACGAATATTTTATGAACTTTTTTTTTCCGGATTTAATAACAGATATTTAAGAATAATACGAGGATATTAAATTTTTGATAAGAATTTCAAAAATTACTAATGAAAAATTTCGCATAAATTCATGAACATAAAAAAAGCATTGTGTATTTTATAAAAAAAAAAATTTGACGTGAATGCCACATAACCTCCATGTGCAGACTAGAATACCAGCCGGAATAAATTATAAGGTTTATGTTCACATCAATTTTTTTCATTTTCATGTTATACCGTAGAAATGCCACGAACATTCGGTACAGAATATTGCGAACTGTTCGGCCGAATACCAAATTATCATGAAAAAAACGGACATATTACTCAATAAAAACTTTTTAACAAAAAATATAACCGACGAAAGAAGGAAAGAAAGAAAAAGTACCTTTTTTAATTCTTCCTTTCATTTTTCGAAGGTTTAATTTTTTGTTACAAAGTTATTATTTTTTGCTTTTCAGTTGTTTTCTTCTTTCGTCGGTTCTATTTTCTGTTAAAAAGTTTTATTTTTTTATTTTTTTGTGGTTGTGGCTTATAGTGTCATTAGAACTACATATGTGTGTCAAGTTTTAACAGAGACGGTTCACAGATGAAAATTCAGTGGTGAACAATTAACCATTCCCTATTTTTCTACCCTTTGTGGCGAAATTTATTTTTCAAATTTATATGGTATCAATTTCGAAGTATACCCTATCCAATAAAAAAAGAATTTTGGAAATCGAACCACTCTGTAAAAAGTTAAGGGTGATACATACAAAAAAATGTAGGGGTTGATTTGAGAACTGCCTTCGTTTTTTTTCGTCGGTTAAAAAATCATTCAAATTGCGCAAAGATATTGAGTGCTTTCAAATAGTGTTTACACACAGAACAAATATAATCGATTATGATATTTTTTTTTTAGTGGAAGCGCTGGGAAGTCTTATTTTTTATTTTTTGGTAGCTAAAATTTGAATTTTATTTTTCAAACTTATATGGGACTAACTTTGAAGTATACTCTATCCAATAAGAAAAGATGCTTCAAAATCAGACTACTCTGTAAAAAGTTATGCGTGATCATACATTAATATATATATATTTATATATATATATATATATATATATATATATATATATATATATATATATATATATATATATATATATATATATATATATAGGTTGAATTGAGTACCTCCTTCTTTCGTCGGTAAAAAATGTATCTATTTCAATTACAAATTATTACTTTTATTTTTTCAACATTTGTTGGTAGCAAACGATTGTCTTTTTTCCCTCATAGATAATATCTGCTTAAGAAAATAGCCTCTCACTATATAGACTGCTGCCAGGAGACGATATATAAGTCTCAGCGAATTTTGTCAGGGTTGGATAGTGTTTTGCGTTTGCTGATGTTTGTTGTTACACAGCAAACATGCAACCAGCTTATTATCTTCATTACTAAACTCATTATATTTCCAAATAGGCAATTTTTTATTAATGGTGTCATTTTTGTTTAAAAGCTTTTTGTTAAAAACAGCAACATTTTTTTTGTAATAAGGATTACTAATTATAATAACACAACGTGCGGACAGACGAATGTAATAAATAATGCTTGTCGTGACACGATCTACTCGCAAATGAACGAACTACACCCGCTTCGTCTCCCACGCAACAGTCCACAATTAGACAGGTCGGAATCTGTTACGCGAAAAATGCACACAGCGCTATCGCCGAATATTCAATTTTTAGGCTAAAATATCATTGAAACTAGTGATGCTGTAATTTTGAAATTAAGTACGTACTGTCAAATGGGATACGGAGAGCTAAAAATCTAGGTTCTAATCTTTCGCATAAAATAGTACGGTAGCCGTCTATGCTTAAACTATAGCTGATGCACTACCGTGCTATGTGATTTAAGCTGAAGACGATTAAATAATAAAAAAAATACTTTAAAATAGGAGAGAGGTCATACAAAGTCGAAATGTATAAAAAATTGGAGACAATGCATTAATTAAAATTTGAAGAGAATAAAAAATCCTATAAATAGTGCTTGTCGATTCTTCAATTAGTTTTGTAAGTAAAACGTGTCAAAACTTCTAGCAAAACAAATATTCAATACAAATTACTTTAATTGTTGAAAACTTACTCTAAAATTTACAATTTATGGATTTTTGAGGACGTATCCTTAATTATCTCTACCAGCAAAGTAATTGACGGATCAAAAGTATTCCTTGAGTTTTTTTTGTAGAAAACTTATGATCTAAACAATACATTTAAACAATACATTTTCTCAGAAATTACTTGAAAATATAAATTTTTTGACGTTGAAAAAAAAATTTGTAAATTTACATTGATACTTGAATAATATTGACCCCATTTCCTTATTTAAGTGTTTTTTTTTTTAACTACAGCAAAGAAGACGTCTTCTTAACAATTAAAAAACAAGCATTTAATTGACTAAATAAGGAATTATCTTCCCTCGACATTGTATTCAAGTATGAAAGTAAATTTATGAAATGTTTTGCACAAAAAACATGAATATTTTATTGCACATAAAAACATGTAATTTCACATAAAAACATGTAATTTTCAAGTTCTGAAAATCGCAAATTTCGGTTTTTTTCATTCGAAAACTTTAGAAAAAAACGTTGTATTTTTTTTGAGCTGTCAAAAATATTTCAACAATATCCTATCACATTTTTGGCTGACAAAGTGATGCAGAAATATATCAATCGTATGTTTTGTTAATAGCTATAACTCTCGTCTTGCTAAATATTTCTTTCTTTGTCAACCACTTCAGTCACATGATCATAGTAAACCAATCACAAGGAAGTAAACCAATCACCCTCTTCTTATATCTGAAGTTACATATAAGATTGCATCGAAATAGACGCCAGGTCTATTGTGTTATAGCTGCATAGTTTCATCAAAAATTATTACTGCGCTTGCTTACCAAAGTATGCGTTATGAATAGTTGCTTGAAAAGTCACATGTGTAAAATAGCCTTTTCATATACAGCAGCACATTCTAACGAAAAGATGTGACATAATGGAGCATTATCTCCCGCCGTCACCAAAAATGGACCCAGTCAATGGGAGCGGATAGTATTAGTAGATAGTTTTTAATAAATTTTCTAGATACGCTATTGGTCCAATTAATGTGGTATACGTTTTATTATTATTTGAATAATCATACCTCAACTTGAAGTAATCAACAATTCATCTTATTATAATCTATATATTAACTTCTACATAGAGGACATAAAAAAACCGAAACGAATGAACTTTACGTAAATATTTATAAGCTGAATGAAAGCTTGTTCGTTTTTTTTCTCTTGTTCACATAAAAAATTATATATAAAATTGAAGAATGTGTAGAAAAAAAAGTATCGAGGACAGGACGATTAAGTTGATAGTATAATAGAAATGACATACCGTCTGTATGTGTATATATTGTATAATATTATGTATGTAATAGAATTGAAATGAATATAACAATATGAATATTAGACAAACAAAGATTACAAATTCAATCTGAAGGATTTATGTTTTTATGTACTAAATATATCCTTCTGATATAACATTATTCTATGTATATACATAGAAGGTAACTGTTTTATAAATGTTTTATGTACTTTATTAACATTATTATTGAGTGGTATATTTACAACGGTACCTTAATTTCGTCGAAAAAAAAACATCCATTCTGTTTGTGCATGGTGAAAGTTAACATATATACTCGTATTCCTAGTCCGGTCTTAAGCAAATATTTACCTTAGATAGATAGATAGATATGTCATGGGGTATAAAAAGTACTTCAGTTCGATCTTATGGCCCATTGTGCTCCTCTTTCTACTTCAGTCTAGGGTTTCACCGAGGCTACGAGGTAACCACGTTTCGCTTCGGCCATCGGTTACGAGGCACGAAGCGAGTCGAGCCTAGGTTTAAAATAATATAGTAACATGTGTTTTTACAAAAAAACATAGCAATTGATGCATTTTAAAGGAAAAAGAAATTTTATAATTTCAATACCATAATTTCTTTTTATAATAATAATCATAAATTTGTTCATCGCCGATTTATGAATTTTATAGAGAAAATTAAATGTATAATTATTATTTTGTTGATCGACTGCATATTCTTATTTTAGAGAAAAAAAATTGTGCAGTCGGGGGAACCCCGTCAGGAACGAAGTTATTTACGTTATTAACCCGACTTCAAAAAGGAGGATGGTTCTTAATTCGTCTGTATTTTTTTTTTTATGTGTGTTACCTCAGAACTCCGTCATTTATAAACTGATTTTGAGTTTTTTTTTTGTTTTAAAGGGTTAGGTTTCCCATTGGTCCCATTGGCACCAAATCGCATTCTGATGAGGGAATCCTCGGGAAATCGAGGAAAATCCTCCTTTATATGTGATAACCGATTTCTGCGAAATTTTTTTTTTTTGAAAGGGTATACTCATTCATAATGGGAAAATAAGAAAATTTTTTTAAAAACCGACTTCAAAAAAATTTTTTACAACAAAAAACCGACCCCAAAATAAAAATTTTTACAAAAAAAAACAAAATGCATGTAAAAAAAACTGAAAATGTGTTATAAAAAAATGCACTAAAAATTAGTAGTTCGTTTAGTAGATCTACCCATATTTAGACAAATAAAATCAGTTATAGAACTTCAAAGTCACTAAAAAGCGAGAAATAAACCATATTTTGACAAAATGGAAACCCGACTTCAAAAATCAAATATTCTATAACAAAAAATGCACTAAAAAGTAAAAAAATAATTGCATATTCTTGTGCCAATTTTAGTTCACCCCTTAGCAAAAATATTTAAATATATATGTACAATTATTGTTATTTTTGGGGGCGTTGTCCAAAAGTTATGTGAATTTCTCTATGCTGACACCGCCTCCAAAAATAACAATAATTGTACATATATATTTAAAAATTTTTGCTTAGCTGAACTAAAATTGGCACAAGAATATGCAATTATTTTTTAGTTTTTAGTGCATTTTTTGTTTTAGAATATTTGATTTTTGAAGTCGATTCTTTTCCATTTTGTCAAAATATGTTTTTTTTTTCAACTCTAAACGTGATTTAATATATAGATTTCTATTGAATATATTAGTGTATTTTTGTCACGCCAAAAAGTGCATCCTCTTTTATTCAACTTTCTCTCTCTCTCTAATTTGTATTAATTTTTATTTTATTTTCGCGAATTTTCGGAAAGGAAATAAAGCTATTGGTCTCGTACCAAAGTCAAAATTTTGCAAACATTTTTTCAAATGTCCATCGACCCTACCTAGTAGATGTCGAAAATTATCGTCTCTAAAATGTATATATATATATATATATATATATATATATTTATTTATTTATATATATATATACATATATATATAAATATATATATATATAAATATATATATATATATATATATATATATATATATATATATATATATATAAATATATAAAATAATATACATAATAATAATAATATATCTTTATTCAATAATATCAAGAAAGACATTGAATGCGTCTGATATAAATAAAAGTAAAAATACAATAATAAAAACAATGGGAAGAATAATACTAAATAACAATCAATAATATAAATATCACTTAATAAAAGAATCGGTAGTATAACAATCAGTAAAATGATAACAAAACCATTAATCTCTATAACAAAAAGCAGTAAAAATGATCTTAAAATCAACAATAAGAGAAATATAACAAAAATATAAGAATCTTATAATCAACAAGATTAAAATTTATAAAATATGGAAATATTTCACTGATGTTCAGTTTCATTTAAATATTCATTTACACTGTAGAAGAACCGCCTGTATAACAAGTATGCTTTGAATTGCCTTTTAAATTAATTTAGGGGAAGATCGCGAAAGGTCTTGGGAACAGAGTTGAAAACTATCAAGAGGTTTATATAAACTTCCCTTGACATCATTGCAGAATCAGCTTTTGGAACATATAGCACTGGTTTGTATCTTATTATGGAAATTGAATTTAAATCATTTTTCTACTATCAGTTCTAACAGAACTATAAATAGAGTGATAACAAGAGAAACTCATGAATTGTAAACTACCCAATGGTAGGCACAAAGTACAATTCTATACTAATATAATTAAGTCACTAATCATTATAATGTCATAAAAATCTATATTTAAGTTTTAAAATCATGTCTTCTAAGACATGTAATAGCCTCTTTAAGAACAATTTTTCGAAAACTTTAGATAATATTAGAAGCAGGGTTATGGGCTTGTATGACGTTACCTTATTTATTGGCTTTTCCGGTTTTTGTTTCATGGTAATCTGCTTTACTTTCCAGATTTTAGGAAACTATTTAATGCGCAAGACGGAATTGAAGTTAGTACAGACCAGGACAATACCTTTTTTTGGAAACTTTCGTGTTACCCGAGCTGTCAAAAGACCGAAACCAGGCGTTCTTTAAAAGTGAGGTTCTTTAATATGATAGATTTGAATTCATTAGGCGAAAAGGATTTAATTGGAAGGGATGGATAAACAGTATCTTCAATTTCATGAATGAACAAAACTGGTTAGTACATCCCCTTGCTTGGTGACGTGATATCAATTTTTGAAACCGCTGGGAAATAATGTTTCAGAGAAAAAATATCCCTTTTTAAATGAAGAACTTTTGTTTGGAACGTTTTTTTCATACACTGAATAGTTGAGCCAAAATTTTACTTCAAACACTTATGTAATTACTGTAGATTCCTGCAACTTACTAGGCGTATGAGTAAATTACACGGTATACACAGAGTATAAGCAAATAAATCAGTTAGTTTTTTTTTTCATTTGCTTAGTTAATGAAACTGTTTTTAGAGTGAATAGTAACAAGTGATCATAACTAACTCAGTTGCTTAAATACCTGGTATATACTGAATATACGAAAAAAAGTTTGAACCAAAAGTAGTGTATTTTTCAAAGATGAACAGTTTTGTATTTAAAGTATTTCCTATCTTTTAAACATAGGCAATTTTGACATTTTATGAACACCTATACACATTTTTTTTTCCGATCAATATTTTCAACCGTTACAACATCGGAAGCAAACTTTATATACCCTGGTATATATTATATACCGGGTATAAAAAAATAAGCTTAGTTTCTCTCTTAGATAGATAGATTGTAGAGGTTGCCCTGGACGGGCTACACTTCGACCACAAGGTCCATTGTCATGCCTATGGATGTGAGGATGTGAGTAGAGTGGAAGGAATTTTTGTGTATAGACTAGGAGTTGGTGGGATATGCGACTGCAGCCGACTATTATAGGAACTATGCCGATATTCATCTGAGTTCATGAAGGAAACTGCAGAAAACCTTCTCAAGCATAGCCGGTTACGTAGTTTTTGTCCATACGCCGATACTTTAGTCAATTAACCGCCCCTTTTGTTTCTTAATAATTGACAAACTGCCGATGTCGGAATTCGAACTTTGTCAGTTAGTATACAACTGATCTTAGATACATTAAAGGTAGTGAAAACATTCCGGCTGATTGTTTATCTCGAATTAATACTATTTCACTACCTTCAGGTATTGATTTGATTGATATTAAGAAGATTTCTGATCACCAGAAGTGTGATCCTCTTCTTATTAATTTGTAAAGTAAATGTTTGTTATATTAAAAAATTATTATTCAAATAAATAATAAATACTTGTAAAAGATATAATTGATCTTTATTAATTAAAATTGATATTTTTAATTTCATTTATGAATTGTTATTATTTTATGTGTAAATTACCAAGGTTGTTAACATTCTCAGCAACCGTGATAATAGAGGGAAGTTATAGTTGACATGCAACAGATAAAAATGATGAACAAAATTATAATAATAATTTAATGATGAAGCAACACCACTACAAACCCATAACCTCCCAGTTACCAAGTAGACATAGTACGCAGACATAACGCCTTAGACCGCTCGGCTTTTTTTACTAGTTTCTCTCTTACAGTATTAATAATATGTCATAACAATTTATAAAGAAATTGCTGATACGAGTGTTTCATTTTAAAATTTATATGTTAAAAGACGGTTCTACCGTGTTAAAATTAAATTGTTTGAGCACCTTATAGTTAGTTTAAAATACGTCGTAAACCAAACGCTACGTGCTGTACATGCCAAAGACAGAATACTATACAATATATAACAGCTACTGGGCTCTAGCAATACACGAATAATACTGTGTGGAAAGTTATTTCTTTTAAAATTACATCACTTTCTCTCTTTTCTGATGTACTTTTTGTTTCATTTATTATGTAGTATGTTGAAGTTTTCATGTAGCAGTCAAGTTGTTTGTTTTCTTCTTAGAATATTTTGCTCTTAAAAATTTGGTGGTATATATTATTATTATTATTATGAACAATTATGTTAATAGGAGAGCCGACTATAATAATACAATACCTCACCCCCTTCCCCTAAATAATACGAATATTTAATTTAATTTTTATTTAATAGTTTTTATAGTGCATAAAGAGGAATAGGGCCACTTCCGAAGTGCGTTATTCTATAAACTCACAGTTCTCGCAAGAGCTTGGACCCTAGGGCTCCGCGTCGTTGACATAATGCATAAAACCCTTTTAGCATGAATAGAAATAATAAAGGTAATTTTTAGGTTTTCCCCCCATTTTCGGGGGTTAATTTCCGGGCATTGGGAAAATTAAATTTGTACGATTTTTCCTGTAAGTTTGAAGGTATGCCGCGTCGAATGCGAAAATCATATTTTTCTAGCATGTCTAGAAGTGGGTTAGAATTTGTATACGTGAGTGAGTTATACAAAGGGTTGTATATATTATAGGATTTTCGGTGAAAATGAATTACTTTTTTTTAAGTACGTACTGGAAATGTGCTGGACTCATGGTAATAGCCGTTAAGTCATCTTGTTTCTTTACCGTGGACGTTTCTTAAACCGTTTTACTCCATATGGTCTCTGTTTTTTTTTAAGGAATATATGTTTCTCAGTGGTGGACCAGAAATTATTTTAGGGATACATCCTACCTTCAGGATGTCACTGAGCGGTTGATCACTTATCTCGCACGATATTTTATTAAATATTATGTGATTACATTTCAAATTTTGCCTTAATTCCTAGAACATTTGTTTGTGTTTTATAAATACACGCGTGAGACTCGCACAAAATAAGCAACAAGCAACATATCTCTGAATCCTTATTTTAGAGATAGTTACGATTAGCTAATTCATACTGATGATGACTGCATTGCAGTCGAAATACGTATTAGTACAATCCAGGAGCAACGACGTGGACGTAGTAGTGTTTTGCTCTCATTGGGGTGCTTGTTTTTAGTGAGTCCCGTTGTCTCTCACTATTGGGGTGTATAATAAGTATTCTTTATGAACCAGCGAGTTCAATGAGTTGAATGAAACTTTTCGATAAGCGCAATGCTGGTAATGTTTCCACCCACTGTAACACAACCTTAATATCACCAGTGTGGTGTCAGTTTAGATATAATTATTGTAAATTGACAAACTGTTCACGTATCATAAAAAGTATCATAAAAAGTATTATAAAAAATTTCCTTTTAGAAAAAAAAATTATAAAATTGTTTTGCTATTAATTTGTATGGCAATACTCATGGGAAATTTAAAATAAGTTTACACTTTATAAATAATTTATTATTCTTATAATTTAAGTAACAACTTTTCGTAAGAAAGAAGTTCGCGCGTCAAGTTCTAACTAAAATATTGTGTCCGTCAAGGGTAATTATGACTCCAGACAAACGTTATGCTCAAACGTAAAATTTTGCGCCTTTTCAAATGCTGATAGACAAATATAGGGTTTCAATTTTTTTTTAAAAGTTGATCGTCACATGACCATAAAAAACATGTTAATGTTAAAGTTAAGCACAGCATTAAATTCTGTGGACACAAGTTCTAATACTACAACTTGTGTCTAAAACATTTTTTAAAATAATGAGTTCCAATCAAATTATTTCATTGTCTCAAGATAAATGACTCACCCGGTACATACAATTTTTTTCAATTCTGCATATTCTGCAACAGTAAATTATCTCGAATGATTATTTTCAATGCAATAAAAAACTGGATGTGCTCGAATCCGTAATTTACCCTGTATTTTTATATGTTTTAAGACTGTTTCTGACACATTTTTTCCATCTCTCGTCTGTGCTCTATGCGAGCCAACATAAGATCTAGCAAAAAATAGTTCGGCAAAAATGAATTTTGTTTGCTGGTGATATAGATTGGTTAGCTTTACAAGAAGCCCGGAAATTTTGCATATACCACATAGAATGATTAACTTGTTTGTCAATGTTTCAAATATAATATTTTACCGAATTTCCTCCATAGGATATGCAGCTCTTGTATTTGTACCAATGTTGGAATTATAATATATATATATATATATATACATATATATATATATATATATATATATATATATATATATATATATATATATATATGTCTGTGGACTCTCTAGCGGTCACAGGAATGAAATTTGGTATTCGAGGTATTCCAAAGGATAAGTTGGATAATGGGTAAAATCGAGCAAGGAGAAAGTGGGGTTTAGGGAGGGGGAAACACAAAATTTGTCATATCTCTCTTCATATTCGAAAAATCTAAAAATTTATAAGAAGTAAAGTTGTAGGTATAAGTTTTACTGCAATTTTGTTCTTTATCATTTTTCTGTTACACCAAGATTTATAGAAATATTTACACTTAGATTGAAAGTTAAAATTCTAAATATCTCTGTACACATTATTGTTTGGAAATAATGATAAATTAATGAATTGTAGCAAACTTGATTTTCTACAATTTCACTCCTTATACATTTTTTGATTGTTCTAATATAAGAGAGATATTTTATATTTTGTGTCTGTTTACACGAATGCATAAAATATATTTTATTGTAAATACATTACAAAAGAAAAAATTCAACCGACTTCAAAAAACACAAAAAGTCACTACACTAAAAAGCTAAAAATAACAATATACAGATTTAATCCAAAAGACAATTCTTATATCTTATATCAAAGATATATTCATCTTTGAAACCGTAACAGATAAAAAAAAATCTTCTTATTAGAATAAACAACTTTTGTTTGACAAATTTTTTCATAGTTTTCTCAACTCAATAGTTTTCTCATAATTTGTGATTAAATGTTCTTCGGAAACCGAATTGTTAACAATTCGAATACGCAAAACTATTAACAAGTCAATTATTGATATACAACTCAGTAAATACTGGGTATTCAAACAATGAACTTAGTTTGTTGTTACCTTACTTTTAATAAAATATTATAATTTTTATGCTACCTACTGATCTGTTTGAAGTCGGTTTGCCTTCCCTAGATTCCCATGGGATCCCTTAAACAGATTATCAGACAATGGGACCACCTAGAGACTATACCCTTTCAAATAAAACAAGAATTTTCAAAATCGGTCCATCAATTGACGGAGAAATCGGTGAACATACATATAAAAAAAATAAATACAGTCGAACATACAATCTCCTCCTTCTTTTTTGTAGTCGGTTACAAATTTTGTTGGTTTTGTCATATCCACAGAAATTATACTTCTAAAAAAATTAGGAGCTGCGTCAACTTAGCGAATTTCCTTAGAATACATAAATCACTCTCTAGCGGTCATAATTTTAGTGAGATCAAAATGAAATATAATATCTGATATGACTTTAGTATTTGCAAAAATTAAATTTATTAATAGCCCAAAAAAAAAAAAAACGGTATAACGATTATATTTTATTTTATAGTTACTATGGAAACGACAATCAAAATTTTTTATAATATATATTTTATGTATTCGTGTCAAACAAACACAAAATTTTAAATATCTCCCTTAATATTAGAATAATCGAAAAATGTATAAAGAGTAAAGTTGTAGAAAATCAAGTTTGCTACAATTCATTACTTGATCATTTTTCTCAAATTCTAATGTGAACAGAGATATTTAGAATGTTAACTTTCAATCTTTAATTGTAAATATTTCTGTAAATATTAGTGTAACAGAAAAATGATAATAAATAAAATTACAATAAAACTAAGTACCTACTACTTTACTCTTTATAAATTTTTCGATTTTTCGAATATTAGAGGAAATATGTCAAATTTTGTGTTCCCCCTCCCTATAAACCCCCCATTCCCCTCGTCCGATTTTCCGACGAACTGAACGTTGATAATACCAAAAGCGACTCAAATACCAAATTCCATTCCAATGGGAATAAAACTGTGACCGCTGGAGAGTCCACAGACATTTAAGAAAAGTACATATGTATATATATATATATATATATATATATATATATATATATATATATATATATATATATATATATATATATATATATATATATATATATATATATATATTATATACATATATACAAATTTTAGCGATAGTGATTTTTAACATCTAATAGGTAGGATCGATGGATATTTGAAGAAATTTTTACAAGTATTGGTGCAAAATCAATAGCTGCATTTCCTTTGGAGGAAATTTGCTAAAAATTACTATAAAATTATTTTATATTTTGTTTCAATTTTGAAATGTCAAGTTTGATTGTCGATTTCATAGTAACTATAATAGCACACTATAAATCGTTATATATCGTTGTATTTTGGCTATTAATAAATTTTAATTTTGCGAATACTAAAATCATATAACATATGATATGTCATTTTGATCACACTAAAATTATGATCGCTGATATTGTCAATCATAAAATATTTAAAAAAATCGATTATAATAGTAAATATTTAAAATATGAATATTAACTAATGAATATGTTAATTAATATTGATATGATAAAATAATTCTTCCACCAGATATCGAACCCTGAATCTCTGGATTTCATACCCAGTGTGCTACCGTAACATTACGGATGAAATAGATCAGTGAGTCACTCATTGACAGTATTACTTTGAAGTTTGTCGACATTAACATTTATTCCATATATTATTATTTGTTTATACTTAGTACCTAAATGTTATATGTATTGACACTGACAATTTTGATTGTTTGACTTTTTTTAAATTGTAATTTAATTTCTATGTTTTGATTGACACACTAATTAACACGCGTATGTTAATTATAATGAAAATTATCATAAGAACGACATATAAAGATTAATTACACATAAATTTTAATTACACATATATATTGTCAATAACATATCTATTATAACGCTTAAAGGGAAAAAGGACATCTTTCTATAAAAAACGATACAATTTTTTGAATTTTTTAAAACATCGATTATGTATGCCATTTTTTCAAAAAATCTATACATCTACACATCTATACATAAAGATTATTAAAATAATCAAAGAGAACTCTAGGTTTTTTTGAAATTATATTTCAAATTTTGCCCCTATTCCTAGAACATTTGTTTTTATATATACGTATTTCGACTACAATGTAGTCATCATCAGTATGAATTAGCTAATCGTAACTATCTCTGGGATATGGAGTCAAAGATATGTTGCTTGTTGCTAATTTGGTGCCTGTGTCACAATGATATTAAAAAATTCTGTCCTTTTATACGATTTGGCTGCGGGTATAATCTGACTTGAGGATTATTTAAGTTGCCTGACTACTGGATTAGTGTGTGGAAAGCCCCACCTATTTATTGGCGGTATTCTTTGATGACTGTGCGGCGTTTGTTTTGTCACTAAAGTGAGTGTACCTACGTTAACCTTGACATTCAGGTATTGGATTTTTATTTTTATTTTTGAAAATGGTTTAATTTTATTAAATCAGAATTTGGAATTGGGCCATTGTCTAAATTCATTATCTATTTTCTCAATTTGTATATGTAGATGCTTTCGTATGCATCTAATTCTGTGGAGTTTTGTACCGATTTAAGTAATTTTAGATTCGATTTGTACCTCCACCAATTCCTCGTCTACACACAATATTCCTTATCCTCCACTCACATCTTCACATTCTTAGGCGTCTCAATAGGCCTTAAGGTCGAAGTATGTACCGTCCAGGACAGCCTCTACAATCTATCTATCTATCTAGATTAATTTTCACAGAGTACTCTAGGCTACTGTTTATCCTGGAAATATGAAGTATTCCTGATGGTTTGGGGGTAAATATCTATCTTTGAAACCGTATGGGATAGAAGAAAAAAGACAAAAAATGTTCCTTCCTTAAAAATAAACAGCTTGCAAAGTCATTCATTGCCAACTACACTCCCAACCCGCTAAGGGGTGTAGAAATTTATAACTTTAAAACCGTAAGAGACAGAAGAAAAATTCAAAGATTAAAAATGTTCTTATTTTAAAAGTAGATTACTTGCAATTTCTGATAAAGTTTATCTGATAAAAAACAACTTTAATTTGAAACATTTTTTCATACAATACGAAAACTTATGTTTATAAAACGGGAGCATTTCGACGGGGAAAAAAGACAAATTTCGTATTGTATAGATAATATCACATAAAATCCATAAAATTTATGTATGTATGAGTAAGGACACGCTATACCTCGTAACTTTTCACCGATTTTGATGATTTTTTTAATCGATTCATTGTCTATTCAAAATAGAACTGATTTATAATGATTGATGTATATTTAATAGTGCAATTTAACAAATTAAGGAGGAACTCAAGGAGCACGCATAACTTTTTACAGAGTAATCTGATTTTGTGAATTCTTTTTTGTTGGATAGGGTTTACTTCAAAGTTGGTCCCATATTAATTTGAAAAAACAATTTCAAATGTTTGAAACAAAAAAAAAAACAAAAAATTAGACTTCCAAACGCTTCCACTAAAGAACAAATATCATATTATATTATATATAAACATATAATATATGTTCTGTGTGTAAACACTATTTGAAAGCATTCAATATCTTTGCGCAGTGTTAATGTTTTTTTAACCGACGAAAAAAATGAAAGAAGTTCTCAAGTCAACCCCTATATATTTTTTTAGTGTATGACCACGCATAACTTTTTACAGAGTAGTCCGATTTCGACAATTATTATTTTTTCATTGAATAGGGTATACTTTGAAATTGGTACCTTATAAATATGAAGAAAAAAAATCGCCCCTATGGGAATGGTTGATTGTTCACCACTGAATTTTCATCTGTGAACCGATTCTTTTGAAACTTGACACACATATGTAGTTCTAATGACACTATAAGCCACAAAAAAATAAAAACTTTTTAACAAAAAACAGAACCTATGAAAATAGAAAGTAACTGAAAAGCAAAAATAACAACTTTGTAACAAAGAATTAAGTCTTCGAAAAAAGAAAGGAACAGAAAAGCAAAAAAAAAAATAAAAAGTAACTTTTTAGTCTTACTAAGTCCAACGTAAATACCTAAATAATTTTGAGTCGGTGCCAAAAAATCTCCATCGAATGGGCGATGGGTGATCTGATTTTCGGTTAAAAGTAAATATTTTGTTTGGCGCCGACTCAAAATTATTTAGGTATTTATATTAGTGTAGAACTTAGTTAGACAGTACAACAAGTTACTTTTTATTTTTTTTCCTTTTCACTACCTTTCTCTTTACGAAAGCTTAATTTTTTGTTACAAAGTTGTTATTTTTTTGCTTTTCAGATACTTTCTTCTTTCGTCGGTTCTATTTTTTGTTAAAATTTTTTTATTATACACAATTTCTATTTAATATCAGAATGGTGGAGGCGATGGTAATATAATTATATAAATAGAGATTCTAATCAAAGAAGAAAAAAAACTATTTTACTAACGGTTTTGTTATATATATTTGTGTGTTCAGTTCATTTGAAATATACCATAGATACGTTTTAAGATAATATAGAACAAAAATGAGCAATCTCCGTAAACGTGTGGATGGATGGATGAAGAGTATTATTATATCTAGACAACACACGTATATAATACTTAATTTTTTTGTTTGTATTTGTTGTATAGCAGACCAGAGAACAAGCGAGCATGCTATGGTATAAAGTATTCTTCATTACTACAAAATACTTAAATATAAATCTTGTATATAAAGTTAAATTGTTTAATAAAATACGCAGGTATTTTATGTTTTAAAAACTAAATTATTGTTTATAATACTCAAAACAGTCATAAGTTTTAGTATAGCACATCTACTATTACGTACTAGCCTATAGTAGATAAGGTAAGTTTGTACAATTGGCTGCAAAAGTTGATGTTATTTTTTTACTGACGAAAGATGGAGGTACTCAATTTAAGCTGTATATTTAAAAAAAAAAATGTATGATCACACATTAATTTTTACAGAGTAGTCCACTGTTGAAAATTCTTTTTTTTGTTGGATAGGTTATACTTCAAAGTTTGTCCCATATAAATTTGAAAAGAAATTCCAAATTTTAGCCACAAAAAAGTAACAAAAACGTTTTTTTAAACTTTTATAAGTGTAGTCGCTGGTTACTGTTTTAATATATACTTTAAAGCATATAACTGAATGTGTTATTTGACTTCCCAGCGCTTCCACTAAAGAACAAATATATCGATTGTATAAACATTATTTGACAGCACTCAATATCTTTGCGAAATTTAAATGTTTTTTAACCGAAAAAAACAGTAGGGGGGGGGGGTTCTCAAGTCAACCCGTATATTTTTTTTATTGTTTAACCACGCATAAGTTTTTACGAAGTAGTCCGATTTCGATAATTCTAATTCTAATTCGAAGCTGGTACCATATAAATTTGAATAAAAATAATTTGTTCCTAAGGGTAGAAAAAAAGAGAAAAATTGATTGTTCTTCCACTGAATTTTCATCTGTAAACCGATTCTGTTGAAACTTGGCACAGTTATGTAGCTCTAGTGACACTTTATCATGTACAAAATGTACGAAAACTGAAAAGCGAAAAAAAAACTTTTTAACAAATAATAGAACCGACGAAAAGAAGAACTAACTGTAAAGTGAAAAATTAAAACTTTTAACAAAAAATTAAATCTTTGAAAAAAGAAAGGAACTGAAAATCAAAAAATAAAACAGAATCTTTTTAGTCTAACTAAGTCTTACACCAATGTAAATACCTAAATAATTTTGAGTCGGCGGCAAAAAATCTTCTTCGAAATGGGCGATGGGTGACTCTGATTTTCGGTTAAAAGTAAATATTACAAAATATTACATTTTGTAATATTAAGATTGTTCAGCGCCGACTCAAAATTATTTTGGTATTTACATTAGTGTAAGACTTAGTTAGACTAAAAAGATTCTGTTTTATATTTTGCTTTTCAGTTTCTTTCTTTTTTCGAAGGTTTTATTTTTTGTTTAAGGTTTTTATTTTTCACATTTCAGTTCCTTTCTCTTTTCGTTGGTTCTATTTTTTGTTAAAAGGTTTTTATTTTAAATTTTATAGTTAGTTTTTGTCCTATTTATTCAGTTTCCAAAAAAATTTTATCAATAAAAGTTGTTTCTATATTTCTAATGAACAACTTTTATCCGAAGCATTTTTTCGAAAATCTAATCAATAAGGCACAAATCAATTATAAAATTTAAAAAAAATAACATCAACTTTTGTAGGCAATTGTACCTACTATTATTATTAGATGTATTAAAAGGAATAAAATAAATTCATTTATATTTCTACCACGGTGAAGAGCCTTATTCGCCATTATTTCCAGCAGATCTGTTGCTCTTGCTGTGTATATAACCGCTGCGTCATTGGTGAAGCCTACTGTTGTTGAGTCTACTGGTAAATCGAAGTTTAGAAACTGGTCGTCTTATAACACTTCATAGAAATGGTCCAAGCACCGATTCTTGTGAAATTCTGCTCTTATTCGATATTCTTGTGGTCCATCATCTGTGTAATAAATCAGTTCTCTTTCGTTAAGGTAGCTGTTTATCATTTCTAACAGGTTTTCAGGTTTGCCTTGCCTTAAGACCATCTATGATCTTTTCCCATTTGGCTATGTTGAAGGCAGTCCTTATATTCACAATTATGACTGAACTGAATCTTTTGGTTTGCCTTGTCCCTTTTTTAGCACTCTCAGTAGCTTGAATTACCTTTGCAACTGCATCTGCTATGGCCTGCCTTGGCGACAACCCTTCATGACTATTGATATGTTTTGCAAACTTTTGTTGAAGCAAACACTTAATTATTTCTCTCAAAGTGGGTAGGACTAACAAAGATTCCTACTCGACAGCAGGCAATTATTTAGTTTTGGCCATAGTTCGATCACTGATCTCAGAACCTAGTTTGGAATGTTTTCTGGATCCGGTGCTTTTTCGTCTTTTAGCCTCCTTCCAGTATTTTTGAGGTCTTGGATTTGAATGAGTTCCGTCTGTACTTTTTTTGCGATTTTCCTGCAATTCGGCGCTTGGTGGATGTGGTGGGAATGGGTTTCCACTATTTCTCTTATTCATTTCGGGTCAGATTTTCCAGGAATCGGTGGTCTGCAACTTATTTTCTTTGTGACTATCCTATATGGTTCTCCCTGTGGGTCGTCGACCAATTAAAGCTAGCACCTTTTGATACTGAACTTAATTGCATTTTAATTGCCTACGTCTTTCCACTTTTTCTTGCTCTATATTACTTGCGCCGGCTAGCCAGGCTGGCTTTCGTTAGGTCACAAGGAAATCTTCTGTTGAGCCCACCAATAAGATGGCTTTATTCATATTGTGCGCATGTGTGTGTGTGTGTGTGTGTGTTAGTGGGTATACTTGATTTTTTTACAATTCCTTGATTTTTCTCCACGGCTTTAAGTTACAACGTCTTTAAGTTACCCTGTATATCAGGATACTATAAGTTTAGTCCCGTCTTAGGAACGACCAGAATTAGGGACCAAAGATAATAAATTTGAGTACAATTGTTCATAAAATGTTATATTTATATTTCCGCAAGTTCCTCGTATCTTTCTGCCATCGTCTTTTTCTGAGCTAAAACTTTGTGTATGTAGGTTTTAGAGCTTAAAAGTAAATTTGAGTTTGTGAATGGAAGAAATCGGGCATTGCACACAAAATATCTACTTTTAAAATCATAAAAGATAGAGGAAAAGATAAATAAAAGTATAAATAATAGATGAAAAGTTTTAAATTTTCTTTCAATAACCGAACTGTATTTCCCGAATTTCAACACAAATGTCCGTAGTTGTTGTAAATTACAGTAGCATATTATATTTCAAATTTTGCCCCTATTCCTAGAACATTTGTTTGTATTTTATAAATACTTATTTCGACTATAATGTAGTCATCAGTATGAATTAGCTAATCGTAACTTATTCTGGGATATGGATTCAGAGATATGTTGCTTGTTGCTAATTTGGTGCCTGTGTCACCAAAATAAATTATTTCAAAAAAAAGTTTTTGAAATATAATTTCGAAAAAACCTAGAGTTCTCTTTGATTATTTCAATAACAGTAGCATATGTTTAATACATACACATATACCAGTATATGCAGTAAAAATAAACATTATATACACTAATAATGAACTCAGCGTATACAAGCTATTTAAACAATTAATTCAGTTTGTTGCTACATGTTTACTTGTTATACAATTTTAAAAAATAAATTAATTTTTTAATAATATCTTTTTTTAGTAGTATCTCGTTTTGAAAATAAAAATCCTAGTATTTTAACAACTGTAATATCAACATTTTATTACAATATATGAAAATATACCTTTTAAAGTTTTTGTTTTATTTGTATTGTTACAAGTACAGACTGCTGCAAAATTGGGATACGTTTTTTTTTTCATAAAGAACTGTTTTTGAAAATGTGTATGATGACTCAAATATTCAATGTCTTTTCGACGGTGTAACTAATATTTCAGTCCAATTTGACCTTTTCTAGATACAAGTTCAAGTTTTTAACAAATGGGTTGAATTCAAATAGTTGTTGAAAAGTTTTTGGCATTATTTTATTCTGAATATTAGCGCAAAAATCTGAACCTAATTATATTGGACTAAACACTTAATGTTATTATATATTTTTGTACGTCTATACGTCCATAGATGTTTATGTTGATCAACTAATCTATTCTATTTTTAATCATTAGACTCTAATTCTATCTAATCTAGTAATCTATGTATCTAATTCTCAACCGCTAGACCCCGGCACTTTTGTTCCCGCTAAATTCTTAAAATATATAAGTAATGTATATTGTAAGTAATGTATTATACGTATTAACCAATATAAAAACGAAAAAGCGATCGAGACTGTTAAATGTAGATGACAATATGGGAGTAGCATTGTCATTTTTACGACCAAATATAAATGAAATTATCAAAAAACATCAAACTCAAATTTTTTATTAAAAGTATTCTTATTATTAACTTGTAATTAATCCCTTAATAAACGTACTGTTGCTTTTGTGGTACATATTATTTTATTTTACATACGAAATTATTATCATAAACTATTTAACACAGTTTATTATTGGTAAGTCAACAACTTTTAAACTTATCCTTTTCTTTGTGTGCCGTCAAATTTTGAAATCGTTAAAAGTGTGCCGCGACAAAAAAAAGGTTGAGAATTACTGACTTAGTTTTTTTTTTTTTTTTTTAATTTATTAAACTTTCGATAGAATTAGTTTGCAGAATTTAATTTGTTTTCTTTAACAAGTTGAAAATATATACAGTTTAATGTTGTTTGAAAAACGAAGCCTTTCAACTTTTATCTCAGCAACTTGGAAAACTAATATTTTAGGTTATTTTTGTCATTATTTGATGCGTATCATTTTTGCTGGATCATTCTGTATATACATGCATATTTAGTAATCCTACTAATTTTAATTTAAACGTATATGTATATGGACACTTCCCTACAATAAAAGTGATCTAACTTGAGTGTTATAAAATATTCGAAAATGGATCCACGAAGAATAATCAAAAAGCGCTTTATTGAAATTCAAAAATTCAAATTAAAAGAAACTGAAATATTAATATATTTTCAAACCCCAAAATGTGAGAATTTGAAACTAGAGCAAACAAATTTTTTTGGAATGCGGATTTTTCAGTTATTTGCGATTTTCTGTGGTATAATATTTTGCCATAAATGACGATAAAATAAAAAAACCTCTTATTATTTTTGAAAATTTCTCAAACTGCTGTAGCTTGACCAATTTTAACTTTGGGTACTTTAAAAAATTATCGTTAATCATATGCGTTCTTTGGTTAGCTTCCACGTCGTGAGCCGAATTTAGGCTAGCGCATGTTTATTGCGCTGCTCTATCCCAGTTTGATTGACGGATAACGGTAATTTCTATTTAACGGTAATTTATCTGTCAGATCATCTTAGACAAAACGTGATTTATCTTTATAGTAGACTTTCGTGTTCCAATATATATATACTAGCTACATTTTCTTCGAAAATTGGCTATAAATTGTAGCCAAGAATATGTCTGAAGCAGATGTTTGTTTCAGTTAAAAAAATCATGAAAATTTTCAAAGCTACAAAATTTGTCTCGAACCTTTTTTTTTTGTAAAGTGACCGTTAAGGAGATATTTACGTAAAACAGTTTTTATCACCTATAACACGGCGTAAAATTTTTAATAGCACACAGACCGATTGGGAAATTTTTTTCAGTTTCATTAGAACACCTGAAGGAAGCCGTGAGTCTAAATGCACCTTTCCTTTAATTATTCCGTTCAATATTTAGTATTACTGGATAATAAGGATGTAATTCCATTTCGATATCTCTTCGTATTTAGTTATCGTATTTTCGGTTTCGGACAAATAGGCAGCGTGCTTAAATTTTTTGTTTAAATCTCTTAAGGTTTCAATGATGGATATTTTCTCCTGGAGGGGAAGTACTGTCCGATTTGACCCATTCACGTACTTGGGCTTACTTTTTAGTTCTAGAACACACCCGTACACAAAATTTTAGTGCACTTTAAGAAATACTTAGGATAGACCAACCCCTTTGATAACTTTTTTTTAATAAGATTGTATGTACGTACTTCTAGGTAGATATAGTGATGTTTTACGTGGTGCATATACATTTGTGTACCTTTTACACCGACTTCCATATATATGAACTAAATATCCTTAAGTTTGGACATAAGATAATTTGATGCATACGGTAATGCTGTTAATCAAGTGATGATTTTTAATAGCAATTGTGCTTTAAGTATTCGGGTAGGCAGATGGGTTTTATATACTTCTTCTTTTTAAAAAAAATCTCTTTTCAACGAAACCTTCACACAACTTGGTAGGAACACAATTCCTTCCCTCTTGTTATATACATGGACATCCTCATATGTAAAATAAAAGAATATTATTATTTTATTATTATTATGTATTAATATTACGAAAAGTTATATTGATATAAAAAGTTTCGTATATGTTGACCCCAGATATAAGCTACTATACAAAGTTCCATCAAAACCGGTCCGATAGTTTTTAAGTGATGCGTGTACAACAAAATACACAAACACGAAATTTTCAAAAATTGTCCAATGCCTTCCATAATAAAAGTGTTATAGTGAACTGTTGTGAAATTATTTCAATCAATCATTCCCTATTTTTCAAACCTTAGGGGCGAAATGTTTTTCAAATTTATATGGTACCAATTTCGAAGCATACCCTATCCAACAAAAAAAAATTATCGAATTCGGACTACTCTATAAAAAGTTACGCGTGGTCATACATAAAAAAATATAGGGGTTGACTTGAGAACCTCCTTCGTTTTTTTGTCGGTTAAAAAATCATCCAAAAAAACATTGAGTGCTTTCAAATAGTGTTTACACACAGAACGTATATTATGATATTTATGATTTTTTTCTTAAGTGGAAGCGCTGGGAAGTCTTATTATTTATTTTTTTAAGCTAAAATTTGAATTTTTTTGTTCTAATTTACATGGGACCAACTTTGACGTATACCATATCCAACAAAAAACTAATTATTAAAATCGGACTACTCTGTAAAAAGTTATGCGTGATTATACATAAAAAAATATATAGGTTGAATTGAGTACCTCCTTCTTTTGACGGCAAAAAAATAATAAGAAACAAAATAATCGAATAACTAATTTTCTACATGTTAACTGTATTTTTCGATTTTTCCAAAATTAAGGGATATTCTGTGTTTCCCTCTCCCTCTAAACTAAATTTTGCCCATTTACGAACTTGGTCTTTCAAATACCAAAACTACCACACATAACAATATTGATTCCGATCAAATGAAAGCTGTGACCGCTAGAGATAATATATATAGCTTCCTACAGAATTTTTGATTTTTGAAAAAAATAACATCTGAAACAAATATATATATTTTCATACTTAGAAAAATTAATTAGATTTGTGGAAGTTAAGCTTACGTTATTGTTTATGTTTAAATCAGCAAACATATTCTAACTACGCCTGTGGAAGCTGTGGATATTTTACTACCAACGATTATAATTCAGGATTCATAGACTTTGATCAAAACCACCATGAGGAAATTTTCTTGACTAGTGTTAGTCCACTTGGTCAAATTTAACGGTAACTTTGTTTAATTTCCTCAATATACCAAACTGTATTTCAAAAATCATACAACATCAATCACCTGTATTCCGAGTTTTTCCCTCCGATTTTTCTACATTATTTGACGAAATTGAGTAGCAATTTTATACACCTTTGTTACCTGTTACCTGTCAAAGCCACGATGATCCAAAAACTTCATAGTCGCTGATCGTTCCTACCTATGTCAGGAACATGCGCAGAAAAACGGGCTCTTAGACTATATTGTTTGACAAAGTGTGAGACACGCACCAAATTAGCATAGAGTAACATATCATTGACTCCATATCCTGGAGCTAGTTATGATTAGCTAATGCATACTGATGATAACTGTTTTGTAGCGAAATACGTATTTATACGTATTCAAAAAGTCCTAGAGTTCTCTTTGATTATCTAAATAATCTTTATATGACAAACATAACTCATGAGTCTTTAATACTAATGTAGGAAATTATCATTTAAATAAGCTTGACATTGTTGACTCTACTTTATGTTTCAATTTGCCACATTTACTCTCCTTTATGACAAAAGAAGACACAGTTTATATATGGTGGTCATTGCTTTTTTGTATTGTATACAATTTATATGAAAGAGTTACAATTGTATATTATAATGGTTAGTTTATATATATATATATATATATATATATATATATATATATATATATATATATATATATATATATATATATATATATATATATATATATATATATATATAAATATTTATATATATATTTATATACAGTATGTGTTGGAAAGCATTGCTAATAGAGAATCAATGTTAATTAAATAAATAAAATATTTACTATCAAAGTATACACATACAAACATACATCTGGCTATAGGCTTGTAGTGAATGGTTTTGTTTGATGTCATTTAAGAGTGGAGATGTTGTGATGCGCCATTATATTTGATAATATTAATCATTATGTATGTGAATGCATGGGAAATATTTGATTGTGTGTTTTAATGGTATTACCGTATTTCAACAATGAGTTATTACACAATAATAGACAAAGTGCAAATTATTAAATGGTACTTTTGGAGACATTTGACATAGGAATGTATCAATTTATTTATTTTGGCGTTTGAGGATAGGCAATCGGCAAGAATTCGAACAGTTAACTCATATGATTAGCTGTTTTGAAAAATGTAGATGTATGTATAATTGCAAAGACTGCCACAAAGATAAAGATGATGAAGTCCCACAAAAAAATGAAGTGAGAGATATACTAGTTTGTGGTTTATTATTTATTGACGATAAAAAAACGACAAGAGAAGTTGGTGAAGAACTGGGCCTAAGCAACTCTAATTCTTGTCAGAATTCTATTTTTTTTCTTTTTGGGGTTTTCTTTTAATTTGTGTGGATTGTTGTTTTATGTTATACCGGTAATAGAATACTATCATTTACTTTCAAACCTTCCTTACACAAATAATAAAGGATATTAAAAAAAAAATTTTCAATTGTTAGAAGTAAAGCCAAACTTAAGAAGACAACAATAAATATATTTAACCCACTCTCATTACATGTTAATGCAGTACTGACTACAAAACAGTAATCACACATGCCAGCAAGTATACTCAACACACACATTACAGAGTACCCCCACTAGTTTTATTTCTTTATTAAGCATTGTGTATAGTTATTATAGTAAATAATATTTAACATTGATTCTCTATTAGCAATGCTTTCCAACACACACTGTATATATTACACACATAGGTACCAAGAAAATACTCGTATATCTGTATGGAGTATATGGGATCCGAATAATGTTTTCAAAGTATTATTTTTTTTTAAATTTCAGTTTTATATGTTTTTAATGCCATTTGTCCCTTGCTGGATACTTTGCTTTTGTATTTTATATGTGCATGCATACTACAAATATGCAACAACATTGGAATAGAAAAATTACATTATTTTGCAATTTTGTTTTCGTTTTTATAGTTTTTTTTGTCCCTAATGTACAGTCAAACTGTCTTTAACTGTATATATCGTGACGATATGTGACGACATGTCAAGAAGAGGACGGACCGCCCGGGGCGCGATATTTGATATCCATGCAACAATTATGTTCCTATTTTTTTAAAACTTGAGTTTTTTTTAAATTCTATATATGCAGGAGACAGTTTTGTATTTAATTATTCAATCAATAATCAAATATTTATGAGATCACAATAGTTGCAAATCGTCATTAGAAGTACTAATAAACGCCAAAGACCAAAAATAAATTGTACCGGGTATATATCATAAACCGTCTAGTTTAGTTCCGACTTTATAACATAAATGCTTGGCATAGTTGTTTATAAATTAGCCTAATTCGACCTTTTCGGTATGTCCGTCCGTCTGTGGACACGATAACTCAAAAACGAAAACAGATAACGAGGTAAAATTTTGTATGTGTGTTCTTGAGCTAAAAAGTGAAGTCAAGTTCGTCAAGTGTTTTGTTTAGCATTTCTGATTGTAAATAAATCACAACGTGTTTTTATATGGATGTTGTTTTATTTATTTTATTATTTGACATTATTGTGTGAGTGTTTCGCCTTGAATAATCATCTATTTGACAAGTGGATCAATAATAACACCTACAATAACGCAACGATCAATAATAACGCAAAGTATAATTTAGTCTTATTTTAAACTAGATGAGCATGTTCGAGATAAGTCTCAGTGTAATACATGCAATTAAACATATCCTCGCAAGGGCCGTACAACCACGTCTTTGAGGAATCATCTAAAATCGATGCACCCGGAGCATTTTAGCCTGTTTAGCGCGGGATTAATCTATGAACCTTTGCGAAACAGAATGGAACCTGAAAAGGCAACGACATTGCTCTTTATTAAATATAATGCACCAAATTTTAAATTTTCATTCTATAATTTGATTATAATATAAAGATTATTAAAAATTATTGCCATATTTAAAAAAAAAACATGATATTTAATTTCGAATACGCGGATATGAGCCTTAATGGATGTCAAAAATTTCGCGTCCACGCTTAAACGGCTTAGCTTACATTTGTAGCTAAAAATATAGTTTTACGTTTATATAAATATTATACAGTGTGCTTTTTAACTACATCCAATCTGGAAACAGTGTATGTATATCTATCGCTGTCTATATGCAATGTTCTATGATATATTTTGCTTTGTTACACATTAAAACCGGAGGCGGATCTGATATGTTCTCCAAATACTTGCAAAGCATCCAACAATATAATACAATTCTGTCTTAGATCAGTTTTTGGTGGGGAGACGTACGCAGATGTGTGCTGTTCAAGTGTAACAAAGAACGTTATATCATGGCATACTGTACATAGACAGTGATAGATGTACTACACAATGTTGCTATTGGATCTATGTTAATTTACATAGTGTACAAGAAATTAATTTGGTTACTGATTCTATTTTAACCAGTAATTTTATATTGTAGTTGAACTATAACATTTAAAAATATCATGCATATTTGCTATTATTAATATTAATACAATTTTTAATTTTGTGGTACCTATGAGATTACATCCTTCTGTTGAAGTTTCACTGTACGTACACACATATAATTTAAATTAAAAACTTTTATCATAAATTTTTATTTAAATTTTTTGTTTTGTTATTATACGTAATATATACTCTTTTTTTTCGTTATTAAATTCATTACAAATTAAACTTTTAAAATTATTATTGTTAATTTGAAAGTTTATTTGTTATGTTTTTTTAAATTGTGTTTTATATTTTATTAACTTTCTTCCTACAACAAATTCAGCTACCAATAATATTTGATATACGTATTAGAGTAAGAGCCCGTGATCGCTGGACCTTCGTTATTTTATTTCATAATTAATTCTATATAATTCTATATAACGTTTGTTTGCATGTTGCCTCGCGATAGTTACACTTTCTGTATTAATTATCTATTTTTAATATATTTAATGTTACATGTTTATTATATAATTAATATTTCAAAATCAAGTTCAAAGTTCATATAGATTAGAATATTTAAGTTTATTTTAAATATTTGTATATTAAAATTATTTCTCATAACGTTAATTTTATACTATCAAAATCAAGGTCAAAGGTGACGTAGTTCACAGTTCACTAAGATTGTACAGAAGGGTGGTTTAAATAACACATTTCTTAATTATTATTTAGTAGTTTGATACTATATATAAACCAAACTTTTGTAAGGACCAATCAGACTTGTTATCTCATTCTTTGACATATGTACGGATCGAAGGATAATTTTGTTTCAATAAAATATTTATTATTGTTAATATTTTAATTGTTGTTACTTAAAATTTGTACGACTGTAAAGCAAATTGTGAATTAAAATTAAATATATATATTTTTATTTAAAATATCTGGTCTACAAGAGATTAATCGATCGCACCTACGACTGACTTTCATCTTTGTCTGGCAAGATGTTAGAACTGACGAAACTGTCTGACTACTTAGGAAACATCTTTTAATATTTACCTAAGTACCATATATAAAATTCAACTTTTATAGTATAACGATAGAAGAATTGCATTTTTTAAGTTTAAAGGTGCCTGGTGGTTGCTACTATACAAAGTGTCTAGCGATGAATCACGTGATTTCTAAGACTATCTCGAAGAAAATATAAAAAAAATTACGTTTTATAATTTGACGAAAGGAAGTAGCTATTCTATGCACCTTTGCTACCTGGGATATGCGCAGAAAAGCTTTCAGCTTTTATAAAATAACGAAGGTCTTAGACTTTATAGCTGTATTTCGAAAAATATTACATACGTTTTTAGTCAATTCATCATTATCATTTACTGACCGGAACAATTTACATAAATTTGAATTATTTTCAACTTATACACAACTTATCAAATATTATTAATGGGAATTTTTGGTGTGTGAAATGAAATTAAAAAATTATCGTCAAATTCCGGGACCAGTCATTTGTATTATATAAATACGTACTTCGAAGATTGTCATCATCAATTACTCTCAAAAATATTTTAGTGTCAATTTACTGAGTGTCTCATGAAGATTTTTTATGGACATTTTAATTGAGTCCATTTGTGGTATATTGTTTTCAAAAGCTCAGTTTCATCTTGTCTATTGTGTTTAGCATATGCATCACTGGTCACGTGATCATGTTTAGGCCAATGGGGTAATATTGTTCAGTCAACCGATTTTATTATTTCCTATTTTTGTTTTAATTAATTTTGAGAAATATATTGAAAACCTACATGTCTAGTATTTTTTTATTAGCGATTTAAAGTTAAAGAGACTCACTATGACAACAATTCCTTAACCACAAAGATAACTTCCAAAAAAAAGGTTATGAACGTGTTGTTATATGTAAAATATAAAAGTTCGTTACGCAGAAGTTGCTTCAACTCCTGCGTAATATATAAATCACTCTCTAGCGGTCATAATTTTAGTGTGATCAAAATGCAATATCATATCTGATATGATTTTAGTGTTTTAGTATGGATTAAAAAGGAAATATCATATCTGATATGATTTCAGTATTTTGCAAGTCCAATTTTATTACTAAATAGGTCAAGGAGAAAGAGGGGCATTGAGAAAGAAAAAAGCACAAAATATAAAATATAAAATATCTCTCTTAAAATATTAGAACAATCGAAAAATGTATAAGGAGTAAAGTTGTAGAAAATTAGGTTTGCTACAATTCATTACCAAATCATTTTTCTCAAAGTCTAATGTGAACAAAGATATTAATATTTTTCACTTTCAATCTTAAATTGTAAATATTTCTGTAAATATTAGTTACAGAAAAAACGATAAGAAACAAAATTATACTCAAACTAATTACCTACAAATTTACTTTCAAATTTTCAATTTTTCGAATATTTAGGGAGAGACGTCAAATTTTGTGTTTCCCCCTCATTAACGAACTTGACCTTACAAATAGCAAAATCGCCTCAAATACCAATCGGAATACCAAATACCAATTTCAGTCCAATTAGAATAAATTTCTGATTAAATATGAAGGAGAAAGCGTTTGGAATGACTTTGACTAATAAAGACAAACAACTATTATACGAAACATTTTTTCACACAACCAACAGTTTAAACACAATTTCAGTGCGAAGTCTGTGCTGGTCAGCTATAATTAATAAATAAATCATCCCTTAAAGGTGTCAAATAAGGACTCGGAAGTTTCGGCTTTTTTTCAACTTACAGATATGAAAATTTCTATTTCAGATGTTACATTATAAAATACGCGTTTTCGAGTTCTTAGAAAATGCAGGGCTATCGTTTGTATAAAAACACAGTATTTTAAAATTTGAGAAATGAAAATTGATATTTCGCCCCTTAATTATAAATAAATAAATACGTTTAACATCGTTTTAAGAAAACAAGTCCTTGACCTGGAGAAATATTATGTTACTCAGTTATAAGTTCTTTACACAATTTTTGTGTGCGAACCCGCAACGGGTAATGATAGTAGTAAATACATATAGATAGTACAATTATTGAATCAACATAATAAACACGTTCATAAATAATTAATCGGTATATACTTTATTTATAAATGTTGATCATTGTATGTTCTAAATGATTTTATATCATACAAAGTTTTGTAATTATATATCGCTAAACGTTTAAATAGAAATTATAAATTATTTACGACGATAAACGCGGTGAAATACCCATCTATTGGACACTTAAGCTATAAAATTGAATATAAATGGATAAATTTACCATACATTTGGCAAACTTCCATAAAAAGGTCTGGATATTTTTGTCCTTACTGGAATTAACAAAAAAAGTTTACTATAAAATACTTGTATACCACATCAAACTGTAGAAATTTTAAACGGGAGCATTTCACCATGAAAGCATTCAGTACAGATTTTAAAACCAAAAAAATTCAGGTAGACATGAGGTGAATTTGTGCGTTTGTGTCGAAGACATTTTAACAAGCTTATACCCTACTACGCTTGCATTTTATAGTAATATCTCCAGCTTCCGTCATTTTAAGACTAAAAGCCACCACTTCAAATATTCCACCAAATTTCTATTTAAGCGATTATAGCTAGAATAAAATATAAAAAATTCGTTACGCAGGAGCTGCTTCAACTGAGCGAATTTTCTTAGAATACATAAATCACTTTCTAGCGGTCACAATTTTAGTCTGATCAAAATGAAATATCGTATATAATTTTAGTATTTAGTCCAATTTTATTAATAAATGACATACGTCGAGGGAAATTGGGGGGGGGGGGGTTAAATAAAGAAGAAAACACAAAATATATATTTCTCTGATTATTAGAACAATCGAAAAATGCGTAAGGAATAAAGTTGTAGAAAATCATGTTTGCTACAATTCATCACTTTATCATTTTTGGAAGGAATTTAATTTTCAATCTTAAACCGTCAATATTTCTGTAAATATTAGTGTAATAGAAATAATGATAAGCAACAAAACTACAGTAAAACTTAGTACTTACGACTTTACTTCTTATAAATTTTTCGATTTTTCAAATATTAAGGGAGATATGTGAAATTTTGTATTTCCCCCTCCTTTTAAACCCCCCTTTCCCCTTGTTTGATTTTACTCATTAACGAACTTGAACTTTAGAATACCAAAAGAGCTACAAATACCAAATTTCATTCCGATAAAATGAAAACTGTGACCGCTTGACTGATTACAGACACATATATATATATATATATATATATATATATATATATATATATGTGGCGCCTAGTGATCCCATAGCTGCTCCAACATACATGTCTCATAATGGCTCAAGCGTGATAGATTTAGCATGGGTACACGGTGCGTTTTTAGACGTGGTGGAGGATTTTATAGTCAACGAATCAGGTGAATCTGCCCACTTACTTTGCTCCGTTATTTTGAGAGATACTTTTCATTCGCATTCCTTTTCAGGTCGAAACTATACACAAAATCCTGCTCCCATTTTCTGGAATTATCTCCATTGGAACAGCGACAAACTGTTGGAATATACAAATACAATTGCAAGGGATAATCGTCTCTATTTCAATAGCGAAAGTGTCGATGAACTTTTCCAAAATCTTTTGGATGGTGTCTACGATTCGGCTAATTATTTGTCTATGGTAGTGCAACACAAATCTGTTTTTTCAAATAACTTAATTTCTATTAAAAAGTGGTTCACAAAAGATCTACGAAAAATGAAAAGGGCACTGAACTTCAGCCACAAAAAAGCAAAAAAACATGGTTTTGCTGAAGTTTACCTTGAAAACTACCGAAAGCTTCGAGTCGAATACAGACGATCAATAAGGAACGCTCAACATGATTATTTTAGAAAAATTAGCGATGCAATAGCCAATACCAAGGATAATATTCAGTTCTGGAAGGTTGTAAGTCTTTTTTCTGGAAACAATAACACTCGGAATAACGACCTAGATATCAACATCTGTTACGCATATTTCTCAAACCTGTATGGGCCGAAAAATCAGCATAAGCAGAATTTGTATGACACTTCTCACCCTTTCCTGGATAATGAAATCACCCTTGAAGAACTACAATACAGTTTGATGCGCAGTAAAAATAATAAATCTGCGGGCATCGACGGCGTTACCAATGAATTTTATAAAAACTTGCCACCAAATTGGATACATTACATTCTGAACTTGTATAACCAAATTATAATCTCAGAAACACTT
Organism: Nineta flava; assembly: GCA_963920215.1. Taxonomy (NCBI): domain Eukaryota; kingdom Metazoa; phylum Arthropoda; class Insecta; order Neuroptera; family Chrysopidae; genus Nineta; species Nineta flava. The sequence goes on along the minus strand of OY986041.1, from coordinate 14,935,805 downwards.
CCAAAACAATGGTCAGAATCCCAAATTACATTAATCCATAAATCGGGCGATAGAAAAAACCCAAAGAACTACCGCCCGATCGCACTTCTAAATACTCTTTTAAAGATTTTTACCTCAATAATAAACAACCGACTACAGATTTGGATAGAGGAAAAGAACCTCCTCCCAGCAAATCAGAATGGCTTCCGAGCTGGCCGTAGCTGTATAGACAACATCTTCATATTAAACTCGTTACTAACGATACAAGTCCAAATCAAACGCCGACATGTATATGCTATAGTGGTGGACTTTAAAGCAGCGTTCGATTCTTTAAATCACCAATTACTGTGGGAAAAATTATATGAAATGGGTATTTCGGGTAAAGTACTTCGAGTAGTTAAAAATCTTTATTCTAATGCAAAATGTACAATCAAGCTGCACGAACGCCGTTCTAACCATATTGACATAACATCAGGAGTTCTCCAGGGTGAAACGCTATCTCCGACTTTGTTTAATTTGTTTATCGGGGATATTGACGTCTCATTCAGAGAAGCAGGCTATTCTGGTCTAAATTTAAATGAAAAATACGACCTACTCACACTGTGTTATGCCGACGATATGATTATATTTGGATATTCCCCGTTCGATGTCCAACAAAAACTGAACTATTTATTTACATACTGTACAAAAAATAAACTAGTCGTCAATATAAAAAAAACTAAAATCATTGTCTTCAGAAATTCACCGAGATGTAAAAAACTTCCAAACTTTACGTACAATTCAGAGCCGATAGAAGTGCAACAAAAATGTGTGTATCTAGGTGTGACACTTAGTTCTACTTGCAAATATCTCCAAGCCGCAAATCATGCTATTAACAAGGCAAATGTTGCAAACGTCCGTGTCAGAAGAATATTAAGCAGTTGCAAATCAGACTTCTGGCCAAGCAAATGCCAATTGTTCGATAGTATTTCTCGAGCCACCCTTCTTTATGCTTCAGAAGTCTGGGCATACAACTATATGGAAAGTATTGAATCAGTCCAAATCAGATTTATCAAATCGATTTTATGCCTCGCAAGAAGCACACCTAACTTTATGGTTCGTCTGGAATCGGGAAGGTCAAACTTGTCCATCGAAATCGTAAGAAGAATCTTAAAATACTGGCATCATCTTTTAATAACACCAGACCACAGGCTTATAAAAATTTGTTTTAATCAACTATACACTCTTTCCATAGCAGACACATCCTGTGATGCCAATTGGTGTAATCAACTCCGTAACTTATTAACTTATGTGCACAAACAAGATCTTCTAAGCTCTTACCAACTGGGAACCATAAAAAAGGATATTGCGGATGTTATCGACCTGTATTCAGTGAAAATGCATAACAACGACCTAAAATTATTACAAGAATCGCATTATAGTGAAATGTTTGACCAGTTATTTGAACTAAACGACCACAATCAATACTTAAATGTACGTTGCGCTGTATCTAAATTAAGACTTATTTCACAATTAAAAACATCAAGTCGATTCAGCTTTCGGATACTAATTGGTAATCAAAGATATACTTTAAATTATAAAGAAATTTGTCCAATTTGTAACACTGGCGAAACGGATAATCTATTTCACTTTTTTATCACATGCCCTATATTTAAAACATATAGATCACAATATCTCAAGAACTACTTGTCGTCTTTTGGAGAAAAAGTAAAACCCTGGTTCAGCCTATTTCACATACAAACGCAAAAACAACTAACTGATATATATAACTTCACTGTAAACTCATTTCGTCTAAGAGCATTTGCATTAGACCAATAATGACATAGCACATTTACAAGGCAAAAGAAAAGAAAGAAGAGAAAACAGAGAAAAATATATATTTCTTTCTACGTATTATTCTCTCTGTTTTAACTTCATACAGAAATTTTAAATTATATTTATTTTTGGTACACCAAATTTATGCATTTACTTTAATACATCCTGTATGTTGTTTTTTAGAAATTATTATTCTTCATATTTACTTGCAAATATTTCATAAAATTTTTACATAAACTATGTTTTATCATTGTCGCTACTGTTTTTATAATCGTTATTGTTGTTATTTATTTGCAAATGATGAAATTGTTATTTTACTAAGATTTTTACTTCTTTTTAACTTGTATTTATAAGTATTTTATCAATTGTTATTTTACTGAAATTTTTATTTATTTATTCTTCTGTCATGGGTATTATTTTTTTTTTCTTTGTATTTTTTTTTTTCCTCATCTTTATGGGATTTTAATTATAGTATCTAAGCCATAACCAATCATTTTAATTAACTTGTATTTTATATGTTTTTATTTTTAATTCTCTTTTTCAACTGAACTCATTGTTATAATCGCTGTATGGTATTTTAACAAATAAATATAATAATAATAATAATAAATATATATATATATATATATATATATATATATATATATATATATATATATATATATATATATATATATATATATATATATATATATATATATATATATATATATATATATATATATATATATATATATATATATATATATATATATATATATATATATATGTGTGTGTGTGTGTCCATAGATATATATACATAAATTTTACAGATGGTGATTTTTGACATCTACTAGATAGGATCGATAAACATTTGAAAAAGTTTTGCGAAATTTTGACTTCGGTACGGGACCAATAGCTCTATTTCCTTTCTGGAAATACGCTAATACCTGTCTAATCATAACTTTTTAAATAAAAAATACTTCGTCAAATTCGGCCAGTAGTTTGTGAGTGGTGTTCGCCAAATTTCATAAGTAATGTTGTTGTAAATAAAGTTTTATCATTTTTATACCCAGTATATAATATAAACCAGAGTATATTCAGTTTACTTCCGACTTTATATATATATATATATATATATATATATTTAAATATGTATATATATATATATATATATATATATATATATATATATATATATATACCTTGAAACCGTAAGAGATGTTTAGATAAAACTTTTGAACATAACCTCCTGCCTCGTTTTTTCACAAACTCAATAAATTTCTCATAATTTGTGCTCCAACATACCCTTGAAAAATATCCGTCTTTGAAAATCGTAAGAGATAGAGGAAACATTTAAGGAAAACCAATGTCTCTTTTTTTAAAATAAAGAACAATTAACTCAGTAAGAGTTAATCTTCTATACTGCACAGAAGTTTATCCGATTTTAATGTTCTAATTACATGTTATTATTAAATATTGTTATTATTAATAACCTTACGATTATAATAACGATTGTTTTTGAAAGTAAATAAAACATGTAATCGAAAACTTTTGAACAAGGAATAAACACAAGCTAACATAACAAGATTAATGTGGATATGTCCACGGGTAATCCGTGACACAGCCATTCGGTAATTGTTTTCGGTAGAATAGATTGGTACCCAGAGAAGTCAGCAGCCTCCACACAAAGCATGACACCAGTTGAAAGGTGAATATATATTTTAGCCCTTCTATTTCGTAGTGTCCATCAATTGGATATTTCACCCTACTTTACCTATACCTTATTTATTTATGGTTAAATTTATCACCATTTATTTAAATTTCATTTCACTCAAATCGACATGTTCAATGTGTTATAAAAAATAAATGTAAAGATCAAGACCTATGTATACCCTATCTATATATTATTATAATGACTGAGGTGCCTTTTCTGTACACCATTCAATGTGAATGAAGGTTTTGAAAACTTTTTATCATTTCTGAACAATCAAATTGTGAAAAACTATGCCTATTGCTATACGGATGTGTTTATACTATTTATCTATAGAAAACTTTAATATTATTATTATTATACAGAATGTGTCCTCGAATGCAATATACCGTGTGTTTATTTGAAAAGTAATCACCTAAATATCTTTTAAAATATGGAAAAAATGTCTGAAACAAGGGGAAAACGTATTGCATTACGTTGTCGCGGTATCTTGGCTCTCTTTATACCTCAAAGGAGCGCTGCCCGAACCTGCAAATGATTCCGATACTCGACAAAAACAAACAAAAATATATTAGTAAAAGGTTTTACTAAATATTTTATAATTGAAATCACACGCACGTTTTTGTAAAAAATAAAAAATAAATTAAATTAAACAAAATTTTTACGACACAAAAACTTGGTTTTATTGCTTTTAAAAATTATTAGAATTCAATTTCTTTTTCAACAATTTTTTAATACTTTTCAACACAATGTCAAACTTTGAATTACTTGTACAATTGCCAACTTTAACTTAGTCTTTAACTTGATCTGAATCGTACAATAGTTAATTATATACTTTTAGCCGAATCAAACAACAGTCGATTTAAAACTTTGAAACTAATCAGACAATAGTCGATTTTAAACTTATTTGAATCAACACTGGTCACCGGTTTATATACCCGTAAAGATCTTTCTTGAATATGGTTGTTGTTTTGAAGAAATATTTTTTTGTGAAACATATTTTCGCATGGAGGCTTCTAGAATATTTTAGTTTATCAACAACCATGGGCGTAAACGGAGTATTCAGATTATTTATAAAATTAATTAAAAATTATAATACTTCTCTAAGGTTTGAACCATAATCACACCCCGCTTGGTTGATATTTAACTACCGACTTAATGAACACGGCCAGTGTGAATTCAAAATCTATACACAATTTTACAATACATTAGCTTGCTTATTCTGTTTACTTAATCTTGTTTATACAGAATTATTCATTTGTAATGCTATTTATGTTATTAAAACATTCAATTTAGACTTTTGATTTTTTATTAAATTATACCTAATAAGTTTTTCCAATTTTTTTTTTTATTAAAAAAAAGAAAATCTTTAAATCAAAGCAGCTATTAGTTTCTTTTCAATTTTCGACTTAGTTTAAGAAAAAAATAAATCGAACTACATTATTTTCTTTTTGTACTTAGAAAAAAAAACTCCTTCTTTTTCCAAGGAGAAAAATATCGTTTTCTTAAATATTTTTCGTAATATTTTACTCAATATTTTTCTATTTCATAATTAAAATGTGTGTTGAATCCAGAAAAATTATTCTCAATAATTTTCAATACAACAACGTTATTATGTTTTTGTTCCATGCATCCGTTTCTGCGTGGTATAACTTATGGTCTAACAGCTGGCTACATAAAAGTGAACTGATCGAATATAGTCATAATTTTTTCTAATAAGTTTCCCATGATATCGTCAAAGCAAGAGCCGCATTTTGCAGAAGTCTCATTGGTGGCGAAGAGTGTGGGGGGGGGGAATCAATCGTGTAGAGTTTTGAACAAAAAAAAAGATCGAATATAGCTCTGAAAATTGGTGTATTTTGAAAATAGAAATTGAAAGAAAATGTTCCCAAAAGTGTAGGTTGAGGCCCGACCGCTCTCAGAAGCGCTAAAGTAGGTAACTTTGAGTTGAAAATGAACTCATAAGACATAGTTCTGCAAATTTGTTTACTGCAAGTTTACGATACAATTAGACTTTTCATGAATTTGCAGAAGTTAAAAGTGATGACCTGCTTGTAGAATAGGTATTTTACTAGGAGTGATAATAACTTTTATAAAAGTCTAATTAAATTTCAGTCTAGTAGATTGCAGCCATTTTTTTGCGGTTTTTTATTCTAAACAAAACAGTATTACTAAAATGAGCAAACCAAATTATAGAAGCAGTTAGAAATTACAAATAAATAAATAAAAAGGCTGAAATGAACCAGCTATATTAAAAAGAACCGACATGATCATTATGATTGGATGCTAGCGTTTATGGTGGCGAAAATTAGCATTAGCACATAAATAATAAATTATTAAAATTTTTTTAAACAAGATATAGATATATATTTAAAAATGTTTGTTGTAATTATTAGAAGCGGTTTTCAAAAAATTATTGTCTTCGATTTACGACTGACATCGGACAAAAAAGTTAGTAGGTAATTAAAAGTTATAATTTATGTTTAAGTAAACAGAAACTTGTGTTGAGCATTTATTATTAAGCATTTTGATGTTACGATTAACTTAAGGACGTTCGAATGAGTCATTTTGTGGGGAAAGCGTAAGGGGGGGTATCAAGCTACTGCGCATGCCAGAAGCGTTAAAGATTTAATTGTTAAATTCATTTAACAATTTTTATATTGTTTTTTAAAATTAATTTTACTTACAACTTTATTGCTAATTTCACACAAAAACTTCACAGGAACAAATATTAATTGTAACTTTTTTTTAAACATGAACAAAATGTTTTTATAAATTGATAATAACAAATTTTTATTGCGAAGTTCCATTCCATTTATAATAAAAAGATCTGTAACAGCCTCCTTTAGTTCATTCATGCTCTGGCGCTGCAGTCACGCACATAGCGAATACGTTGAAACTAGATCTAGAGCACGGTAGTGCGAAAGGCCGAGTTTTAAATATTCTATGGTTATTGAGTAAATAGTAATACTCGTGAGTCGTGATTCGTAATGTTTCTTTTATTTTAAATAAAAAAGTTAAATCTTGTGTTTTGCTTCTCTAAAATAATAAAATTCCTTATATAATTCATTATTACTTTCCAAAATGTATTTGAACAGACCTTCATCTGGATTTATTTGGCACAAATAAATCCTTGTTTATTTAACAATAATGTACAAGAAACTTCTCTGCATTTTGAAGTATGTTTTATTCGGTTATAAAGATTAATTTTGTAGTTTCTCCTTAAGACCCAATGTTAAAAGTATGATTTTCAATCAGAACGAAAAAATGTATGTGAACTAACATTTTGAAGCAATTTACAGGAACTTTTCTGAATTTTTTCTCTCTTTCGAACGTCCTTAATTTTAAATTATTATTAAATTATTATAATTATTATTATTTATATAACTAAAAAAAAATTATAATAAAGTTATGTAAAAGTAAAAGTTATTAATATAAATATTAATAAGTAATTATTAATAAATAATTATAAATAAAAATATAATTATAATATATAATTATAATAAAATAAAATAAATTAATAAAATTATAAATATTAAGAAGTAATGATTAATTGATAAACAATTAATTGTGTCCAAAATATACGTTATCCAACGTTGCAAATACAAACTGCTTGTGTTGATAGCCTCACGTATGAACTTATAAAATTATCGAAAGGGGAGCCACTCGGCTTTTTACAGGTACTCTATAGAAGTAATTGTTTAATCCATTTTTTACAGTATACAAAAAATTTATTTACAAAAAAAATTTAATCGCAGACACAATCAACATGAACTTTCTGCATTTATGTTAATGCTATATTACCAACGGTTAAAAGTTGAGGAACGCAAGTTTACAAATTGCTTTTTGTATTAATTTTGGATCAAAACCAAAATTGATTAAATGGTTAGGCGGCGATCTTTTAAAATTTTCTGCTAAGGAAGATTTTATCATAGGGTAAGAAAAAATCTTTTACATAAACTATTAATAATTTACATGTTCGAGGTCACAGAACATAAGTTCAAACAAGGATATTATTATATTTTTTACACACATAATAAAGAAAAATGTACCTGCTGCTTGGTTAGTATATTGTATGGTCATCATATTTATGTATCTAGCAAAAATACTATACTTCCTCTTTAATGGAAAATGTGTATAAAAGTATATCCGATAGTATTATATACTATATAGGGTGACGAAAAAAAAACGTTGCGGTATGTACATAATATTATTTGTGTATGCTTAAGTAGGCTACAAACGCGGAACATTGTACAGCAACATTTGCCTACAGACTAGCAACCAAAATTGGGAACATTACTTTATTACTTTATTACTCTATCTTAAAAATTCAATCGCTTGTCATCTTGTCTCTATCTATCTCATTTAATTTGTAGTTTATTTATCTACTAGTTTATTTGTATCCCTACAGTTTTTTTTTCAAATAATCAATCTATGTAATAAAACAAAAAAAAATATTAGAAAAACATAACATTTTAGATAATATGTTGCAAATATCGCTACACACGAACAACATGTATAGCAACATTAAACTCCTCCCACAAAATATCAAATAGTTTTGATTTTTACAGCAACCAGACCAAGGATATGTCTGGTCATGTCGTAATTTTGTTCTGTAACAGCTATGCAGACTAGCAACCTACTACCGAACATTCACTTGTCCTTAAAATGTTCCTGCACAGGTTGCACGTTCGTAGTCCCTATTAAGCGTCACAACACAATACTTGTCAAATTCCATTAAAGCTACATCAGACATAGTATGGAAGAACTGGCGTGTACTATATAGACAAAAATGTCTTTGAATTTTTAATTAAATATTGGTTTGAAAAACCTAGAGAGGTAGAGATAGATTGTAAAGGCTGCCCTGGACGGGCTACACTTCGACCATAAGGTCCATTGTGATGCCTTAGGATGTGAGAATGTGAGTGGAGTGGAAGGAATTTGTGAGTAGAGTAGGAATTGGTAGGATATGCGGCTGCAGCCGACTATGATTGGAACTATGCCGATATTCTTCTGGAGTTCGTGAAGGAAACTGCAGAAAACCTTCTCAAGCATAGCCGGTTACTTCGTTCTTGTCCATACGCCGACAGTTTAGTCTATCAACCGCCCCTTCTTTTTAATTTTTATAATTGACAAACTGCCGATGTCGGGATTCGAACCCATAACCTCCCAGTTTCCAAGTACTGCATACTGCGCAGACATGACGCCCTAGACCGCTCGGCTACTTGGCTGGTTTGAAAAACCTAACTCCGCACCAGTAATCGAACCTCGGGCGTCTTTTATTTCTGTTGTGGTATGTATTTGTAAGGATACGTGCACTAGTCAATATATCCTGTATCTTTTATTCTTAGTACTACCCAACAGAGCTGTACATCTTTCCAATTTTATAGTAGAGTTTTGCTTCATTCATTTAGTTTTCAAGACAATGGTTCGATTAAACCTTAAAACTTGTTCGATTAAAACTTGTCCGATTAAGTCTTCGTTTTTGACACTGAAACAAATATTATCATTTCCGGAACTAATAACGATGGCAATCAGAAATACAAATATATTATTTACGCAGGAGCTATGTTAATTTAGCGCATTTCCTTACAATACATAAAGCACTCTCTAGCGATCACAATTTTAGTCTGATCAAAATGGTATGTCGTGTCTGATATGATTTTAGTAAGATTTCCAAGGCAAATTTAATTAATAAATGGCATAGGTCAAGGGGTAAGGGGGCATAGAGAAAGAAGAAAACACAAAATATAAATTATCTCTCTTAATATTAGAACCAGCGAAAATATATAAGGATTAAAGTTGTAGCAAATCAATTTTGCTACAATTCATTACCCGAACATTTTTCTAATGTGAACAGAGATATTTAGAATTATAACTTTCAATCTTAAATTATAAATATTTCTGTAAATATAACAGAAGAAATGATAAGAAACAAAATTATAGTAAAACTATTTTACTATAACTTTACTTCTAATATATTTTTCGATTTTTCGAAAATTAAGGGAGATATGTCAAATTTTGTGTTTTGCTCTTCCTCTAAACCCCTTTTCCCCTCGTCCAAGTTTGCCCATTAACGAACTGATTCCCCTCGTCCGTTCAAATACCAAAAGTACCTCATGTACGCAATTTCATTCCAATCAGATTGAAATTGTGACCACTTGAGTGTTTACAGACATATCGTACCTAATCATCATCATTGTGTGCCATCGTCTGTTCAACAGACGATGGCGATCATGGATCTCCACTGCTGCCGATCATAAACCATGTGCAAAAAGGTCAACGGCCTTTTGCGAAATGCTCTAAGGACTGTTGTCTTATCACATGACCCACGAACTGCAGTTGCCGTGTTTTCAAAGTCTTTATCAACTCTACCTAATAGATGTCGAAATATTATATATATATATATATATATATATATATATATATATATATATATATATATATATATATATATAATATATATTTTGCAGATGGTGATTTTCGACATGTGGAAATGTTATATTGACATTAAACAAAATTTTTCCAACAGCTTGTATATTTTTTGCAGGCTACATCAGAGATAGTGATTATAAATAAAATTTAATAATAATAGTGAAACACTGGAAAATATTAGAAACAGTATATAATTTTAAATGAAACAAGACAGCGGAAAAACAAATACCAACCTATTTACTACTACATTTATATAAAATATAGAAGGTAAAATCAACCGTATTCTACTAGATATCTTTTCTATTATGGTAGTAACTTATACAGGATGGCGCATAAGTAACGTTATGATTTATTTAATGAATAACTTTTTTCTTTCTGATTTTATTTAACGTTGGGATTTATTAAATTTTAGATTACAGTTTGGAAATATGTTCACATTATGTTTTGAAGATGATATTTTTCAAATGGTGCCCATTGTTTGCTTCGACCTGTCCTGCTCTTTCCAGAGCATTTTCCATAACTTAGTCTTAGTCTTAGAGTTTCAGGTCCCAGCGCCCTCCCAAACTTCTTCTCGGATATTGGCCTTAAGCTCTTGCATGGTTCTTGGTTTATTGGCATACACCTTACTTACCCTTTAGGTAGCCCCAAAGAAAAAAAACCGAGTGCCGTTAAATCGGGCAAACGCGGTGGCCAGTTAAAATCAGAAAAAAAAACTTCGCGCAGAAGAGCCATAGTTGGACGAGCTGTGTGAGCTGTGGTTCCATCTTGTTGGAAACACAATTCTGGATTGTTCACTACCTCTGGCTTTGAAAAATTTTCGCCTAGACATCACCAACTGTCTAGAACGTTGCCTGGTAGAAGTTTCGGAGTTTTCCTCAACACTTGCTTGCACCCGAGCAATGTTCACATCATTTCCAACTGCACGAGGTCTTCCAACACGCGGAAAATCACAGACAGCTCCATGTTGCCGAAAATGCTGAACCAATCGGTAAATTGTTGGAGCGCTATGTGCATTTTGAACATGAAAGAAATTTCGATCGGATCCTTGTGTCTGAATAATCGAATGCTGACTTTCAAAATAAAATTGAAAAACTTTGGTTCTTTGTTCTGTGCTGAGTCTTTCAATCATAAATTTTAATACAGGCAATAGGGAAGTTTTTCTTGCATTAAATTACAGGAGTAATTTTTTTTTTATAAATAGGTTCAGTATCATGTACTGAACCTAAATGCACAAAATCCTTACAAATTAGGAGGGCGGAAGTGCTGCCATTTTGAGAAAAACCGTTTTGGTCTATATCTCAGTATCCATGCACTTGAGGCCAAAAATGGTAATAAACTTTATTGTAAATAATTGGATTTCCTATCTTTTTTGTAAATTAATTTTTTTTGTCTCACTTACCGTTTACGATTTATACGACTACGACTATTTGTGTATTGACTTTTGGACCCATATCTCATGTAATAATTGTTTAAACAGTAAAATGCTAATGACCTAAGTTTTAAATCTACAAATTTTCTAAAACTTTTACTTTAAACTTTTTTTTTCTAAAATTAATATTTCTGAAGTTATAACGTGTTCAATGTTTCACTACCGGGTGCAAGGTTAACAAAAACGAGGTATGCATAGTGTAATGATGAAAATTCAATAAATATGTAAAAACATATCAATGATAGTGACATAATTAGTAATAAATAACTTGCCTTCTTACCTGCAAAAACCAGCGACTACCCATTAATATTTTTAAAAAAATTTATATTATATATATTTTATGCAGTTAAATAGTACTTTACCTCGAATCGCCCCTCGATTATTGAAATTAATGCGTTATAACTTCAGAAATATTAATTTTAGAAAAACAAGTTTAAAGTAAAAGTTTTAGAAAATTTGTAGATTTAAAACTTAGGTCATTAGCATTTTATTGTTTAAACAGTTATTAGACAAAATATGGGTCCAAAAGTCAATACACAAATAGTAATAGTCGTATAAATCGTAAACGGTAAGTGATACAAAAAAAATTAATTTACAAAAAAGATTGGAAATCCAATTATCTGCAATAAAGTTTATTACCATTTTTGGCCTCAAGTGCACGAATACAGAGATATAGACCAAAACGGTTTTTCTCAAAATGGCGGCACTTCCGTCCTCTTAATTTGTAAGGATTTTGTGCATTTACGTTCCAGTACATGATACTGAACCTATTTATAAAAAAAAAATAACTCCTGTAATTTTATGCATTATGGGCAAGAGTAATAGACTTCCCTATTGCCTGTACTATTTCCCAAGTTTTTCTAAGTTAATTCTAAAAAAAAAAAAAAATTTTTTTTCACTAATAAAATCATAACGTTACTTATGCACCACCCTATATAAAATATAGAAGGTAAAATGAACCGTATTCTACCTTATCCTACCTATATCTTTTCTATGATGGCACTAACTTGTATTATATCTTATTTACAATAAAGTATTTATATTTAATGGTTGGACTGTAGAAGGCTCGAACCGAACGCCCGGTTGGTGGTATGTATTTGCACTAGTAGTTTGGTCGTCGCAATTTATACAAATAGCGTCAGAAGTCAAACTATATCATTTCAAAATTTTATAATTGATTGACGCTTTACTTAATCGGATTTGGGAAAACTGTTTCGAGTAAAAGTTGTTAGTATAGCAGGGTGTCTAGTTGTCTGGGAAATCTGGAAAACCTAGAAAAGTCAGGGAATTTCGAGTTTCTGGAAAAGTCATGGAATTGTCAGGGAATTTCGTAAAATTCCAAGGAATTTCATGGAATTTCGCATAATCGTATTTAAAATAACTTATTTCTAAAAAATTATTACTAATAATTATCTGTTTTGAGGTTTTTGTAAAAAATTTTATGTATGTTACTCATGAAAAAGAATTTATAGGTGTTATTATATTATCCATAAAAAAAATTCGTTACGCAGGAGCTGCTTCAACTTAGCGAATTTCCTTAAAATACATAAATCACTTTCTAGCGGTCACAATTTTAGTCTGATCAAAATGAAATGTCGTATATGATTTTAGTAATTGCCAAGGCCAATTATATTAATAAATGACATACGTTAAGGGGAAAAGGCATAAAGAAAGAAGAAAACAAAAAATATAAAATATCTCTCTTAATATTAGAACAATCGAAAAATGCGTAAGGAATACAGTTATAGAAAATCCAGTTTGCTACAATTCATCACCTTATAATTTTTGTTCAAACTCTAATGTGTACAGGATATTAAGGAATTTAATTTTCAACCTTAAACCGTCAATATTTCTGTAAATGTTACAAGAAATGACAAGATGTGACAGAAAAAATGACAAGAAACAAAATTACAGTAAAACTGAATACCTACAACTTTACTTCTTATAAATCCCTCCCTCATAACCCCCCTTTCCCCTTGTCCGATTTTACCCATTAACGAACTTGACCTTTTGAATACCAAAAGCTCCTCAAATACCAAATTTCATTCCGATAAAATGAAAACTGTGACCGCTAGAGCGATGACAGACATATATATATATATATATATATATATATATATATAGATATATATATATATATAAATTTTACAGATGGTGATTTTTGATCTACTAGGTAGGATCGATCAATAGCTCTATTTCGTTTCAGGAAATTCGCTAAAATGAATATAAATGAACAAATGTATACTTTTCTTACTTTTCCTATCAATAACAAAATATTATATGAAAAAACGGTCTGGAAAATTTCGAATTCAAGTCTGGAAAACCTGGAAAAGTCAGGAAATTTTTTGCCAAAGTATTACTAGACACCCCGTATAGTCAACTTTTAGGAAGCATTTTAACGCAAATAGAATAAATAAGGTTCAAAATTAACGAACTTGACCTTTTGAATACCAAAAGCGCCTCAAACACCAAATTTCATTCCAATCAGATTAAAATGGTGACCGCTAGAGCGATGATAGAGACATATATGTATCTATATATATATATATATATATATATATATATATATATATATATATATATATATATATATATATATATATATATAAATTTTACAGATGGTGATATTTGACATCTACTAGGTAGGATCGATGATGGACATTTGAAGACATTTTTCCAAAAGTCGATACGAGACCGATTGCTCTATTTCCTTTCAGGAAATTCCGGAAAATAAATATAAATAAACAAATGTATACTTTTCATAATTTTCCTATCAATAACAAAATATTATATCAAAAAACGGTCTAGAAAATTTCGAATTCAAGTCTGGAAAACCTGGAAAAGTCAGGGAATTTTTCGCTAGTATTACTAGACACCCTGTATAGTCAACTTTTAGTCGAAGCATTTTAACGGAAATCGAATAAATAGGGTACAAATTAATTATAAATTTTTGAAATGATAGCTTGACTTTTGACGCTATTTGTACTATCAAGCATAACAACTATCTACCATCATAATATTATTATTGTCATTAAGATAGAGAGTATGTCGAGCGAAATGAAATCCACCAATACCGGTTTCTTCTTAAACTAAAAGAAAAGTTGTTAGTATTTAAAAAAAAAAACGAAAATTATAAATAAAAATTTTCCACCATCTCGTATCTTTTTCAAAATATAGTTCAGATGTTATCAATAAGAAACTATATTTTAGCTATCATCAGTACGCAAAAATAATTAGAATTTGATATTTCAAAATAAATTTGTAAAAAGACCCTATTGGGATTTCAATAAAATTTCGCATATTGTACCCCTACTATTATTAGGTTTATAATAATATTAAAGAGAACTTTAGAATTTTTCGAATTAAATTTAGATTTTTTGCCTCAATTTTCTAAATCAAAAAACGGTCACGGTCAAAAATACACGGCAAATCTTTGGTGCAGGCCCTCACCAAATTAGCAACAAGTAATATCTCCTCGGAGAATAATTACATATAGCTAATTCATACTGATGATGACTACTTTGTAGTCGAAATACTTATTTATACAATACAAAAAAATTTTTTGATCTAGAAAATTGGGTCAAAAAATCGAAATTTAATTATTATTAGGTTGTTAAGAATTTCACCAAATTCCCAATATTAGTAAAATGAATCCTCAGAAATCAGCTAAATTTTTTTGAGAATTTATCACCATGGCGTTTTTGAGAAAATCGTTAAGTTGGAAAAATTTAACATGCATCTTCATAAATATGGTGAAATAAAATGCACGATTCCGACTGTTTTTACTTCGATCTCTATCAATATAATCACGGTTGTTCTGACAAATACTTCGACACATACTTTCCTCAATTCCATTTTAAAATATTTTTCCTTAAAACTTTGGTAGAAGGCCCATCGGGTTGTTAAGTTTTTTTATAAAATATACGTAAAAAAGTGCATTTTTTTCATATCCGCAGCAGAAGGTTATTTTTATGGTTCAGTTGGCATCATGAGTACCGGCGCTCTGTTTGAAAGTCATTTGAAATTATATACTAGTATATGTATGATGACTATTATATGTATGATATGTTATGTGAGGAATGGGAACACTGACGAGAACGGACAGCTGTGTTCAACAACGCGCAGGAGTACCAATATATTTTTTTTAAACATATAACTTTTTATATAGTTCTTTTCGGGTGGGTACCTGATCAGCTGATATAGTTTGGAAATACCTTAATAATTTCTGTACCGGTTTTTGTGGTAAACTTTTCAGTGTTTATGATTTTTTGATATTTTTGGATACCCTGAATCACAGATGCCATCTTCACAGCACATTTTTACCTTAATAATCGCACAAAATTTCATTCTAATAAATATCATCGTAGTATCACGTTAATAGATTAAATCCAATAATATCCAGGTTATAACAGAACTATTAAACTTTGGCATGTTCATATTGATGTGTAATAGTTGTAGAAAATCAATTTGACTACAATAATTACCAGGCTATTTTTCCTATTACCCTAATATACACAGAAGTATAAATCTTGTTTCTAAAATCTTGTTTCTCTCTCTTAATATTAGTAAAATGGAAAAATTTATAATAAGTAAAGTTGTAGTAGATAAATTTGACTACAATTCATTATCTGACTATTTTTTCTGCAACTTAAGTATTTACAGAAATATTTGCAATTGATAGACAATACTCATAATAATGAATATTACAAATGAATCACCATGGTTACGTGATATTTAATAGTAAATTACTTTATAGAATTTTTTTGGGAGAAAACAATTACAATATTTATAAATATTATTTAGTAAGTGATATTTTTATTAAGTGATATTACTTAGTAAGTGATATTTTTATTCGCAATTTCTTGGAAAATTCTTTGAGTTTACGCAGGTCCTGCGTGACGAATTTTTAGTTTTGTTATTTGATTATTTGTTTAAGGAAAGCCGAATAAAATTACAGTATAAAATATGGTAATATATCCTTTCAAATGACCACCACGAAATTCGAAAGCTGGCGTCAATGAAACTATTCATCGTTTTTCGGTATAATTCTATGTACTTTGTCCGGTTTGGGGTCGTTGAAATTTTAACATGACGTCTGTTTAAGTACAACCGTCGTCATTTTAGTAGATAATGTTGTCACTTCCGGTGGTAACTTTCTAAAATATTAGATAAGCAGAGGAATTTCGTAAGCTATATCGATGTAAATAAATCTCATATTTTGATTCTAATGGTTTCTAAACCGCAGTTATACAGGAAACGTGGCTGTGTCCGTTTACCCTTTCGGATGCTTAGATTCTGAATTTTATAAAATTCTCTAAAATTGTAGCTGGTACGCAGGATTCACCTTCATATTATAATTTCAACACTTGGTTTACCAGTCTTCGACACACGGGCGGAGTATATTATATAACACCGGTCAATATTTTCACGGATACTTGAAAAGATATACAAAATCGAACCCTGTATTTGGATAGCTCCCAGTATTTTCTCCTTTATGTTTATGTGTTTTGAAACATACGTTTTGTATTATTAATTTTATTATAATATTTAATGTTTAAAATTGTACTTCTTCTGTACTTAGTCAGTGGCAGATATACAGTCTGTTTTCAAAAGCATTTCTAATAGGGAATAAATGTTAAATAAATAAATAAAATATTTACTATAAACCCATACATATATACACATACTTACAAACATCTGGTTGCTTAAGAGTGGGGATTTAGTGATGCCCACTTAATTTATAATATTATTATTCATTACGTATGCACACACACACACTACAGACTACAGAGTACCCCCACTATTTTTATTTCTTTATGAAGCATTGTGTAGTTATTATAGTAAATAATATTTAACATTGATTCTCTATTAGCAAAGCTTTCCAAAACAGACGGTATATCTATTCTGAGTATTACAAAGATTGCTGGATTTTACTAGTCAAAATTGCCAACAGTCTCTGAAAATATACAGAGTATTACAAAGTAACGATTCGTAACTGTACAAAGTAAGAATTCTGATCAAAAGAAGTTGTGGAAATGCTTTGCTTTTACAAAACACCTCAGAGAAATAAATTTAATATAATAATTATTAACATTGCAGAATAGTATGTGATTTATATTAATTATGTGAACTATTTATATATAGCGGTATACATAATATTATTTCAATGTGAAAATATTTACTAAACAGTTTTTTCCGTATTATTTGAATTAGTGTTACGAAAATTAGCATCAACAACTTAGATAGCTTACAGAGTTGGTTATAATTAATCAGAAATCTAGAAATGAAGAAAGGTCAAGCTCATTCATGGACAAAATAGTTTTGAATATCTTAGTCAAATGAAAAATTTTTCATAACTTAAGTTGAAGAAAATACATTTTTCTACAATTTTTCTCCTCGGCATATTTTCTGTAACTCAATTTCAAAACGTACAGTACTGAATATTACTGGACGGACTATGCTTTGACCATAAGATCCATTGTGATGCATACGGATGTGAGGATGTGAGTGGAGTGGAAGGAATTTTTGTGTGCAGACTAGGAATTGGTAGGATGTGCGGCTGCAGTCGACTATGATAGGAACTATGTCGATATTCATCTAAAGTTCGTAAAGGAAACTGCAGAAAATCTTCACAAGCAAAGCCGGTTAATTCGTTCTTGTCCATACGCCGACAGTGTAGTCAATTATCCCCCCTTTTTTTTTTTTTTAATAATTGACAAACTGCAGATGTCGGGATTCGAACCCATAACCTTCCAGTTCCAAGGAGACATAACGCCTTAGACCGCTCGGCCTCTTGGATGTTTTTATCAACTACATTTTTATAAATTTGTATGTTTTTGTTGATATGAGCGTAAAATTGTATAAAAAACCTTGTAATTTTAAAAAAGCAATCTATTTCGAGGTTTTTAAACAGCAATCAACTTTTAACAGACGTTATTTCTTCCTCTTGCTCTAATGACTGCCTCAAGCCTTATAGGTATACTTTTAGTTAAGTTCGCTACTATCTTGGATCTTTACTTCCCATTTCAGCACCAAAGCTATTATGAGCTTATTTGAGCTTAGGAGGGTTAGTACATCTTTGTGTGCATTGACCTAGTCCATCACAGAGATGTTCTATTGGATTACACACTAGACTACGTGGTGGTATTCTCAGATCATTTGATTTTAATATACCCTTCAAAATCACTTTACTACTGCTTCTGAGTCTGCTCAAAAGCTTCCTATGGATTCTAATGTGGCTACTGGTGCAAAAGTTGTTAGAAGAAGGATTCCTGAAATGAACTTGCGACACAAAAGGCTAGTTGTAGCACTAGAGCTTCCTGTAAATGATCGAAGAGCCTGCCTAAAGCTCATAACGTGGAATGAAAATGAATGGAAGAAGTTCTTCTTTTCAGTTGGGCTTCGATAAGCGCTGTATGTGCCAAAAGAACTTTCAAGAGCCTACCGATGGCCAGATGAATCTTATTTTGAATGTTATATTACTGGAAGAATACAATTCGGAGGTGGATCACTAAAGGAAGTAATTCAGTAGGCTCTTCGATGAGATATAGTAGTGAGCATTGGTGCTATTGCAGTTCGTTAGGGTCGTAAGCTCATTAGGTCTGCATCTTACAGTTTTTATACTAATTACAAAACGACGCTCCTTTGGGCAGTCTTAGAAGCAAAAGAAAACACGATTTGGAGGTGTGCATTCAAATAAAACGATCGAAATTCAGATTTTCTCATGAACAGCATGTAAAATAGTGTGAAATCCAATAGAAAATCTCTGGGATGAACTTCTCCGAAGTAAGAATATGAATTAACCCTCCTGATATCTCACAAGAGCTCATAATAGCATTGGTGCAGAAATTGGAGGTAATTACTAAAAGTAGGTAATGTCGTAGCGAACTTAATTTATAGTATGCCTACTGCCACTGTTAAAAATTTATTTCCTTTTAAAAACCACGAAATAAAATAATTTTTTTAAATTATAAAATTTATGAAAATTTGACCGTAAATTATACGTTTTTTTTTTTTGCAATTTTACCCCTAAATCACCAAATATATATATACAAATTTATAAAAATATAGTTGATTTGCAAAAACATTCCAAAGAAAATAATTTCAATAAATTTTTCAAAGTGCGCCACTTTTTTTGCAGTGTAGTGTAGTAGTATAGGTATGTTATGTGTGTACGTACACTTCCGTTCAAAAAAAAACATAAATAGACAGACCTGAACCGAATCTCTTACAATTTTGATTATTGTTGTAGTAAATGTTTTTTATGGATACAACATTTTATTTAATTTTTATACGTAAGAGGAAGATACAACACTTAACATGCCTTAACATTACATATATTTTTTA
Organism: Nineta flava; assembly: GCA_963920215.1. Lineage (NCBI taxonomy): Eukaryota > Metazoa > Arthropoda > Insecta > Neuroptera > Chrysopidae > Nineta > Nineta flava. The sequence goes on along the minus strand of OY986041.1, from coordinate 14,916,108 downwards.
AATGCTTACTGACACCGTATATATAAATAAAAAACATAAATTCAGTTTATACTTCCATTTCGTTTTTACACATTTAAAAAATATACTTCTTATAATGTTTATAAATAAATAAATTTATACATTATACAGAGAGTTATACAAAAGTGAGGAGTTTTATGAAACGGAAGAAAATTAAAATTTCAGGTCTGTTCATTTTTGTTGAACGGGAGTATACATCTATGAGTACACTATCTATGTTGTGCTGAGTATAAACAAGCTTTACCCACTAGCTAGGCGATAATACTGAGAGAAGTCATATAAATGTTTCTATTTGAATATACTTACAGAAATATTTTCCAGGACTGCATGCATATACTACATATACAGACTGTGTTGGAATCCTTTTCCAATAGAGAATCAATGTTAAATATTATTTATTACTGGCAGGCCGTGTGGTTACTGTGTGGAGTCAGTTAGTACACATGTAATGAGAGTCATCTCCTATGCGTATGGTAATTTGTTTGTCATTTAAGAGTGTGTACTGACTCATTGACTGTGTGTACTGTGTGTACTGACTCAGTTAAGAGTGTGTACTCATTACATGTGTACTGAATGACTCCGCACAGTAACCACACGGCCTGCCAGTAATAAATATGATTCTCTATTGGAAAAGCATTCCAACACAGTCTGTATACAAAACTTACGTACACTGGAAAATGTATTATTTTGTACGCTTGCTAAATAAATTATAACGTATGATAATGGGGTGATTATGTAAGAGTAACAACTTGAATCTTCTGCTGACATGAACTCTGAAATTTAGTATATTGAATATAACGTTCGACTATGAACAAACAGATATAATTTTAATGTTTTCTAATTTTAAAATCATCTTTTAGCACGATCATTTGGTAGTTTTACATGGAAAGTTTTCCATGGAAAGTTTTGTAAATTAGTGATTTTATAGATTTTGACGTGCTCTTTCTTTTTTATAGATTTTGACTTTGGTACGATATGATATATTAAAATTTACGCTCTTAATGTCTTTGCAAAGGAAAACAAATTTGAGAGACAATTTTTATTCAAAATTTGATTTAGGTTAATTCCAAGCAAAAACTTTTCCCGATATTTTATCCCCTAGCAGTTATCAGTTTGAAACTGAGCAAGGTTTGAATTGTTTCCGTTTCAAGATGCTTAGTTTTAGATAGATAGATATATCTTGGGGTATATAAATTAATTGCACTTCGGCCTTAGACCCATTGTGCTCCCCCATCTACTTGAGTCTGACGAGATTCGCTTCTCCCATATCTTGGCAATAGCCAGGAGCTTGCTGATCAGGGCCTTCTGAAGGTTCATCAATTCGGGATGAAATGCAGCGAATGTCTTGTATCTGCTGTAACTGAGATATTTGCAGTTAAATATAATGTGGCTGGATGTTTCCATCTCCTCCTCGCTGCACAGTCTGCACAGAATGGATCCGTTATGAAGTCTCATTGTGCGCAGATGCTTCGGCAGGGGATAATGCCCGATAACCTTCCGCAGTTGTATTCTGCTCAGTTTTAAGACTGTTTCTTTAGTAATTTCAGTAGTCAGAATTATAGTTAAAGAGTGAAGTATACGTTGAAAACTGTATCACGCCATTAACGGAGGAGCAAGTACAAAAAATAATTTTCAACTGTAAAAACGAGACGAGACGATATAATAATTTAACAAGTCAATACAATACAAAATACATGCTACTCTTGACTCGTCTCGCGGCATTACTATACTCGACCCATTGATTTACTATTATATTGGAAACGTTTTAGATTTTTTTGCTTTTACTGTTTGATTTAAAGTTTCCTTTCTTTTCAAATAATATCAATTTCTTATTTATAAGAAATAAAATCAAAGGGTATAATTGCTAAGATGGTATAAAAAAATATTTTTTCGAATAAAATTTTTCCATAACTAAACAAAAAAAAGTTAACATTTGTAAAAGTTTTGAACGACGTGTTTGTTTGATACATTCTAATCACAGCATGGTAGTGCGTTAAACCAAGTTAAAGCTCTAACTATGTCAACAGGAAGGATTAGAAACAGACCTGTGTATCTCAGTGTTCTAAACGACCAAAAATTCTGAAACTTCGGTATTTATTACAAAACGTCATTTTTGTGAACAAAATGAGAAAAATCTGTCGAAAAGTGATGGTATGCTGGAACATCCTTGAGCTGAAACCACCAAGAAAAGTCTTAAAACCTCAAAAACGAAAAGAGAGAAGAAAAATTTTACAACAAAATATTTTCCTTGTTTCAAAATAAGTAACTTGTGATTGAAAGTTTTTTTCAAAAAAAGTTGTTTCCATATTTTATTTGGCAAGTGATCAGATAATATATAAATATATATTTATATATATATATATTTTATATATATATAATATATATATATATATATATATATATATATATATATATATATATATATATATATTAGGATATTTTAGGATTTCGTGGAATAAACAGGATAACACTTAATATACAAAGAAATAGTTGGACCACTTGCCAAGTAAAATATGAAAACCGTGCTCCTGAGAAATTTCACTACTTTTGAAGGAGAAGATTTTTGTTTTTTCTGCGATATCAATACTTTTTTTGTGCGAAAACTTGGCCCCTCTCACATTTATGTTTTTTGTCGGATACACTTTACATACTTATTCATAATACACAGGTAATAAAAGAGCTTTGAGCGCGTTTTTATTTTATTTAGTTTTTCATATCCACCGACATTTTCCATTTGAATATAAATACCGAATAGTATATTTCGGCTTTTCTTTTTCATGAAAAACTTTTGATATTATTATACAGTTATGGTGTATCTATGCAGTATTTTTAAACGTTGTCATTTTCTACGGTGCACTCGAATGCAATATCTATCAGCTACAGTTTTAGGTGAACGTACTACAATATATAATCTCTATACTTAATAATAACTGTAGAGGGTATCAATGGACACGTGAAAAGGGGGTTTAGAGGGAGGGGAACCACAAAAATTTGTTTATATAGCTTAATATTTGAAAAACTGATAAATACATAAGAAGTAAACTTGTAGAAAATTAGTTTTTCTATAAATTTCTTTGTTTCTTATCATTTTTTCTGTTCCACTAATATTTACAGAAATATTTACAATTTATTAATAATTAATTCGTTGGAAATAGGACTAGAAGAATAAATTAATTAATTTAAATAAATTGAACGTTTCGGCATTTATTTATGACTTCCTCAGCAACTGAAAATTAAAACCAATAAATTGTACAATGAAAAAATGATAATTTTAATTGAGACATAAATTAGGTTAGATTGTATACCTTATTTTTATAATTCAAATGTCTAACACATAGAAACTATGGAGAAACTATTTTAGATTTAAAATAGTGCAAACATGTCAGTATAGATGATATGTCACAATTTCATAACAATAATAATAATTACATGATTACATGACAGGTTATATTTTAAACGTTGTGGCATTGATAAAAACTTTTAATTGACAAATAAGTTTGAATTAAATTAATAGCAATTACTTGAAAGTCAAACTATTGAAATAATGATGAGTCGGATTATGGCAATAAAATTAATATATAAGGTTTTTTCTCCTTAGTTTCTATATGTTAGACATTTGAATTATAATAATAAGGTATACAATCTAACTTATGTCTTGATTACAATAAACATTTTTTCATTATAAAATTTATTGGTTTTAATTTTTAGTTGCTGAGGAAGTCATAACTAAATGACGAAACGTTCAATTTATTTAAATTTATTCATTTATTCTCCTAGTCATTTTTTCTGTTACACTAATATTTACAGTCCGAAATATCTCTGTACAATCATTCTGAGTTTAAGAAAAAATGATCAGGTAATGAATTGTAGTAAACTTCATTTTCTGCAACTTTTGTTCTAATATTAAGAGAGATATTTTATATTTTGTATTTTCTTCTATTTTTATTCCCCCTCTAATCTAATCCCCTCGACCAGTGCCATTTATTAATAAAATTGGCCTTGCAAATACTAAAATCATATTAAATATTACATTTAATTTTAATCAGATTAAAATTGTGACCGCCAGAGAGTTATTTATATATTCTAAGGAAATTCGCTAAGTTGATGCAGCTCCTGCGAAACTAATTTTTTTACTCAATTTGGTTAATATAATGATGCCAAAAAATAATTAATAATAAAATTTATTTTTCAAGACTGGTAGAAATTATGGTATCTTCCTTCGTATCTTTTAAGTGGTTTGAGAGTGTATTGTATATTAAGCGTTTGAAAAACATGATCAAAAAACTTGTATTATTTCGAAATAGGATAAAACGCGCTAAATATGGTCGATTTCGTGTCGACAGACAATGATTTTACACACAAGGAGTGTGTATGTACAGGAATATTATAAACATACAGAAACTAAACGTGAGCCTTTGATATCGGAAGTTATTTGTAAACTATTTCTTAATTATCCAAGTCATCCTGTTTGTGTAGAATGCTTTTAAGCTTATGTTTATGAAGGTAAAAAGTGGTTTATGCTATAGAAAAGTTAATCATAGTGGTAATATTGTTAGTATTTTATACAGATGGAAGTGGTATGAGTCTTTATAGAAAAACTGACAATATAAGATTATAGATTTATGAAATTCCATATAATATTAGAAATATTAAATAATAATAAATATTCTGAAATATTTTTCCTATATTATTTTCTAATTAACTTATAGAAATATTTTACATTCTAGACTATTGAACTTTTATTTGTTTGAACATTATTTTTAGAAATAAAAGCAACTAGACTAGGTCTTTGATGCTTTGCTTCATTTTTATTCATAATAAAACTTGGTATGTGGAAATTCATATGTAATATTTTGTGATATAGTATATTCACATAAACCATATTTTGACAAAATCGAAACCCGACTTCAAAAATCAAATATTCTATAACGAAAAATGCACTAAAAAGTAAAAAAATAATTGCATATTCTTGTGCCAATTTTAGTTCACCTAAACAAAAATTTTTTAATATATGTGTACAATTATTGTTATTTTTGGAGGCGGTGTCCAAAAGTTATGTGAATTTCTCTATACTGACACCGACTCCAAAAATAACAATAATTGTGCATATATATTTAAAAATTTTTGCTTAGGTGAACTAAAATTGGCACAAGAATATGCAATTATTTTTTTACTTTTTAGTGCATCTTTTGTTATAGAATATTAGATTTTTGATGTCGGGTTTCCATTTTGTCAAAATATGGTACACAAACAGAGCTGGAAAAATTTAAGTAGTATGGAAAAAATAACAAAAAATTTTAATAAAGTTTTTCGATTTGACACTTAGTTTTTAATTAAACATCAATAATAAATTCAACTTTTCATATTTGCATTTTTGAGTGTCGCTACACTACTCCACCAATCACAGAGCGCATAGTGTATGGAGGTGGGGCCACACTAGTGGAGTAAGGCTGCCTAATCTAGAGTTCTCAATAAGTGTAGCGACACCCACGAAATGTTTGAATTTATTAATGTTTAATTAATTATATCTCCTCAAAAGCTAAGCGTCAAATCGAAAAACTTTATTCAACTTTTTTGTTTGTTTTTTCCAGCTCTACACCGTGGTATAGTTATAGTTTTCTTGAATGAATTTCAGGATACCTATATAAATATATATATATATATATATATATATATATATATATATATATATATATATAGTATATGAGTATATATATATATATATATATATAGTATATATGAGTGTAGAATAAATACACATACAAAATTCTAACTCAAATGAGCCATTCTTAGTTGAGTATAGAGACTGTTATTATATAGGTTTTATTTCATACTATTTACATTCGGTTTGTTGTATTAGTGATACAACAGCGCCCCAAGGGCCCCATGCATCACATTAACACTACGCGTGCACACTATCAACATACAGTTAGCTCAGACATCTATTGCTATAAGGTAGTATGTACTACCATTTTGTTACTATACGATAATATTATGTACTCTTTGTATGTGTGTCCAGTAAAAGACGTATATGACGTATTGTGAACAGATTGGGACCTGATAATTTGTTTGAAAAAAATTTCGAAAATTAACATATACCGGTTGTCTAGTTTACATCTTCGCATAGTAGATCTCCCACGAATATGAGAGAGTACATATGTATACATTAAGCAATGTGTATGAGAAGGAGGTCTTATTTTGTTTTGTTATTATTACATGTTATAGCATACTGAAGTCTGAACAACAGAACAAATCATAACAGTTGATCTGTTCACTTAATTAAAACCCCATACATCACACAACAGTTTAACTTTGAGTAAGAAAACAAACCTATAAGACCTCTTTCTCATACACATTGTTTAATGTATACATATGTACTCTCTCATACTCGTGGGAGATCTACTATGCGAAGATGTAAACTAAACAACCGGTATGCAAAAGCTATTATAAGCAAGTAATTTAACAAATAACTGAGTTAGTTATTTGAATACCCAGTATATAATGAGGTGTATATCAATGTTCTATTTGTTAACACCTACACTAGGTATACCAATAGTATATGATAATAGTTATGTATCTTTACATTCGTCTGCCTTCTTTCGACTATGAATAGTATGTCATTTGCTCTTTGAGCACAAATTATGTGAAAACTATTAAGTTTATAAAAAAAATTTTCAAACAGTTGTTTATTTTAAAAAGAAAAAGATTTTTTGTAAACAAATTTTTTTCTATCTCTTACGGTTTCGAAGATGTATATTTTCCCCTCCGATTTTGCCCATTAACGAACTTGACCTGACTTTATTGTTATAGAACATACATACAAAATTTCAGCTCGTTATCTCTTTTCGCTCTTGAGTTATCGTATCCACAGACGGACGGACATGCGGAAATGGCCGAATTAGTCCTTTTTATGAATACCATTGTGAAGCTTTTTTGTCAAGGATTAATATTGTCAAGCTTTACAAAGTCGGGACTACACTTAATATACCTTGTATTTTTACATATAATGGGTATGAAAATAATGTTTTTAGAGTCTATTGTTGCGAAAAATGTTTCGAACAAAGGTTGCTAGCATTTTTATAAGAAAAAATTCAATATTTTATACTTTTACTCGTTTTCAAAATAAAATTCGGAGGTGGGAGAGATTAATTTGAAACTAGATTTTAACTTTAGAATGCATTCAAAATTATAGAACCCAATATTTCGTTTCATTTTCGAAAGAAAACAAGTTCCCTGTTTGGTAGTTTAGCAACAATTGACTCGAATAATGCATTTTAAATTTATTTATTACTATTTGCGAGGAATAGTATAATATTTTTGAGAACTTTTTATACCCAGTATTATGTAAATATACAGGATATATTAAGTTTACTTCCGACTTTGCTTGAAACGCTTGAAAATATTGGTCGCAGAAATAAAATTTTGCTATAGGTGTGTATAAAAAGACCTAATTATTCCATTTCCGCATGCCCGTCCGTCCGTCTGTCTGTGGACACGATATCTCAAGAACGAAAAAAGATAACGGGATGTAATTTTTGTGTCTGTTACAGCGCGAAAAAGTAAGGTCAAGTTCGTTAATGGGTATAGTCGGAACGTGTTCCTCCCGCCAGAGGAGAAAATTTACATCATTGAAACCATAAGAGATAGAAAAAGAATTTGTTAATCATTGATATACAACTTAGTATATACTGTGAATACCTGTGAGTTGTATATATGTATGTATTTGTAACAATTCACTCAGTTAGTTGTTATGTTACTTGCTTTAAATCATTTTGCCATCTGTCTTAGTTTGGTTAATGGCAAATGCGGTACAAATGGCAAACGTTATAATATTTGATCTTAGACATGCAACAAAGAATCATCTCGTGGGTAAAATGCATCCAAACATAATTTTAATGTTTCATTCGATCTTAATTTCATTTTCAAAATATTTTTTTATGATACATTTTTTTGATAAAGATGATTAGTTCAATTTGTACAAATTAAGAAACAATTATTCTCTGAGGTAATTCTCATACTTTTTTAGGTTAAGTTTTGTAGATTCTACGATCAATAGAAAATGCAAATTGTGGTTAATATTTAGCAGGTAATAAGCTTTTAGTAAAAACTATTACATGGCATTTTGTTATGAATCCAGTTAAAAGCATAACTTTGAATAATGCTACATACAATGTAAAAGTGTAAATGAGTGAATATGGCGTAAGTAATTGATGTAATGTTGTATATGGCGTTAACTATAGTGATAGCTGTACATATATACATACGTATGCACCGAGAAGTAAACATCTTCATGATACCACATTTAACTTCTCATACACAAGAGAACTATGGTTTTGCTTTGTATAATAAAGAACAACAAACATATCATAATATTCTAAGGGGCATAAAAGTTATCGTTATAAGGGATGAATTATAAGTTATAAACAGTTATACATCAAACTTATATAGGTATCGAAACCTTTTAATCACGATTTCGATTTTCTATCGTTTAATTAATTTATTTTGTAATAGATGGACAAATATTTAAGTTAATTTGAAAGGTTATTTGATGGATTTCAATGAAGGTCTCGGTCTCATATGTTAATTTGGGAGCAAAAATAGATTAGTACTTTCTACAAGGTGGCGCAAAAGTACCTTAACGATTTGAAATTAAAATGAGCTATTTTCTGCACATCTGACCTTTCGTAAAGTTTCTTGAGATACCCCCAAAATCTCTCGCCCAATATTCTAAGTTGTTCCAAGCATTGTGGCTTGTTTACATAAACCTTTTCTTTCAGATAACCCCAAAGAAAATAATCAATAATATCGTATGGTTAGAAGGAGCATATCTGACATTAAAATATCGACAATTGTTTCTCTGAGTAGAAATAAAGCTTTTTCCGTTTTCCAATTAAAAAGTTACGATATTTATCCTTTCTGCAGGCTGGTATCGCTCTATATCAAAACTCCTAAGTATTTACTATAATCTAAAAAAGAGTAACTCAATAAACATTATTTCCAGGTATTTTTGCGCCACCTTATATTAGTTCAAGGCACAACGATTTGAAAGCGTATGCATCGCATATATGAATCATTTTGTTTGTTTGATGTCCACCAACACTGGCGTTTAAGCAGTTTCGGAGAATACCGTAAAATATGGTATAATGAAAAGTTACCTTTTAGTTTATTTTGTGTAATAAATATAAAAAACTAATGTAATTGAATCAGATATCTGTCAGATTTGGTTTTTCGCTGGAAAAGTGTTTATGGTACATTTTCCTCGTTGCGGCTATTGTGATGATTGTTCAACGATAATCCTTGATCACTATTACCATGTATTTCCTATGAGTTGTTAGGCTTCGAGCTGCTGCCGTTATCGACTATTGTCTTGAATAGTCGTTCAGGAGAAGGGTGAATATAATCGTCAATCGTTAACCTCTTTGCTTGTGAGGTGTGTTTTCTTGTTCATCATGGCTATTTCGTTTGAAGTGTCTCATGTAATTTTTCCGAGGAGGTGGCGAATCATCTCTCACTGTGGCCGTTGTTACATTGTGCCTACAGAGACCAACGAGATAAGGGCAAGATATGAACTAAGATTTATGGAATACCATCTTCCATCTCTTCACTCTAAAGGCATTCAAGTAATCGGTTATGTCTACTCAACTTTAAACTCATTCTGTTAAGCGGCTAGTTTAAAATTTAGCTAATGGTAGACGCTCCGAGCAAAATGGTGACCCCCGATTATAGTTCGACGATAATGGCCAAGAATCGTTGAACGATCATCGTGATAGTCACACGGAAGAGGAATACGTACCTGGTGTATGGATATTTGACAGTTTGGTGTTTTGTAAGTACATTTTTACTGAAAATTTTATCAAGTTTATGATAAAATATATAGTACAAATGAGTACCTAATATAAAATCATACTGTATAATTTAATGAAAAAAAAGTTGTTGTAGATACTTCATTAAGTCAAAAGAACATCCAAAATCTGTGTAAAACTTTTATCTGTAAAACTATATAAAGCTTTTGAACCGACCCGCATACACAATGTGAATGAAAGATTGCAAGTTTAGAAATTCATTTTGATTTCTTTGTGTTTAGTTTATGCTTTGTGCTTTTATAATCATTTTAAGTTCATTAACACCACAAAATTTTAATCAAGCTAAATGAAAAAGCTTATGATGTTCATAATATGCAATCAATTTATTAATCTCTCTATATATAATAGGGAAATATGTTGTGTGTGTATGTATGTTTGTCCGAATTGTTTGGAGAAAACTATTAGAGATAGCGTAATATTAATGCTAAAATACCCGAGATACATTATCCTTACGACCCCTGAATCCGATCAAAAATTCCAAAAGTTCCAAACCGTTCCAATGTTATATTAAAGTTATATAGAAAAATACCTGCACTAACAAAATTTTGAAAGTAAATTATTTGTCAATAAATATATAAAAAAATTGACGTTTTGAACTGTCAGTCAAAATTTAGAAAAAATAATTATATGACATAAATTTCCTATGCACTCTCCATAAGAATTTTGGTATCTTATTCGTTTACTTACCCCTCCCCCCTCCCATCAGTGAAATTGGTTGAAAATGGGTGGAAATGGTTTGTTAGTACTATAGGTGGTTCCAAGGAATAAAAAGTCCTTTTCGTCCTTGAAATTTAAAAATGTTTTGTATTTATTTTTAAGGGTTTTACGAAAAAAAATTTATTACATTATTAAATTGTAAAACCTTAAACTACAAACCCAACCTAGCCCAACCCTTTTCGTCCATGAAATCTTTAAAATTCAAAAATTATTATTTTTTCATTTTGAGGTAAAAAATATTGTAAAAAAATTTTTTTACAAAATTCAACTGTCGAGGGGTTGGGTCAAGTTAAGGATTTCAAGGACGAAAAGGACTTTTTCCTCCTTTGAATCACTTCGTATGTTCTTTCCCAAACATTTTCAACCATATTAACAGGGGGGGGGGGAGGTGGTAAAACGAATAAGATCTGAATTTTTTTGAAGCTCGGGTAACGGCAGTTTATCTGCTAGTCAAAGAATGAAAATGACCTAAGAATCAAAATTTTGTCCAAATATGAAACTTATAATTCTAAGCAAATACTCTCAAACTGGAAATATTGTCTGTAAATTATTATTAAAAATTCATTTTACAATTAATCAATATTTTAATAGTAAAAACATTTTAATTTCAAATTTAAAAAAATTTATTTAAATTATTTCTGGAAACTTACCAAAATTACATTTAATTTGTGCATAAGTTACTGTGTTTTTTTTACAAGCTCGAATGTCCAGTTTTTTACAAGCCCAGTTAACAGATCTTATTGCAATGAATACTATTAAGTGCCATCTAAAAAATGATAATTTTGTTAAATACAAATAGAGCTATAACATAACGATGGTCTTAAGATTTCATTAGAATAGTTTCCTTGACAAAGAAAGGTATCTTCTAACACGCGTACACAGCCGCTTTTATGTTGTTTACTATAGTTTAATTGGTTAAGCCAAGTTTCTTTCCTTGCCACAATTGTACAATATCAAAACAAAATTGGGCTGTACCGTTTGAGGTATTTAAATTAAATTTTTAGGGATTGTTGGTGTTAGCTATCATTTTTTGTACTAGTTGCTTCCATCATCGAATATTTTTAAATTGTGTTAAAGTTTTACCAGAAAACAATAATAATAATCGCTGATATTATTCGATTTATTACCAAAAAAGTTTTTTTTGTTTAGTTTATATTCCAGTTAAATTATAGTCGTAATCGACGACACATAATCTAGTCAAATTGTCATAAATATTTTTTTATTTATAGTATGGGTTGGTGTATTGCTGAACGATCAAAAAAGTATTTTGAACACAAGAATTATATGCCAAAGTTTGACATAATAACAATAGTAGTAGAGGTTAATAGCTAAAGCTTAAGACCAAACTGATTCTGGAAAGTCGTATATAGAATTTGAAATACAACCTTTTGCAATATGTTTTTTGATAAAATCGTAAATAAATTTATTTTCGTGTTTTGACTTAAAACGTGCCATTATGCTATATGTAGTTACATAAAATTGAATTATAATCGATAAAATTAATAAAAATCAATGAAATAAATATATAGATAATAATAAATATAAATAAATTAAATTAAAACAGTTTATGGAAATGGTGAAATATCATTTACGAATTTTAAAATACATCGCAATTGAATATGGAATACAATATTCGTTTTTTTTTATTTGATGTAAATATAGTGAAAGTTAACTATGTGGCAATTGCGTTAGTGCATAATTAGGAAATATATTTTTTTTATTAAATAAATAAATCACAGAGAGGTGGACAGGTATCAAATACTAGAATCATTCTTTGATCATATGTTGGACGTTTCGTACTTTTATTGGAACGAAATCAGCTTTTTCTCAGCAGCTAAAAAATATACAAATTTTTTTATTATTTCATCAGTGGTAAATAAGTTGCCTAGTCGGGTGTTACCATCCAAAAATATTGATTTTTTAGCTCAATTTAGAATTTGCTTCTAAAGGAAATAGAGCTATTGGTTCCGTACCGATGTCTAAATTTTTTTTAATATGTAGGGGAATTGCTACTTTTTTGTCATATAAGCCTTTACACTATTCTACTAGTTTTTAGTAATTAGCGGCCATCCATAAATTACGTAACAGCCACTAGGGGGGGGGTATGATTATTTGTTACGATTCATTACAAAGAGGGGATTATTGGTCGAAAAAAATGTCACGGATTTCTTCACAATTTCTTTTTTTGGCCTATCTTAAGAGCGGAATTGGGACAGTCTTTATAGTTAATATTGACTATTGTGCCGGTTTTATTTACGGATAATATCATTGTTTTTGTGTGGATGTGGATTTTGAAAGTTTATGGGTGGATTTGGGATGAGGGAATTGTTGTTCTTGTTGAATATGACTTTAATTTTGGAATGTGTGAAGTTGTGAGTGAATCGGAAAGCTCTAAATCGTTTGGTTTTGCTCAGAGAGGAATATTTTTTTGGGTACTATAATACGTACTCTGGAGGACTTTTTTTTTGATTGATTTCTTGATGATTGTGGTTGGATAGTTGTTGTGCTGGAGGATGTTCTAAACGTGACTGAATGAAGATGGGCGGAATTTCTGGGGTTTAGGATTAATTGCTCTGTGTATTGTTCCATATGGTACGATGTGGAGGATAGTGGAATGGGTGTGGGAATTGTAGTTGAGAGACGGGGGTATAATTTAATTATACTAATGAATAAACTTGTTAATTATTATAAACGAATTCCCCTTGCGGTGTTTGGCGTATTAGAAAACTTGGATTGTTCACAATGTACCAACTCATACAAAGCCATTCGTGGTTTTTGTGACAATTTCACTGACGTAACATACAATATGCGGAATAACAAATCTATTTTCTCTATATCGTGCATTGAACAAAATTTGAGTTCGAAATGCAATCATAACTAATAAAGAACCAATTATTATTAATACCAGCAGTATATAATCTTAAAATGAACGTTACCAAATCAAAATTGACTTTGTCATTTTATGATTTGATTCCTCCTTTGCATAAAACTACTGTCCATGAACTGAACATAATTGTTTTCATATATTATGTGTATTATTCAAAATAGTATTCAAAATACTGTATTATTCAAAACCTTTGAAAATTAGTCTAAACTCAAATATACATCGTAGTCATATTGAAATAGTGGTGCATCATTTTGGTACAATAAATTACTTTCATAAGTTTTCGCTTGGGAGCTTGTTTATATTCTCTACGTTGATAAAGATTGTATTATAAACGAAATATTTATAGTGCATTAAGTTCTATGAAAATATATAAATATGTTGTAAATTACAGAAATATAGTTTGAAAGTGCAGAAAAGAGTTTAATATAATTAACAGCATTCTATAGATTGAAAATTCGTTATGCAAGAGCTGGTAGTCTAGTGCATAGGTGGGCAGGGGTTGACTAGACTCAGCTCTGAGTGAGAGGTAGGAAGAGAGATAGAGTAAATACAGGGTACCTACCAATTATTAATATTTTATTTTTTTTAATATTATTAAACTTTTTACTATTCATATCCGAGAACTAATAAACAATTATTTACCTGATTTAATTATTTTTTCTTCGTATGGAGTATAGTGTCATGGGAATTTGATGAATTAAGTTAAATTTTACATAAAGTGGGAATTTGAGTTTCTTCGAGTTAATTGAAAAAGTGAAAACTACTATTCGTAGTAGTGGAAATTATTTTTCGCATAATTTGTTTTTTCAAAAAAAAAAACCATATAAAATCAGATTCGCGAAATTCCCTTACCGATAAATATTTAGAAAATATAATACGAATATCCACAAATACGTATATTTCGGATGTTGAAAATTTATCAAAATTTATCCAAGAATAATAATCGAAAACGAATAATTTTTTGTTTGTTTTTTAATTTTTTTATATTGTACTTATCCCTTTTCATTCTATCTCCTTATTTCATCTCCCTACCTATTCCGTTTTCCTATCGTTCTCCTGATGGAAGACGCCTACCTTCTTCCCGTGGTTTCCATCAATTATTATGTTATTATTTATTAGTTATTATGTTATTATTATTGTTATTATTATTATTATGTTTTTTGGTGTATCTCTCCATATTGTAAAAGATATTATTTAAGCAATAAATATTTTATAAAACTATTTCTAAATTGATTGAATCAATTATTGGGCAATAATCGGTAGCAATAATCGGGCAACCTGTATTGAAACATCGTTCCGTCTTACTTCAAAACATACCTTTTTACTTACTCTCACCCAGCTTATGGAGAGTCGTTCGACTCCGGCGAGTCGTCTGTGCCCACCTCTGGACTCTAGTGATCACACTTTAAGTGTGATCAAAATGAAATATCATATCTTATATGATTTTAGTACTTGCATGGCCAATTTTATTCATAAATGGCCAAAGTCAAGGATATGGGGTGGGGGTATAGAGAAAGAAGAAAACACAAAATATATCTCTTGATATATGAACATTAAAAAGATGCATGAGGAATAAACTTGTAGAAAATCATTGCTTGCTACATTTCATTACCTGATCATTTTTTCTAAAACTCTAATGTGTGCATAGATAGTTAGGATTTTAACTTTCAATCTTATGGTAAATATTTCTGTAAATATTGAAGTAGTAGTATTGGAGTAATATTGGAACAGAAAAAATGATATGTAACAAAATTATAGTAAAACTAATTGTCTACAACTTTACTTTTTATATATTTTTCGATTTTTCCTTATAAAGGGAGATATACCAAAATTTGGGTTTCCTCCTGTCTTTAAGCCCCTCTTTACCCTTGTCCGATTTTACTCACCAGCTCCGTTATGTAAAACAGCTGAACGACGTTCAGCTGGATTGCCATGGCGTTATGTTTACACAACTGCTACCAATGTTTTTTGTGCAAAGAAGGTCGATATTATTATATTAAGGTCAATGACTATTCCAACCGAGTACTACAATCATTCACTTCGCCGGTCATACGTCAAGTTGGTCGGATTTGCGTGTTTTTGGGGCCTCGCACAAATGATGTACTATATATTTCATTAATAAGGTTAAAAAAAAAAATATTTTTTTTTTAAAGGTTTAACTATTCCAACCGAGTACTATTTTTGCCACAATATCTGAAATATATAGAACGTGTTTAAGTGTGGGGACTCAAAAACACGCAAACCCAAACAACTCGGGATTTGACCGATGAAGCGAAAGATTGTAGTACTCGATTACATTGTCGCGGTATCTAGGCTCTCTATAGTTTTCAAAAGGAGCGGTGTAGTACCTACAACAGATTCCGATACTTTGATAAAAAAAACACAAAGTAGTTACGTTTAGTAAAAGTTTACTAAATATATGTCAATTGGACAACACGCACTTTAAAAATTAAATTAAACAAAAACTCTATGATATCCCAACCTGAATTGTTTTGATTTGAACAAAAAAAAAAAAGAATTTGAATTTTAATAATTTTTCTTTTGTTAATTGGAGTCTCTGTCTCTGTTAATCCAACTGTTAATCTAACTTGTCGACTGTTAATCCAACAAATAGTAATTTTAAACTCTGATCTTATTGAACAATAGTTTATTTTAAACTTAACAAATGTCAAATTTAAACTTGATCTTAATCGAACAAATAGTAATTTTAAACTCTTGATCGAACAATAGTTTACTTTAAACTGAACAAATTTAAACTTGATCTTAATCGTACAAATAGTGATTTTAAACTGGCGAGATGCCGCTGCTTGTATACCCATCATGGATCTTTCTAGAAACATGGTTGGTAACTTCGCCTGGGATGCGAACCAGCCCAATACCCCTCTAATATTTTCTCTTAAATATTTTTATTTTTTATTTTGAACTTGTACTTAGAAAAATGTGTTAGGTCCAAAAAGTATTCGAAATAATTTTCAACACAACAAATAGTTAGAAATATCATTTTTGTATTAAAATTTTGTTGATGACATTTCTATGGAAACCTTACACTATATTATTACAGTATAAACCATTATATATAAGTAAGAGATATACTAATTTGTATTTAGGCTATTAATAAATTTAAATTTTTATTAAAAATAAATATTTTTAATATTATTATATTGTCAGCGGTACTTAATACGTTTGAAAAAATTCAGATTATTCAGATATCCGGAAGTGGGTGAAAACTCACTTAAAAAATTCCATTTCATTCATATATAGATAGATAGATAGATACACTCCCGTTCATAAAAAAATGAACCAGTAAGTCACATTCTAAGCGTATATATTACTAAATATATGTATAATATTGTATACAGTAACACTTTGAATGTTTCAACTAGTTCAATATTTATGAACGGGAGTGTACATATAAGTCATGCTAATAAAAGCATGTTAAGGCAGACCGGAGAGTATAGTACATTTCATAATGAACAGAAACACTGTTTTTAACATCACTAGTATTCGGATTTATGTAATTATTTAATTACTAAGAATAATAAATAATCGTCTTTTGATAATTATTTTAACGATTTTATGAAAATTTTCGTGAATTTTTTATCTTTTTAATTAAGATATTTACAAAACTCTTCGTCAGACTATTTTTTTTAAATTTTAACGTAATGTGTGAGATTTAATTTATAGAAGTAGAAACTTTTTTACTTTTTACCGACGAAAGAAGGAGGTACTCAATTCAACCTGTATATTTTTTTTTAAATGTATGATCACGCATTACTTTTTACAGAGTAGTCCGATTTTTTAAATTCTTTTTTTGTTGGATAAGATATTTTTGAAAGTTGGTCCCATATAAAT
Source organism: Nineta flava (assembly GCA_963920215.1). Taxonomy (NCBI): domain Eukaryota; kingdom Metazoa; phylum Arthropoda; class Insecta; order Neuroptera; family Chrysopidae; genus Nineta; species Nineta flava. The sequence goes on along the minus strand of OY986041.1, from coordinate 14,898,771 downwards.
TTGAAAAAAAATTCCAAAATTTTGCCACAAAAAAGTCAAAAATAAAAACTTTTTAAAAAACTTTTATTTTATGAGTGCAGTCGCTGGTTACTGTTTTAATATATACTTTAAAGCATATAACTGAATATGTAATTTGACTTCCCAGCGCTTCCACAAAAGAACAAATATTATAATCGATTGTGTAAACACTATTTGAAAGCACTCAACATCTTTGCGAAATTTAAATGTTTTTTTAACCGACGAAAAAATCGAGGGAGGGGTTCTCAAGTCAATCTGTATATTTTTTTTTTGTATAACCACGCATATTTTTACAAAGTAGTCCGATTTCGATAATTCTAATTCTAAGCTGGTACTATATAAATTTGAAAAAAAATTCGCTCCGAAGGGAAAAAAAAGGGAAAAATTGATTGTTCCCCCACTGAATTTTCATCTGTGAACTCATTCTGTGGATACTTGGCACACTTATGTAGCTCTGATGACACTTTAACATGTACAAAATGTACGAAAAAAGAAAGGCGACAACTGAAAAGCGAAAAATAAAAACTTTTTAACAAAAAATAAAACCAACGAAAAGAGAAAGGAACTGAAAAGTGAAAAATAAACACTTTTTAACAAAAAATTAAACCTTCGAAAAAAGAAAGGAACTGAAAAGCAAAAAATAAAACAAAACGTTTTTAGTCTAATCAAGTCTTTTACTAATGTAATTACCTAAATAATTTTGTGTCGGCGCCAAAAAATCTCCATCGAAATGGGAAATGAGTGACTGTGATTTTCGGTTAAAAGTAAAACATGTTTCATTTTGTAATACTTTGTTTGTTTGGCGCCGACTCAAAATTAGTTAAGTATTTACATTTGTGTAAGACTTAATTGGACTAAAAAGGATCTGTTTTATTTTTTGCTTTTCAGTTCCTTTCCTTTTTCGAAGATTTAATTTTTTGTTAAAAAGTGTTTATTTTTCATTTTTCAGTTTCTTTCTCTTATCGTCGGTTCTATTTTTTGTTAAAAAGTTGGTATTAAACTATAGAAGGTGTAACAGCTTTATCGAAAATGTATGCCTGCCTTCAACATTTGTTATTCACAATATGTTAAAATTCCATTTTTTTATTATTTTATACGTACGAGTTAGCAATTAATAACATATCAAAAATGTAGATTTTTATCTATACAAGTCCGATTTTACCTATACATGTGTCCGATCAACCTTAAAAAGAAAGAGTTTCATTATACTGCTGCTTTTTCATCGAGTTTGAACAATACAGATCTTTATTAAAAAGTTTTTCGCTTTATTTTCAAATATTTCTGAACACAATTTTGTTCTTATGTAAATTGAACATGAGACGATAGCTTGAAATTTTTAAAATAGAATATGAATAGCTAAGTCATTGTACTCGAATTTCGTTATGAATATTGAAAAATACTTTGTTATATGTATATACAAATTTTTCATTTACATTTAACCGCATCATTTTTTGGTGACATTTTTCGATAATATTTTATTAAATCATGATATAATAAAGCACATATTTTACATTCTGCATTCCAAATAAGTACAAAACGTGTCACTCAAACATACTACGCCGCCTATATAACAATTTTTATGCTATTCAGATTTATTTATCAGGTTATTCAAATTGAAAATTAGGCTTTAAGGTCGATCCTTCACTGTATTCTATAATAAAACCTATTTTGACAAAATGGAAACCCGACTTCAAAAATCAAATATTCTATAACAAAAAATGCGCTAAAAAGTAAAAAAATAATTGCATATTCTTGTGCCAATTTTAGTTCACCTAAGCAAAAATTTTAAATATATATGTACAATTATTGTTATTTTTGGAGGCGGTATCAGCATAGAGAAATTCACATAACTTTTTGACACCGCCTCTAAAAATAACAATAATTGTACATATATATTTAAAAAATTTTGCCTAGGTGAACTGAAATTGGCCCAAGAATATGTAATTATTTTTTTAGTTTTTAGTGCATTTTTTGTTATAGAATATTTGATTTTTGAAGTCGGGTTTCCATTTTGTCAAAATAGGTTTTATTTCTCGCTTTTTAGTGACTTCTAAGTGAAGTTCTATAACTTATTTTATTTGTCTAAATATGGGTAGACCAACTAAACGACCTACTAACTTTTAGTGCATTTCTTTATAACACATTTTTTTTATCCTTTTTATACCCAGTATATTTGTAAATATACAAGGTATATTAAGTTTAGTCCCGACTTTGTAACGCTTGAAAATATTAATCCTTGACAAAAATGCTTCAAAAAGGTATTCATAAAATGGCCTAATTCGGCCATTTTCACATGTCCGTCCGTCCGTCCGTCCGTCTGTGAAGCCGATAACTCAAGAACGAAAAGAGATAACGAGCTGAAAATTTTTGTGTGTGTTCTAGAGCAAAAAAGTAAGGTCAAGTTCGTTAATGGGCAATATCGGAACATGTTTCCCCCCGCTAAGAGGGGGCAAATATCCGTCTTTGAAACCGTAAGAGATAGAAAAAAAATTTTGAGACAAAAATTCTTCTTCTTTTTAAAATAATCATCTTTTGTTTGAAAAATTTTTCCATAAACTCAATAGTTTTCTCATAATTTGTGCAGAAAGAGCAAATAAAAGGGGGGAATTACACATCTTTGAAACCGTAAGAGTCAGAAAAAAAATTTGTTAACAAAAAATCTTCTTCTTCTTATAATAAACAACTTTTGTTTGAAACACTTTTTCATAAACTCAATAGTTTTCTCAAAATCTGGCCTCAAAGTTGAAAAAAATGATAAATACAATTGATAAGCGAATGAAGGCATGGTCTCCATGTACAAACGGGCACATGACAAACATAACATACATCAAATAGTATTGTTTTTATGTTTATTTCAGTTTTTTTAACCATAAGGTCAAGGATTAAGTGATTTTCCTTTTCAAAGAAGTAGTTGGTCTCGTACAGATGTCAAAATTTTGCAAAAATTTTATTCAAAGGTCCATCGATCCTATCAAAAATCATCAAAAAAATTTATATAGATATATATATATATATATATAAATATATATATATATATATATGTATTTATATATATATACATATGTTTATATATATATATATATACATATATATATATATATATATATATATATATATATGTATATATATATAAATATATATATATATATAAATATACATATACATATATATATGTGTATATTTATATATATATATATACATATATTTATATATATATATATATATATATACATATATATATTTATATATATATAAATATATATATATATATATATAACGCTAATATATATATATATACATATATATATATATATATATATATATATATATATATATATATATATATATATATATATATATATATATGTATATATATTAGCGTTGGATAACTAACGTCGCTTAGCTTAACAACTTAGCGTTGAGTTGCCTACGCTTCGCGTTAACTAGTGCTTCGTGTTGATTGACGCTACGCGTGAAATCACGCTTCGCGTTGAATCACTGACGCTTCGCATTCATTAACTAACGCTTCGTGTTGACCTAACGCTTCCTATTGACCAACGCTTCGCGTTGGGTGACTAACGGTTCGCTTTAGCTTACGTGATGCGACGGTTAACGCTTTGCGTTTACCAAGGCAATGGGTTGATTTACTAACGCTTTGCGTTGGCTGACTTATAGTTCACTTTAGCTTACGTTTCGAGTTGGTTCACGCTTTTCGTTGGTTACCGATTCGAGTTGAATCACGCTTCGCGATATCACTGGCGCTTCGCTTTGCATAACTAACGCTTTTCATTGGCCAACGTTTCACGTTGGCTGATTTACGGTTCGCTTTAGCTTTCGTTTCGCTGACCATCTGATCGCTTTTGCTTACGTTTCGCGTTGTCAAAACTTCCTATTGATTAACGCTTCTCATTGACCAACGCTTCGCGTTGGCTGACATACACCTCGCTTAAGCTTACAGTTCGCGTTGGTTTACGCTTTGCGTTGTTTAACAATTCGCGTGAAATCACGCTTCGTGATTCACCGACGCTTCGCTTTGAATAACTAACGCTTCTCATTAACCAACGCTTCGCGTTGGCTGACTTACGGTTCGCTTTATCTTTCGTTTCGCGTTGTTAAACGCTTTGTCTTTAACAAGCTCCGGGTTCCCGTTGATTAACGCATTGCGTTGTTTAACGATTAGCGTGAAATGACGCTAATCACCGACACTTTGCTTTGATTAACTAACGCTTCGCATTAACCAACGCTTCGCGTTGGCTGACTTACGGTTTGTTTTAGCTTACATCTCGTGTTTGTAAACGCTTTGCGTTTACCAACGCTTTGCGTTGATTAGCTAATGCTTTGCGTTGACATAACGCTTCCTATTCACTAGCGCTTCTCATTGACCAACGCTTCGCGTTGGCTGACTTACGCCTCGCTTTATTTTACGGGTCACATTGGTAAACGCCTTGCGTTAACCAACGCTATGCTAACGCTTCGCGTTGGCTATTTACTAACGCTTCGCGTTGGCTAACTTTTGGCTAGCTTATGATTACGTTTTGCGTTGGTTCAAGCTTGTCGTTGATTAACGATTCCGAACACTGACGCTTAGCTTTGGATAACTAACGCTTCTCATTGGCCAACGCTTCGCGTTGGCTGACTTACGGTTCACTTTAGCTTACGTTTCGAGTTAACCTAACACTTCATATAGACTAACGCTTTTCATTGACCAACGCTTCGCGTTGGCTGACTTACGGTTCGCTTTAGCTTTCGTTTCGCGTCGGTAAACGCTTTGCGTTGATTAACATAGCCGCTTCGCGAATCACCGGCGCTTCGCTTTGCCATCTAACGCTTCTCATTAACCAACGCTTCGCGTTGGCTGACCTACAGTTCACTTTAGCTTACGTTTCATGTTGGTTAGCTCTTTGCGTTTAACAACGCTTCGCGTTGACCTTACACTTCCTATTGACTAACGCTTCTAATTGACCAACGCTTCGCGTTGGCTAACTTAAGGCACGCTTAAGGTTACGCTTTGTGATGGTTAACGCTTTGCGTTGTTTAATGATTCGCGTGAAATCACGCTTCGCGAATCATGGACGCTTCGGATTTGAATAACTAACGCTTCTCATTAACCAACGCTTCGCGTTGGCCGACTAACGGTTTATTTTAGCTTACGTTTCGCGTCGGCTAACTCTTCACGTTGTATAACTCAAGCGTGCGTTCGCTTCGCGTTAACTATCGTTACGATTTGACTAATTTTTCACGCTTACTTTAATCATTAACGATTCGCGTGAAATCACGCTTCGCGTTGAATCAGCGACGATTCGTTGTCACGTAGTTCACGGCTTTGTGTTGACCTAACGCTTCCTATTGACAAGTGCTTCTCATTGACCAACACTTCGCGTTGGCTGACTTACGGCTCGCTTAATCTTACAGTTCGCGTAATGGTTAACGCTTTGCGTTGATTAACGATTCGCGTGAAATCACGCTTCGCGGATCACCGATGCTTCGCTTTGAATAACTAACGCTTTTCATTGACAAACGCTTCGCGTTATCTGACAAACGGCTAGCTTAAGCTTACGGTTCGCGTTGGTAAACGCTTTGCGTTGTTTAACGATTTGAATGAATACACGCTTCGCGAAACACCAACGCTTCGCTTTGAATAACTTACGTTTCTCATTAAGCAACGCTTTGCGTTGGCTGTACGGTTCGCTTTAGCTTTCGTTTCGCGTCGGTAAACGCTTTGCGTTTACCAACGCTTCGCGTTGATCTAACGCTTCATATTGACTAACGCTTCCCATTGCGCCAACGCGTCGCGTTGGCTGGTTTACGGGTCGCTTAATCTTACGGTTCGCCTTGGTTAACGCTTTGCGTTGTTTAATGATTCGCTTGAAATCATGCATCGCAAATCACGGACGCTTCGCTTTGAATAACTAATGCTTCTCATTAACCAACGCTTCGCGTTGGCAGATTTACAGTTTGTTTTAGCTTACGTTTGTCGTTTGTAAACGCTTTGCGTTGATTAACTAACACTTTGCGTTGACCTAACGCTTCCTATTGCCTAGCGCTTCTCACTGACCAACGCTTCGCGTTGGCTGATTTACGGCTCGCTTAATCTTACGGGTCACTTTGGTAAACGCCTTGCGTTAACCAACGTTATGCTAACGCTTCGCGTTGGCTAACTTTTGGCTAGCTTAAGATTACGTTTTGCGTTGGTTCAAGCTTTTCGTTGATTAACGATTCCGAACACTGACGCTTCGCTTTGGATAACTAACGCTTCTCATTGGCCAACGCTTCGCGTTGGCTGATTTACGGTTCACTTCAGCTTACGTTTCGAGTTAAACTAACACTTCCTATAGACTAACGCTTTTCATTGACCAACGCTTCGCGTTGGCTGACTTACGTTTCGCTTTAGCTTTCATTTCGCGTCGGTAAACGCTTCGCGTTGACCTAACGCTTCCTATTGACAAACGCTTCCCATTGCGCCAACGCGTCGCGTTGGCTGATTTACGGGTCGCTTAAGCTTACGGTTCGCCTTGGTTAACGCTTTGCGTTGGTTAATGATTCGCGTGAAATCACGCTTCGCAAATCACGAACGCTTCGCTTCGAATAACTAATGCTTCTCATTAACCAACGCTTCGCGTTGGCAGATTTACAGTTTGTTTAAGCCTACGTTTGGCGTTTGTAAACGCTTTGCGTTGATTAACTAACACTTTGCGTTGACCTAACGCTTCCTATTGACTAGCGCTTCTCATTGACCAACGCTTCGCGTTGGCTGATTTACGGCTCGCTTAATCTGACGGTCTGCGTTGGTTACCGCTCTGCGTTGATTAACGTTCGCGTGACGTCAAGCTTCGCCAATCACCGATGCTTCGCTTTGAATAACTAACGCTTCTCATTAACCAACGCTTCGCGTTGACTGACTTACGGATCGCTTTAGCTTACGTTTCGCGGTTAGCGCTTTGCGTTTACCAACGCTTTACGTTTACCAACGCTTTCCGTTGATTTACTAAAGCTTCGCGTTGACTAACTTTTCGCGTCGCCTAACGGCTCGTTTTAAACAACGCTTTGCGTTAACAGCCGCGTCGCGTTGATTTACTCAATTATATAACTCAATATTTAAATATAAAAAAATCGCAAGAACATTAATATAAATTTTTTTAAATGCAAGAACATTTTTACAGTCTCAAGAAAAATTATTAACACAAAACAAACATTTACAAATAATTCATATTTTATAAACATTGAATAGGCAGAAATATTCACAATTCAAACATTGATATACAACTCAGTATATACTGGGTATTCAAACAATTAACTCAGTTAGTTGTTACATTACTTGTTTTTTTTTAATTTTTAGTGCTTTTTTTCATAACAGATTTTCAGTTTTTTTTATACATTTTTTTTTTTTGTAAACATTTTTTTTTTGGGTCGGTTTTTTTTGTACAAAATTTTTTTGAAGTCGGTTTTTAAAAAAATTTTCTTATTTTCCCATTATGAATGAGTATACCCTTTCAAAAAAAAAAAAAATTCGCAGAAATCGGTTATCACATAAAATGAGGATTTTCCTCGATTTCCCGGGGATCCCCTCATCACAATGCGATTTGGTGCCAATGGGATCAATGGGAAACCAAACGCTTTAAAACAAAAACAAAAATTCAAAATCGGATCATAAAGGACGGAGTTCTGCAGTGACACACATAAAAAAATAAAATAAAAAAAAAACAAAAAATACAGACGAATTGAGAACCATCCTCCTTTTGAAGTCGGGTTAAAAAGGACAAAAATCCGGTTTGCTTTTATTATAGAACAAATACATAATATATACGTACACAGCACATAGAAATATTTACTATTCATATATACATATTTATGTAATCAAATAATTTTAAATTTTTATATTTCGAAAACAAAACGGTAAAATGCTATTTAAATAAAAAATTTAATTAATAAATATTTATCTTTACTCTCCTAGTTTTTTTTTTAAATTCTGTCGAATATTTTTTTTACTACAACAGATAATATTTGGGCGGGCATGAAGTTTACCATGCTTCTAATGAGAGAAACTGAGAGAGAGAGAATAAAATGGTCAACAATTCTAAAACTTTACTAGAAAACGTTATTTTTAGCCTGTGAAAAAAAATAAGCAAAATCTGTCGAAAGGTTGTTTCATGTTGGAACTTTTTAATTTTTGAAAATAAAACAAACACAAATTACGTTTTGCATTTTATCGTTTTTTCGAGAAAAAAAATGTTGGTATTGGTTTTGTAACGATGATGGAATTTCGGAAAAATATGTGATTTTTTACGAAATGGGGGAAAGAGGGCTTTGAGGGTAGTGGAAATACAAAAAGTGTAGTATCTCTAAAAAATAATTTCAACACGATTTCAATATTTTTCTGAATATAGTGTTAAACTTTCTACAAAAGATTTAAACCTCATCCTTTTTTGTGTGAGATCCCAGGCATTGGGATTTTACTAAAATCGATTTTAGTCAACCTGAAATATCTCAAAAAGACAATATTTCGTAGCATAATTCGTATATGGCATGAAAAATATCGTGAAAAAAGTATTTAGCCTACAAATACTTTTTAGTGTCGAATAGTATTTTAGCAATTATATAGCTTTTATCTACAACCAATTTCATTAACAGACGATTGGGTCGTCAAACTCATAGACGTCCGGCTCGTAGATACGTGGAGTTAAATGAGAAACATAAAGCATCCATTATCATGTCGAATGTTCTTACAGCCGTCCATTTCTAATGGGTAGCACGAAATCTTCTAGAAAATTCGTTTTCTAGGTCCTCCTACTAATCTAATTGTATTGATTTCGATGGGCGTGTTGATTTTAGGGTCAAGTCGGCCACGACTGATGCCGCTTTAGATAGATAGATACATCTTGGGGTCAAAAAAGTATTGCATTTCGATCTTATGGTCCATTGTGCACCCCCTTTTTATTTAGTCCGGCGAGATTCGCTTCCCTCATATGTTGGCAATTGCCAGGAGCTTGCTTATCAGGTCTTCATGAAGGTTCATATATTCAGGGTGAGATGCACTGAATATCCTGTATCTGCTGTAATCTAGAGGCTCGCAGTCAAAAATAATTTGGCTGGACATTTCTTCCTCCTCGCCACACAATCTGCACACAATGGACCCGTTATGGAGTCCCATTGTGTGCAGATGCTTCCGTAGGGTAGATTATCCGGTAATGAATCCGGTTGCATCCTGTTCAGCTTCAGTACATCGAGAGGTTAGCCACTTGGTTGTACTCGGGAAGCAGTACCGTCCCGAGCTCCTGCCGTGGTACTTTTTCCCAGTGATCACGTTGTTTGGCATTTGACCACTTGTTGAACACCTATTTACATGCAGTCCTTGGAATTCCGAAAACAGGCTCTGAATCAATGAAGGGTATTCCGACTCCCTACTTTGCTAAGGTATCTGCTTTTTCGTTTCCTGATGCCGCCTTTGTTATTACAGAGGCAATTAACAAAGAATTTTGTTGACAAAGTTAATGCGTTTTGTGTTCTCCACTTGTCAGACGTCTCAAGGAGGGTGTTGCGGACACATTCATAAAGGCAACATTCAAACAATTTGTACAGAAATGCTTTGGTAAACTTCTGTACAAAGTGTAGAATAACAGAAGATATTCACTAATGTATACTATCACTACATATTATAAAACAAACTCCTCCGCCGCGTCTGTCTGTCTGTTCGCGATAACCTCAAAAACTACTGCACCGATTTTCATGCTGTTTTCACCAATGGATAGAGTGGTTCTCGAGGAAGGTTTTAGTATATAAATTTTTGCGGGCGAAGCCGCGACGGGTAATGCTAGTTTCGAATAAAACCATGTAGCGTTTGCCAAATATTCTATTAAAATTAATGACTAAGGTCATATTTATATTGCAGCCAAAATTATTGTTACATCGTGTATATATTGGTTTGCAGTCGAAAATAAAATGCATGAAAATATAACATTCATTGGATAAACGAATAAATTGAATTGGGATTTAAATTTTGAAATGAACTTGATTCAACCCGAATTTTTATTTTATTTTACTCAGAAATGTCATTGACAAGTTAGACAGTATTAAATGTCAATTGTATTGAGCATTACCTAATGTGTGTAACAAATCAGTTTATGGAGGATCAGTTTTTGTCTTTAAATTTCCTCTTAAAATGTCGCTGACGGAGACATGCATGGTCCAATTTTAACCATTCTGGAAAAATCCTCCAGACAGTAGTTCTGTTGGCTTCTGCCTCTCCATGAGCTGTTCGAGGTAGACATAATCTTCTAAACTGCAATAAAGATTATTAAAATAATCAAAGAGAACTCTAGGTTTTTTGAAATTACATTTCAAATTTTGCCCCAATTCCTAGAACATTTATTTGTATTTTATAAATGCGTATTTCGACTACAAGGCAGTCACATCAGTATGAATTAGCTAATCGTAACTATCTCTGGGTTGCTAATTTGGTGCTTGTCTCACAATGATATTAAAAAAGTTTTGTATTTTATATGATTTGACTGAGGATATGATTTGACCTGACGGATTATTTGAGTTGACTGACTAAAGGATTAGGTGTGTGAAGAACCCCACCCATTTATTGACGGTATCCTTTTGTGACTATGCGGTGTTATTTTTGTCACTAGAGTGTTGTCACCTAAGCAAAAAATTTCAAATATATGTACAATTATTGTTATTTTTGGAGGCGGTGTCCAAAAGTTATGTGAATTTCTCTATGCTGACACCGCCTCCAAAAATAACAATAATTGTACATATATATTTAAAAATTTTTGCTTTGGTGAACTAAAATTGGCACAAGAATATGCAATTATTTTTTTACTTTTTAGTGCATTGTTTGTTATAGAATATTTGATTTTTGAAGTCGGGTTTCCATTTTGTCTAAATATGGTTTATTTTAAATTCGATTTGTCAATTTTGTGGTTGTTCTCAATAACGTGCGCAGCTTTATACGATTTATCGGTTTTCCCAAATTTCACATGAGCAGATGTTCTTTGATTCGAGTTCCGATTTAGCGACGACTTTGACCAACATAAATTTTTTCGAGCAGTTACGTTTAGCTAATTTATATTGATGATAACTACATTGTAGTCTAAATACGTATTTATAAAGTACAAATAAATGTTCTAGGAATTGGGGCATAATTTGAAATGTAAAATGACCAACATAAATTTTTTCGAACAGTTACGTTTAGCTAATTTATATTGATGATAACTACATTGTAGTCTAAATACGTATTTGTAAAGTACAAATAAATATTCTAGGAATTGGGGCAAAATTTGAAATGTAATTTCTAAACTGCAGTTTTTAGCGAATTTCCTCCAAAGGAAAAATTCTTCAAATGTCAATCATCCTACCTATTAGATGTTGAAAATCACTATCGCTAAAATTTGTATATATGTATATATATATATATATATATACATATATAAATATGTATATATATATATATATATATGTATATATATTTATATATATATATATATATATATACATATTTATATATATATATATATATATACATATTTATATATATATATATAAATATATATACATATATATATATATATATATATACATATTTATATATGTATATATATATATATATATATACATATATACAAATTTTAGCGATAGTGATTTTCAACATCTAATAGGTAGGATGATTGACATTTGAAGAATTTTTCCTTTGGAGGAAATTCGCTAAATACTGCAGTTTAGAAATTACATTTCAAATTTAGCCCCAAACTGCAGTTTTTAGCGAATTTCCTCCAAAGGAAAAATTCTTCAAATGTCAATCATCCTACCTATTAGATGTTGAAAATCACTATCGCTAAAATTTGTATATATGTATATATATATATATATACATATATAAATATGTATATATATATATATATATATGTATATATATTTATATATATATATATATACATATTTATATATATATATATATATATATATATATATACATATATATATATATATATATATATATAAATATATATACATATATATATATATATATACATATTTATATATGTATATATATATATATATATATATATACATATATACAAATTTTAGCGATAGTGATTTTCAACATCTAATAGGTAGGATGATTGACATTTGAAGAATTTTTCCTATATATATATATATATTTATATTTTTCCTATATATATATATATATATATATATATGTATATATATTTATATATATATATATATATATATATATATATATATACATATACATATGTTTTTTTTTTTAATGTCTGCGGACTCTCTAGTGGTCACAGTTTTATTCCGATTGGAATGAAATTAGGTATTTGAGTCGCTTTTGGTATTCTAAAGGTCAAGTTCGTTAATGGGTAAAATCGTACGAGGGGAAAGGGGGTTTAGAGGGAGGGAAAAACACAAAATTTGGCTAGCTCCTTTAATATTTGGGAAATCGAAAAATTTATCAGGAGTTAAGTTGTAGGTACTAAGTTTTACTGTAATTTTGTCTTTTAATCTTATCATTTTTCCGTTTCACTAATATTTACAGAAATATTTACAATTAAAGATTGAAAGTTAAAATTCTAAATATCTCTATGATGTTTGTCTATAAATATCTATTAGTTTGAGAAAAATGATCAAGTAATGAATTGTAGCAAACTTGATTTTCTACAACTTTAGTCCTTATACATTTTTCGATTATTCTAATATTAAGATAGATATTTAATATTTTGTGTTTGTTTGACACGAATACATAAAATATATTTAATTGTAAAAAATTTTGATTGTCGTTTCCATAGTAACTATAAACTATAATCTTTTTATCGTTTTTTTTGGGCTATTAATAAATTTAATTTTAGCAAATACTAAAGTCATATCAGATATTATATTTCATTTTGATCACACTAAAATTATGACCGCTAGAGAGTGATTTATGTATTCTAAGGAAATTCGCTAAGTTGACGCAGCTCCAGTGTAACGAATTTTTATGTCCATTCAATACTTTTTGTATAAAAATGAATGTTTGTTTGTCTGATTACGATAAAACTTTTCGGAGTTCATTTGAAATGATTTTTGCAAAAAAAAAACATACTTACCTCTCCCTGATAGGGGGTAAGGCATGGCATTAGTGAACTCGAAGCGTTAGAGAACGCGAAGCGTTAGTTAGCAGGAATCGTTAGTTTACGCGAAGCGTGACTTAAAGCGCGAGGCGTTGCAACACATGCTGCGTGCAGCTAGTGTCATATACAATAGTTATTTCGGTATTTTGATTCGACATGTATTTCTATCGATATTCTAAAATGGTTACATTTTGTGCCCATCTGTATATATCTATACAAGACGGAAGATAAGTGTCTTAATAAAATTTGCTACAAACCTGTGTCCGTTATACTATCTATCATATAAAAAATGCAGCATAATATCTATTTGAGGCGACAAGTCATCGTATTATTTATTAACCTTTACTGTGTAAAATATTACCCAATATCATAATATAATTTTGTGGTAGATTTTAAATCATCATCGCATTGTTCTTCACTCACTTCACACTGCTTTGATACAATAATTGATTGACAGGCAACCAGTGATAATGTTGTACATTACCATGAAATATTTAAAACGTTATTTGACATTTGATGAATGACAGTTATGGCTGATATACGATATACGAGTATATCTCACACTTTCTGTACTTAATACAATTTTAATCGAATTTATAATTCAGTTATTATAGAACAGTACACACTTTTGTTGTGTTTTATGCTAGTCATTATGAAACTGAAATTTCAAATTCGTCCCAATATCTAGATCAGTTTTTAGCGAATTTCCTGAAAGGAAATAGAGCTATTGGTCCCGTACCGAAGTCAAAATTTCGCAAAAATTTCTTCAAATGTCCATCGATCCTAGTTAGTAGATGTCAAAAATCACCATCTGTAAAATTTATATATATATATATCTATGGACATATATATATATATATATATATATATATATATATATATATATATATATATATATATATATATATATATGTCTGTAATCACTCTAGCGGTCACAGTTTTCATTTTATCGGAATGAGATTTGGTATTTGAGGCGCTTTTGATATTCAAAAGGTCAAGTTCGTTAATGGGTAAAATCGAACAAGGGGAAAGGGGGGTTTAGAGGGAGGGGGAAACACTAAATTTGACATATCTCCCTTAATATTCGAAAAATCGAAAAATTTATAAGAATTAAAGTTGTAGGTACTAAGTGTTACTGCAATTTTGTTTCTTATCATTTTTTCTGTTACCCTAATATTTACAGAAATATTGAAGATTGAAAATTAAATTCCTCAATATCTCTGTACACATTAGAGTTTGAGCAAAAATGATAAGGTGATGAATTGTAGCAAACATGATTTTCTACAACTTTATTTCTTACGCATTTTTCGATTGTTCTAATATTAAGAGAGATATTTTATATTTTGTGTTTTCTTCTTTCCTTATGCCCCCATTTCCCCTTGACGTATATCATTTATTAATAAAATTGGCCATGCAAATACTAAAGACATAAACGACATTTCATTTTGATCAGACTAAAATTGTGACCGCTAGAAAGTGATTAATGTATTTTAAGGAAATTCGCTAAGTTGAAGCAGCTCCTGCGTAACGAATTTTTTTTGTATTATAAATACGTTTTTCGACTACAAAGTAGTCATCATCAGTATACAGTAGCTAGTCGTAATTTACTCTTTGGCAATTAGAAATAGATAGAAAATAGAGATAGACAAAAATAAAATAAATCTAGAGCACGGTAGTGCGTAATACCGAGTTTAAGGGACACATTTGGACTTCTCACTGCAGTGCCATTACTTATGGAAATATCAAAAGATGATCTGACCCCGAAATATCTTCTAAACGAAAATTATAACGGAATTATAACAAATCGTTTTTTCAATGATCGTTAACGAATAAACCTTTAAAAAGTTATTTCACTTCTAAAACGCAAAATTCGCGGTTACGCCTTAAAAACTTAAGTATGATCCATCATAATTCTACGCTACTTCCAGATATCCTGTAAAGTTGATATTTGGCATACAGGTAGATCTAGTACCCAAACCGACGGAAAAATTGGGAAAACTGGAAATTTCTATCGGAAAAAAGAAAATTTTTACAATTTTCGTTTTAATTAAAATAACATTATGAAGTATATATCCATCTGATTCGTTGATATGCATAACGCCTCTTTTCTGATTGGTTGGATATTTACTATATAAATGAATTTTGTTCGTTATTACGCGAAGCATAACAAAATGCGTTGCGTTTTGTGCGAAGCCTTCGGCTTCGTAAATTTAAGCCTATCATAAAGGATTGATATCCGACAAAAAACTTAAATGTAAGAAAGGGCCGAGTTTTCGGGAAAATCCTTAATGTAATAGTTTCTTCTGAAAAAAGTATTTACTAAAAAATTTAATGAGGGGTAAATTGATTAAATGTAAGAAAAAATTTGGTTGACATTTATTTCGTAAGTTTTCCCGTGTATGTTTTTAAAATTTTATATAATGCGGCAAGTTATTTTTTCTGATGATTTCAAATATTTTATAACTTGCCGCGTTATAAAATTTTAAAAACATACTAAGGGAAAACTTACAAAATAAATTTCAACCAAATTTTGTCTTACATTTAATCAATTTACCCCTCATTAAATTTTTTAGTAAATAGTTTACCGAGCTATTTACTTTGTAAGTAGCTCGGTCCTTACTCTCATATCAATACTTTTTAAGAAGGCACTAAGGCCCGGCTCTTAAATGGAATATCATCACTTTTTAAAGAGCAACTATTATATGAAGTCTAGAGCTATTTACTTTGTAAATAGCTCGGTCCTTTCTTCTATATCATCACTTTTTACGAAGCAACTATTATACGAAGTCTGGAGCTATTTACTTTGTAAATAGTTCGGTCCTTACTCTCATATCATCATTTTTTAAGAAGGAACTGTTACATTAAGGATTTTCCCGATAATCGAATGGTCACTTTTAAAATAAAATTGAACAGTTTTGGTTCTTTGTTATGTGCTGAGTCTTTCCATCATAAATTTCCCAAGATTTCCAAAGTTAATTCTAAAAAACATATAAAAAAATACGTTAACAAAAAATTTATTCACTAATTAAATCATAACGTTACTTATGCGCCACCCTTTATTATTTGTCAATAAATTAAAAGTATAAAAAAATGATGTTTTGAACTATCAAAATTTAAAAAAAAAAAAATTCGTCTATTTCACCCCCATCAGAAAGCGATTTTAGCACGTCTACGCTGTCTACGGAACATATCTTCCAAATTTCATGTTTATAACCTCAACTTTATCTGAGTGTATATCATAACTTCTTACTTATTTTTTTTATACGCTTTTTATTAGTTTCACCTCTATGTATGTGTGTATGTATGTATGTAACCGACCCTTTTGGGCTCGATTTTCTCCTACTTTGAATGATCAGATTTAATTCAAATTTTGCACACCTGTCATAGACCGATGATAATGCAATAATTCGATTAAAATATCCGATTATCCTGATTAGATTAGCCAGGATTTATCAATTTCCCAGATATGTTACTGACTTAAAAAAAAAAATGTGTGTGTGTGTGCAAGTCACACACGGTTGAAGTGAAACTTCTGAAAAGTCCCTGATTAAAAATACTTATTGAAATTATTGAAAAAATAAATAATAGTTTAAAAAATTTTAGTCTAAAAAACACGCTTTTATAGAAAATTCAACTAAAAAATGAAAAATTAATAATAGTTTAAAAAAACTAAAAAAACACGCTTTTATAGAAAAATCCAACTAAAAAATAGAAAATAAAATTTAATAAATTTGGATTAAGAAAAGTGTAAATAAGAAACAAATGTATATTAATGGAATAACTATTGACACTATGCACCCCACGCTTTTTTCCATTAATATACATTTGTTTCTTATTTATACTTTTCTTAATCCAAATTTATTTAATTTAATTTTCTATTTTTTAGTTGGATTTTCTATAAAAGCGTGTTTTTTTAGTTTTTTTAAACTATTATTTATTTATTTTTTTCACTTTAAAAAAAAATTGTTTCATTTTAAGAATGGTGATAGAAGAGCTTTTGAAACACAAAATTTTAAAATTGATACAAATCATTTAAGTGTTAATTGTAATAGTGCTTTAATTGCTAACATAATTATTCGCCAATTTTAATAAAAAATTTTTTTTGTTATTTTCAGGTATGGAAATAAAATAGGAAATAGTAAAAATTGTAATACATGTTGGTAAGCTTTAATAAATAATAATGGTTTTCTTACAAACTCTTACAAAACTTATAATGGACTTTTTCGTGTTAATGTTCATAAACATTTTAATTTGAAAACCACGTTTACAAACTGTTAAACGTTTTATTTACTCTTTTAATTAGTTTTTATTCTAACTCTGCATTTATTCCCAATTAATTTATACATTAATTAAATGAGTTTTAATCTTCAAATGAATTTTTATGAATTTTATTAATCGTTACACCAAAAAAAAATGGGAAAAAAATCGTTTCGCAGGAGTTGCGGAGTTGCAAATTTCCTTAGAATACATAAAGTGGTCTCAATTTTAGTCTGATCAAATTGAAATATCTCAGAATAAATACATCACTTCTCTTTTGGAAATAGATCTTAATTAACTTTTATCTTAGGTGGCACAGAGACACATGTATAAATAAATATGTTTTTGTATCTGATTTTGTATCTGCTTTTGGTATTTCAAAGATCTTTAGAGAAAGAAGAAAACCCAATATATGCAAAATAGTTCTATTAAATTGCAAATATTTCTGTAAATACTAGATTTATAAAATTTAGATTATGGTTAAATAATGAATAGGGAATATGCATGAACATTTTTTTTCACATTTATTTTCAGAATATGAAAATACTGTTAATACTGTAATAATATTTAAAAACGAAATTAAAATCCGACAAATATGAAGGAAAAATACTAAAAACGGAGTTTTACGAGTATTTTAAATGGTGAAAGTGTAATATGACGTCACATAACATATCAAGAAGGCTATCACCCTCTTTGTCTAATCGGGAATTTCAATCATTCATATCTGGCTTATTTTTAAAGTTATTTAAAAAGTAATTTTACCTTGATATTTGTCAAGTAAACATGCTTCAATTCTAGTTAAAAAAAATTTTCATGCATATTACCTATTGTAGTTAAAAGTGATTTACTACAACTTTTTCCATTTTATTAGTATTAAGAAAGACATTCAAGTTTGTATTTTCCCCTCTCTTACAGCTTCCTCCTGATCCGATTTTGCCCGTTAACGAGCTTAGCCTTTCAAATAGATAAAGCACGTCAGATACTAAATTTCATTGCGATCAACCTATCATTGTAGCCTCCAGAGCGCTTACAGCCACATATATACATATATATATATATATATATATATATATATATATATATATATATATATATATATGTATATATATATATATATATATATATATGCTTGTTTCCACTATTAACAGGAGTTAATGTAGAACATTTTTGACATTTTATTGAGAACATAGAATTCTAGTGTTCCCCGACAATATTTTTGATAAAATATCTTTTAGGTACACACAGCACAGTAGATTATGTTTTTCATCAGCTTATCTATTTTAACTATTCGGATACCTTTTCATTTAACAATACTTTTTTTGCATATTTTTTTGCTTCAGTCATTTCCGCAACAACTTTAAATTGTTTATCAAGTGTTTTTGGTTTTATTAATCATCCCTTATAATGTACACTTACAAATGCCATAAAAGTTGATGTAATTTAAAAAATTTTTTTAGTTGATGAATGAAGCACATTCATTCGATTTTCGGGAAAAAAATTTCGAATAAAAGTTGTGACTCTATTTATAATGAACACCTTTTGGCACAATAAGGCACAAATTTATATATATATATATATATATATATATATATATATATATATGTATATATAGAAATCGATTTATGCATGTATGTTCCCTATCGACTCCAAAACGGGTGGATCGATTTGATGCAATCTTTAGATTAGCCCAGGGAATCCTGTTAAGTTTGGTAGCGATCGGAAAAAAATTGTGGTTTTTGTTTTTAGGCAATTTTGTGTTAAATTTTCAATTATAGTATACTATATACACGGGTTGTACTATTTGCTGTTGCGTAAAGTTTTTGCATTGATGTAATAAAATTTCAAAATCATGGTATACTAAACATCTTTTTTCCACAGAACACATATAATAATGTATTAGTTAAATTTAGACCATGTTTTTATAGATGATCGTTTTTTAAATAATAATATGAAGCCTACTAATCTCTATTTAAAAATAAAATTAAAAAAATCTTAATCTTATCCATATTTAATATTGATATGAAAAAATTAACTCCTACACCAGGAATCGAATCTCGGACCTCTCGATTTCTAGCCCAGCGTTACACCGTTTCACCAAGGATGACTCTTATCCATTTCATTGATACCATTGACTTAATACGATGGGTTTGGTGATTCATTTAGAATGTATAATATATCATCAGCTGTCAAATAATGTCAATATAGTTTTAATAGAACATTATAAGAGGAGGTTCAATGGGCTTTCTAATATGGAGATTCAGTCAAAGTGGTGGTAAATATTACTGCTTTATATACAGATTGTTTATAAACATGTGTGATTTTATGGAATCAACTATACTCTTTTATGATATTTTATTTTGTTTTTAGTTTCTTTTGCTTCTGTAATGCTGAAGTTAGCCAAAATGTAACAATCGAATGTTTGTAATAATATTGATGTGAAAAATATTTAATAAATCTGAATAATCTGTCTTGATAAGCTGATAAAGTTATAGAAAAATCAATGCTAGTAAGGAACAATTACGTTAAAGGGTTTTTCTTGTTTAATATGTTTTAGTTTAGCACCTAAATATGATAAAATCACAAAGTGCTGCTAAATTCCGGGATGCATTTTTAGATCTATTAAAAAAATCACTTTTTTCAGTTTTTTCAAAATAACTTAAAAACAAAGCAAAAGTCCTATCCTCTATTTATAAATTTGAATTTATTAATATTATAAATATTATTTATTTATTAATATTTCATATCATAAAATTATTTTACCCCGCATATGTATTTATTATACATAATAAAAAATAATATGTATTATACATAATAAATAAATCTGGGTACCTATTATGAATTTAAGATTTTTCAAAGAATACTTTTTTGTAGACAATGAAATTTTTTGAGAATGCAATTTGTTTTATACATTATTTATTTTATTTACGCTATTTTTTATACTGTTAATAAAAGTAATCTATTCTAAAAGTATGCTATTATTATTATCAAACAATATCAAATTAGTTTTTGATTATTAAAAAAATAAGTTTATTCGCTAAAAACCCCGAAAAATGAAATTTTAATTCGGATACTTCAAAAAATGACAAAAATGGTCAATTTCAAATAGCCGCCATAGGTCGTACAGAAGTCTACCGACGCCATTTTCTTTGTTTTTTCAAGTATTTCATTTTCTCGTACGGTTCATATATATCTAAAAGGCTTCTTTAAAAGGTTACAAACGATTTAGTAAAGATTCTCTATCTGACGTGTATCTTGGCAGAGAAGGAAATCGAGAGGTTGAAAAAGACCCAAAGGCTTTGATCTCCCATACAACTGCTTCCGATTCGACTAAATTTCATTGTTTTAAGTGTAAGTCAAAAATTGAAAAATATTATAACAATAATAATTATAACAATAATTACAACAATAATGATGATAGCAATAACAATAATTACAACAACAACAATATGTATTCCCACTTTATGTAAAATTTAACCATTTAGAAATAAGTAACAAATTACCAACCCTCCCCCCTCCCAGCCAGCTTTATCATTGGCAACTTTTCTGTATCCAGTGTCATCAAATTCCCATGACACTATACCCCCTGCTAAGAAAAAATAATTAAATCAAGTAAATAATTGTTTATTAGTTCTCCGATATGAATAGTTTAGGCAAATTATTCGGAATTTCCTAAAATCTAATTCTAAAATCTAAACTAAAGCTACATCATCAAAAAATTTACAAGCGGTAAATGTAAGGATAAAATAACTAATTTTTTTGCAGTAAGTCCCCAGTTATACACGAGAAAAAACAGTTACTAAAGAATGGGAAACATAGAGGTGATGTCCGATGGAAGGTAATGGCAACCCACCATCGTATAGTGCCCAGGACGACCACGATTACGAATAAGGACGACGATTTATACTACAACAATATGATACAATTACATAAAAATAAAGATATACGGATAGCTACTTGGAACGTAAGAAGTCTTCACCAAAGCGGAAAATTAGACAATTTGCTACAGGAATTAGATGAATACAAGGTTGACATTGCTGGGATTAGTGAAGTGAGATGGACATCGACCGGTATAGTTCAGAAAAATAATTATACTGTCATATATTCGGGGGGCACAAGCCATAATAACGGAGTAGCTATCATATTAAATAATAAATTAAAAAAGAAAATAATAGGCACAATATATGAGTCTGAAAGAATTATTATGGTTAAAATGGACACCAAACCGACAGCAACAAACATAATACAGATATATGCACCAACATCTGACAGCTCCGAACAGCAGTGTGAAGAGTTTTATAACCGTTTGGAAAATATACTTGCTTTAACTAAAAGTCGAGAATGCACAATTATAATGGGAGACTTTAACGCAAAAGTGGGAAGCAATGAAGAATAACCCGCCATTGGCCCATTTGGACTTGGGAAAAGAAACTCAAGAGGAGATACTTTAGCCGAATTTGCAAACAGTCATAGACTCATCATCACCAATACATGGTTTAAGCAACCCGCCAGAAGATTGTATACTTGGAAGGCACCTGGAGATACGACTGACAAAATAATTAGAAATCAAATTGATTATATATTAATTAATGAGAGATACAGGAACGCAATTAAAAATGTTAAAACTTTTCCCGGTGCTGATATCAACTCCGATCACGTACTCTTATTAGCGAATATGGAAATAAGATTAAAAGTTTTCGAGAAAATAAATAAGAAAGAAGATGAAATCATAAATATGAAAAAATTAGAAAACGAATACTTTAAGAAAATATTTCAAGAAAAATTCGAGGAAAACTATGAAATTGCGACAAAAGAGTCCAGTGAATTAAACATAGATAGCGAAACTGATAACTTTATTCAGGCAATTAAAACAGCTGCAAAGGTGGCATTGAAAAATGAGGAAAAAATCGAAGTAAATAAGGGCTGGATGACAGAAAATATACTTAGTTTAATGAAAGAAAGAAAAACTCTTAAGGACAATCCAACACAATATAAATTAAAAAATAAACAAATAATAGCAGCGATAAAAGTAGCGAAGCAGCTATGGATGGAAAATAAATGTAAAAATATTGAATTGTACGAACGATTAAATGACCCAGGTAAATTACATAAAGAAATAAAGAATATGTGCGGAATATATCGTAATAAAAAATGTGCAAACCTAAAAAGTAAAGACGGAAAATTACTGGTAACTAAAACAGAAATAATAAATAGATGGGAGGAATATATTACAGAACTATTTTGTGACGAAACCCGTAATCCAGTGAATAATGATTGTAAAGAAGACTCATCGAATTTTCCGATATTATTAGCAGAAGTAGAAGCAGCAATCAAAGAAATTGGTGATGGTAAAGCATGTGGAGAGGATGGAATCTTTGCAGAGTATCTAAAAAATCTTAATGCGTATGGGATAAATAAATTATGGAAACTATGCAATAAAATATATACAGAGGAAAAAATTCCGATCATTTTAAGTAAGTCGACCTTTATCCTGCTTCCAAAAAAAGTAAGCTCCAGTGATTGTACGGATTACAGATCGATCAGTTTAATGAGTCATATTATAAAAATTTTCTTAAAAATCATACGAAGAAGAATCCAGACGGCTATACAGAATGAGATAGGGCCTACACAAATGGGTTTCAGGAAAGGAATGGGCACACGGGAAGCAATTATCAGTCTAAACCTCCTAATTGAACGGGCAATAGAAAATAATTTGCGTGTGTACTGTTGTTTCATTGATTATGAAAAGGCGTTCGATAGTATCTCACATAATAAACTGTTCGATATACTGGAATGTTTAGATATTGAAAAGAAAATAATAAGAATTTAAAAAAATCTGTATTGGAATCAAGAGGTAACGGTTAAGACCTACTACGGAAATACTTCTAATATAACCGTGGAGAAGGGTGTAAGACAAGGATGTGTTTTGTCTCCACTATTGTTCAACATTTATGCCGAAAAAGTGATAGAAGAAGCTTTAAGTGAACATAACATTGGTGTAAAAATTAATGGAGAAATAATGAATAATCTAAAATATGCAGACGATACAGTACTGCTAGCATCAAGTGAAAGTGATTTACAAACTATCGTGGACAAAATAACCATAGTAAGTGAACAATATGGATTAAAAATCAATATCAAAAAAACGGTGTGCATGATATTCAGTAAAGAGTCTGTTCAACCTACACTTAATATAAAATGTAATGGCATAAAATTAAAACAAGTTAACCAAATGAACTATTTAGGAAAACTATACACCTGTAACAATGACCAAATAAGTGAAATTAAAAAACGTATAGCTGTCGCTAAAAATAATTTTGTAAAACTTAAGGCTTATTTAACTAACAGAAAATTGTGTTTTAATTATCGGTTTAAAATGTTAAGGTGCTATGTGTGGTCCGCACTACTATATTTGAGCGAAACTTGGACATTGAAAAGTGTATGTGAAGCCAGACTGAATGCATTTGAAACGTGGTGCATCAGAAGAATGCTAAAAATAAAGTGGACGGAGAAATTAAGTAACGTTGAAGTATTCCGTAAAGTTAATTATGAAAGATGTTTAGTTAAATTAATTAAAAAGAGAATATTGGGATACTTCGGACATATATACAGAGGAAATAGATACGAACTTCAGAGACTAATTATGTGCGGTAAAATGGATGGCTTTGCATCAAGGGGCAGAAAACGGATCACTCTCGAATAAAAAAAAATATTCAAACATTAAATCGTTCTACAATTTAAAGTCGGCCGCAATGGACAGAATTCGATGGGATCGAGTGGTCTCCAAAATCCTGTAATAGGATATGGAACTTCATGATGATGATGAAATGTAAAAGATCAAAAGATTTATATTTTATAATTTATATAACATTTATATTTTATTCATACCCAAATATATTAAAAAGGTACATTTTATGCCCCAAAGTACCAGCCCGAAATTCCAGTGTATGTATTCAATGTATTGTATGTATTGTATACTTTGAATAATAGTGACCATAAAAAACAGTTGGTATTATTATATTTTTTTCAGAAAATGTTTTAATTAAAAAAAGAAAATAATAATAATTGGTAGGGATACCCTATTTTTACTCTATCTCTCTTCCTACCTCTCACTCAGAGCTGAGTGCAGTCAAGGTCTGCCTACCTATGTTTTATACCATATAGTTTAACACAATTATAAAACGATATTAACCAATATCCTTCAGTCATTAACAAAATGGTTTTAGTACTACGCTAATCGATTATATTACTCTGAATGCATACAGTATAGTATATGATAGATAATTAATAATAGAGACCCTACTTTACCTAACTACAAAAAAGGGGTTTAGGGTGTGTATATGTATGGAGAGATCTATTTATGTCCTTATATTTTCATAACGGCGTGACATATTGTGGTGAACAGATGAAGTTTGATTGGTCTTAACGCAGTGTACAGATTAGGTTTGATAAAATTTATTAACGTCCTGTCACTTGTATATGACATGCATATGACATGTATACGACTTGTATATGGCGTGTCTATCAATGTATATGACAACATATTTATCAATCAAAAATTTCACTAGCCAAAAAAACAACTAAATTTAAGGTAGTAAGTATGGTTATCGAAATCTACAGTAGTTAACACCCCCTTTGTTTTTTAATTGAAAAATTATAGTTAAATGTACATTTAAAAAAAACAGAACTTTTCTTCGCATCGTTTTAGAGACATTATTAATAAACAAATAATGTAACATCTAACTGAGCTAATTGTTTGAAAACCCAGTATATACTGAGTTTGTATATCAATGTTTGAACAATTCTTCAAATTCAAAGTTTATAAGATATACATTTTTTTTCTGCGATCAATATTCTCAAGCGTTACAAAGTCGGAACTAAACAAATATACTGGGTATAAAAATTCGTTACGCAAGAGTTGCGTCAACTTAGTGAATTTTCTCAGAATAAATACATCAAATCTCCTGGAAATAGTTATTATTTAACTTACATATCTTATAAATGTTCATGGCGATCTGTGACAGCTAAAGTGGTTATAGACAAATATATAAATAAAAATATGTTTTCGTATCTGAAAACACAAAAATTCGCTAAAAATAGAGAGATATTATTAATATAAAATTATGTGGGCTCTTATAAGTGTCTTTATTCATAAATGTTGGAAATTGATGATTTGTAAAAAATCGACACATTTCATTGACCCCAGTTAGATAGTTTTTAATTAATTTTTAATATTGAAATTTGGATTCTGTCTTTTTTGTTAATCGGAAACCATGTTCACTAGGGAGAAAATGACGCTCGCCAAAATTGAATTATAATTAAATTCACAAGATTATATATAAAAAACTTGTGTTATTTTCAATGATGCGCGGCAATGTATCTAAATTTTCATATTAGTTACACAGATTTATTTATAATATATAATAATAAATAAATGTATAATACATATGTAGAGAAAAATAATTTTAGGATATGAAATATTAATTAATCAATAATATTTATAAATTCAAATTTTAAGCAATAAATAAAAAAGGCGCGCAAAAGTAGTAGTTCAAGGAACAACTTTAATGCTAGTCAAACAAGTTTTTATAAATTGTACTATTATAATTATTTAATTATAATACATTAATTTTCAACAATAAAGTAGTATAATTATCTTCATTTATTTTTGTTTAATCAGTTGTAAAAACAAAAAAAAAGAAGATATTCTTTGACCTCGGAAAAGACTGACCCACTATTTTAAGAAATGTATATTGTGATTCTAGTCTAAGATCCGTCATTAGAAAAATTTACCCTCATCTGTTAATTGAATGAAATAATGTTTAAAAGGCAGATAACAATATTATAAATGTATGAGTGCAATGTCTACCACCGTAGTCCTGCTGGCTATTAATATTAATTTATTAATATGATTTTCTCTCTCTCTGCGTAGAACATATTTTTTGAAAATTTTCTTACTTAAAAATGTTTTTATATAGGCTGCAAATAATTTAATTATATATATATTATATTTATTATATAAAATATATTTTATAATATCACAGTAATAAAATTTGCAAAAAATATGTTCTACGTAGAGAGAGAGACAATTATATTTGTTCGAGCAACAAACAAAGACACTATATCTTATTAATTAATTAATTAATGTTAATAGCCAGCAGGACTACGGTAGCAGACATTGCACTCATACATTTATAATATTGTTATCTGCCATTTAAACATTATTTCATTCAATTAACAGATGAGAGTAGATTTTTCTAATGCCGGATCTTAGACCATTCGGTTCCACTGTATGATAACAATGACTACATTCCAAAAAATATACCATTTATACCTTCAATTTCGATTGCTTTCTCTTCAGAAGGCTAGTAACGACACCAGAAGGGTAGTGAAAGCCTAGTGGCAACCATTATTGGACGTGTCTTTAAAGATATTGACCGCCAGTAGAGCGCTAGACTTCTGTTATCACACATACTTTATTGCACTCATGACGTCCACACAAATCTGCTTACTGGCTGTCAAATAAAGGAAGCCATTACTCTCTTCGTGTGTAGAAAGGTAGATAGATCCAGAGCACGACAGTGCGACAGGCCGAGTTTAAGGGGCATTTGGCCTTCTCACTTACAGTGCTATTATACTTATCGATAGATTGTAGACGCTGTCCTGGACGCGACACACTTCGACCATAAGATCCATTGTGATGCCTAAGGATGTAAAGATGTGAGTGGAGGACAGGGAATTTTGTGTGTAGGCTAGGAATTGGCAGGATCTGACATTGATAGGAACTATGCTGATACTCACCTGGAGTTCGTGAAGGAACTCAGAAACCCTTAACAAATATAGCCGGTTACTTCGTTCTTTTCCATGCGCCGACAGTTTAGTCATTTAACCGCCCCCTTTTTTTTTAATAATTGACAAACGCCTTTACAAGTGTGGCTTCTTGTCTGGTTCTCTTCGTGTGTAACTCTACACTCCGACCATTTCATTGGCTGCCTCTTCTATCCGCCACAACTCTCCTTGTGTGTAGGGTATACAGCTTGTATTTCAAATTCACTCAATCTGGAAACAAAGTATAGTGTATCTATCTGCTGTCTATATGCAGTGTACTATGATATGGTGTACTTTGTTACACTTAAATTGTATTGCTATTGTTAAATAATGTGTATCTATCACGGTCTATATGCAGTGTATTATGATATGGTATACTTTGTTAGCCTTAAATTGTATTTCTATTAAAATAAAATGTCTTAGATCAGTGTTTGGTGGGGACAAAGAACATTATATCATGATATACTGTGCATAGACAGCGATAGATATGCTATATATTGTTTTCAGATTTTAAAATACTAGCTGTGTATTAGTATACTGACTTATTCGTATTTTGACAAAAATATATACAGAGAACAAAAGTTATTTACATTTTAAAAATAAAAGACAAATCAGATTTAAGTTGTATAAAGTGAATAAATTACATGTTACACCACTATACACACAATTGTACCTGAATTGGTAAAGTGCTTAAAACGTAAATTAGAGGTCCGTGATTCGAATCCCTACATATGTGTGATTTGTTTCACTTTGATTATAATATAAATGCAAAGAACGCCATGTAAATGTTTATGAAGTATATTCTTATCATTTAAGGAAAAAACACGTTCGCTTATACAAACATTACATTTTTTTCAGATTTAGGTTTTTAGTCATCCTCCATTTTAATGACAGATTATCAATCAATTTTGGTTTGTACCATAGTAGGTATACAGATAGATATTATTATATCGAGTGTTAAAAATGTATGTAGATAATCTATCATTTATACTCGTCAATTTTGATTGATTGTCATGTTATACAGAATTCTTGTAATAGTACGAGAGCCTACGACCAAAATTTTTGTCTCATCACACCAAGGATGAAACGATATAGAATCAATAGTTTAGATGACTCTGAGTCCAAAAATTCGATGTTCAGAAATTTTTCGTCTTGTGTCTGACCTGAGCGCATTTCCAAAAATGTTATAAAATTAAGCCGATTCGTATCATAGCAAAACGTCTGATTTACGGAATGTAGTTAGATGATAGCCCTGAGATACCGGAAACACGGTTTTCAGACAAAAATAGCGTTGTGCCTGTCCAGGAAACCATTTAAAAAAAAAATGAGACCAAAAAAATTATACATAGCACCGCGTCTGAAAATCATTTTCCAAAATCATGTTAGAGTTAATTGATGCGAAATAACCAATTTTCAGACAAAAATCTACTTGCCGGACATTTTGAGAGCATTTCAAAAATGTAATAAAATTGTACCAGTCGGTATTATCGCAAAACGTCTGAAAACTATTCGACATGATAAAGTGAGTTGCTCAGATGTACAATAAACCGATATTAGACAAATTGAGTATTGCACGGACCCTATCAGACAATTTTTCGATAGTAAAAAAAAATCGTATTTAGACGTATTAAAGTCTCCGCAATAAGCCCCTCAAATTTTTCGATGTTGATTAAAAAAAAGGTTACCAGCAACCATCGAATTGAAGATGAAGGACTTTTAAAATAAATTTTACAAAATAAAACAGGGATGAATTGTTATCGTTTTTAACATTGTAGACAAGATTGAAAATGTCTGAAAACCGTATTTTAGTAATGTTGGTAGTAATACAAAATATTAGAAACAAATTTAAAGTTAATTGCTATGAGTCTTCGAGTCGGCTCATTTTTATGACATTTTTGAAAATGCGCTCAGGTTAAACGCAAGACACAAAATGTCTGAAAACAGTATTTTTAGCAATAAAATGACAAAATCTACGTACATTTCCAATATCAGACATATTGTGATAATACGATTTGGCCTTTTTTTTCATAGCAGAAATCATCCCCCGCGACCTTGCAAGATTACTGAAGGTTACTACCCCCCTTGTTGGGTGTAGGGTTCTCAAAACTATCGATTCTATATAGTTTTATCGTTGGAGCGATGAGACATGGTTTAGGTTGTGGGCTCTCGTACTATAATGTTGTGTTATGCGGTTTGACAGGATATCTAATATTATAAAAAGATATACATACATATTCACAGCATCAGTCGAAATTTTATGTAATGTACGTAAAGACGCATTTAAAATTGGATAATATATTCACTTGACTAACTGAAATACTCGGCGATACCCCAACTTCAAAAAATTCTTATTTCTACACAACTCTTCTTTATTAAAAAAAAATTTCGTTACGCAGGAGCCGTGTAACTTAGTGAATTTTCTTAGAATACATCAATTACTCTCTAGCGGCTACAATTATAGTCTAATCAAAATCAAATGTCATATCTGATTATTAATAAATGGCAAAGGTCAAGGGGAAAGAAGGTATAGAAAAAGAAGAAAACACAAAATAGAAAATATCTCTATTAATATTAGAACAATCGAAAAATGTATTAGAAGTAACGTTGTAGAAAATCAAGTTTGCTACAACTCATTAGCATATCATTTTTTCCAAACTCAAATGTGTACTAAGATATTTAGAATTTTCACTTTCAATCTTTAATTGTAAATATTTCTGTAAATATTAGTGTAACAGAAAAAATGATAAGAAACAAAATTATAGTAAAACTAAGTATGAGATAGATATTATTTTAATTAAATATTTTCTTTGAAAGATAGGTTATACAACGTGGCATGGATGCATTGAAGATTTAAATGTAAATAGACTATTATATATTATTCGATAAAACGCTTCTTATTCGTTAAAAACCGAATCAAAATCAGTTAACCCGTCTTTACCTGATGCAAAGATGGGTTATAAACATATTCATAAACTTTCATATTATTTATATTCGAAGCAATCAATATCAAACAAAACTAAACAACAATAGTAAATCGTAAAGCAAACATATCGAAGTACGTCCGCAACGCCAATTCTATTATATAAAAGGTAAAGTTTTAATACTTTAAACCTTTATAAACTTAAAAATTTAATTAAATGTCATTTAATTTTTAAGTTCATGAATAAACATTTTCTTTTATTTATCAAATATTAACGAAACTTGCTAAGTGTTACGCTTCTGGTGGTTATATTATGTAACTATCAGAGAAGCCAAAACAAGAAATAGATTTACATAACATATGAGAATTTAATTCTGTAATAGGGTTTCACCGAGGCTACGAGGTAACCTCGGTTACGAGGCACGAGGCGAGGTTCAAAATTTTAATCCTCGTTACTAACCGAGGCGAGGCGAGGTACATCGTCATAAAAACCTCGCGTCGGCCGAGGCAAATTTACAAAAAAAATTTTTTTTCTTTATATATGCAGTGTCAGTGACAGTGTAAGCATTTAAAAAATATATGTATTGTTAATACATGTTAAGTGTTATATCTTACTCTTACGTATAAAAATGTATCTATAAAAAACATTTATTAAAAGAATAATCAAAATCTTGAGGGTCTGTTCATTTTATATATAACACTGTAATACTATATTATATAACGTATGTTTTCATTATTGTTATTTCAATGAATAAATATATAATTAAATTAATAAATTTAAAAGAATTGAAAATTGTTTAATTTCCTTTATACTTACAGTAACTTGTATATGGGTTTCGCATTGGAAATCGTGGAAGCATTTTGAAGAACCTCTTATATAGTTCTTAAAACATCACGGGATTTCATCTTTTCATAATATTTTTTTGGCCAAGTTTTTTTGAATTTACTGTTTTCATTCGAGGAGTCATAAAAATTTAGAGACTAAGCAACTTATATTCCGTGTTTTAAAGACATTTATTTTCTAACAAGTTTTTTTAACCATATTATGTACATTCATGCAAAATAAGTTAAATTTAGTAAAAACTTTACCTCGGGCGAGGCGAGGATGATAGCTAACCCAACCGAGGCGAGGCTGGTCAACATTCTACCTCAGCCGAGGCCGAGGCGAGGCGAGGTTGATATTTAAAAAACTTCGCCTCGCCTCGTGCCTCGTGAAACACTAATCTGTAAGCATTTTAATAATGTCTCTGTCATATTCAGTGTAAAAACAAACTAAAATTATGAATTTAAAATGTTTATAAAGTAAAAATAAATAAATATTCACTAAATTATTAATATTTACAAATTAACCTAAAATGTCGAATTTTTATACAGTTGCAATTTAAATATGGCCACAAAATTAAATATTAAAATTATTGAATGTATCAAATATAAAAATTTACTAAAATCGATACAAACAAAAAACACAAAAGCACATGTTTTATTGGCATAAACATTGGCAATTTATTGATTTATAAACATTGACAATATATTTAGTTTGTTTATTGGTTACGAGTTTATTAGCTGCCATCTTAAAAATTTTCGTCTATCCTTTCTATTAATTAGTACAATTTATTTATTTATTTACTTATACATGTTCCATGGTTTGCCATGTGAAAGTTTATATATGTATTACATTAAAATTGCTGAACGGATTTGATGCCGTTATCGGAATTTGACCGAATAACATATAAGCTATATAAACATCCTTGCCGCGTGGTATTACCTATATTTGAACCAGTTTCGATTCCTGGTTGACGAGTTAATTTTTTCATATCAGTATTTAATTTAATTAATAAAATTCAATGACAATGAAATTTGTCGGAGTATACGCTATAGTCTTCTACAGTTTGTCATACGTAACCGAAAGGAATTTGGACAAACATCGTTATGTTGACACGAAAGTATACACAAATAAACAAATATTAAATAAACAAATCACTTCAACAGAAGTAATACTGTCTAATAAATAAAAAATTAGAATAATATGAAAAAGTTGGCTGTTGCATCACAATCGTCTTTGGTGTAGCGGAAGCATACTGGACAAGTTATCCAGAGGCCCGAGGTTCGATTCCTGGTTGACGAGTTAATTTTTTCATATCAGTATTTAATTTAATTAATAATATTCTCTTAGTCTATGCAGATAGATGTTAAAAATGACCATCGTAAGGAATTTATATATATAGGCTGGCGGATAAGTAACGTTATGCAGTAACAAAGTAACAAAAATTTTTCCGGAAAGAGCACGTCAGGTCGAAGCAAACGATGGACACCATTTGAAAGAGAAATTTTAGCATCAGAAAGAAAAAACTTATTCATTAAATAATCATAACGTTACTTATGCGCCCTATATATATATATATACATATAAATATATATGCACCCTATATATATATAAATATATAAATATATATATATATATATATATATATATACGTTTATGTGTCTGTGGACTCTTAAGTGGTTTTCACTCGGATTGGAATGGCATTGGGTATTTAAGGCGCTTTTGGTATTAGAAAGGTCAAGTTGGTTACTGGGTAAAATCAAGGAAAGCAGGGGATCTAGAGGGGAAAATCTGAAAATTCGTAGGCAACAAAGTTATAGAAAATTAGTTTTAGTATAATTTTCTTTCTTATCATTTTGTCTGTTACACTAATATTTATAGAAAAATTTACAATTTATGATGGAAAGTAAAAAACCTAAATATCGCTTTAGACATTGGAGTCTAAGCAAAAGATAAGGTAATGAATTGAAGCAAACATAATTTTCTACAACTTTACTCCATATTTTTCGATTATTCTAATATTAAGAGAGATATTTTATATTGCGTGTTTTCATCTATCTTTTTCCCCCCTTGGACGTATGCTATTTATTAATAAAATTGGCATTGAAAATACTAAAATCATATCAGATACAACATTTCATTTTGATCAGACTTAAATTATGACT
Source organism: Nineta flava (assembly GCA_963920215.1). Lineage (NCBI taxonomy): Eukaryota > Metazoa > Arthropoda > Insecta > Neuroptera > Chrysopidae > Nineta > Nineta flava. The sequence continues at coordinate 14,865,642 of OY986041.1, read as the reverse complement.
AGAGAGTGATTTATGTATTCTAAGGAAATTCGCTAAGTTGACGCAGCTCCTTCGTAACGCCTTTTCTTTTTATCGTGCAGAGAGTAAGATAAGTTTTAATAAATTTTATAAATGAAATGCACAATCAATTTATAGCATGGAAATATAGTAATAAAATAATGCGACTGTTAATATATTCAAGAACGATAGATAATAGATAATTTTATAAAATGAACAGAGTGTATAAAGCTGTCTAATTTACATGGAGACTTACATTTATGAATAGTTGTAAGTACAGTCAGGTTATGCCATGGTACGACAGACAAACTTTATATAATGTAAGTAAAATGTTTCTTGTTGTCATCATCGTCATTAGTTTTGTTGAAAATCTATTCAAATCTTAGGAACATCACGTTTCAGAGGTTATACACAATCTGTATATTTCACTTATCATATTCAAATTACTTTATCTACACCATTCAAAATAAAGTAATTACATATTTTATTATACATTGTAAATCTAAGCACAGAGTGATTTACAAGGTTTTGTAAGGGATTACAGATCATGTGAAAAAAAACACCTTTAAAATATCTACTTAAAAATATATATCAAATTTTTATCTAAACTCATATTATAAAAATTTCTTACACAGAAGCTGCGTCAACTTAGCGAATTTCCTAAGAATAAATAAATTACTTTTCACTTCTTATTAAGACACCGAAACCAGTCCAAGTGGCCGAGCGGTCTAAGGCGTTATGTCTGCGCAGTATGCCTACTTGGAAACTGGGAGGTTGTGGGTTCTAATCCCGACATCGGCAGTTTGTCAATTATTAAGAAAAAAAAGGGGTGGTTAATTGATAAAACTTTCGGCGTATGAAAAAGAACAAAGTAACCGGCTATGCTTGAGAAGGTTTTCTGCAGTTACCTTCACGAACTCCAGATGATTATCGGCATAGTTCCTATCATAGTTGGCTGCAGCCGTATATCCTACCAATTCCTAGTCCATACACAAAAATTCCTTTCACTCCACTCATCGTTAGGCATCACAATGGACCTTGTGGTCGACGTGTAGCCACTGCAGGATAGCGTCGACAATCTATCTATCTATCTAAGATACCGAAAGTATATGATATACGAAATTTTATTCTGAAGTTGATGGTATTGAAAAAAATTCTTCATGAATATATATGGAGCTATTCGTGCTATACCGTCGACAAAACTTCGCAAAAATATCTTCAAATGCCCATCGATCCAGCCTAGTATATATATTTCCTTAAAAAAGATTTCGCTAATAAATATCTTTTCCATATATTTGTATATTTTCTAGCGGTAACAATTTTTGTCTGATCGAAATGAAATGTCGTATCTTATATACTCTAGATATTTGGAAGCCAAAGGTTATTAAGTGGTTAAGTTTGTTAATAATAGAGTTCGATTTACTTTCATTTGATAATCTAATATACAATTATTGAAGTAAAAAATTAAATTAAATTATATCTTATAATTGTTTACATATTTAAAATTAAAAATTGCTTGCTTTAATATGTTTAATTAGTTTTTTTCATCAATATAAGTTTAATTTAATTTTGTTCATTGGTAAAATTTTTAATAAACAAAATTGTATTAACCATTAATTCAATTTTTTTAATAGAAAAAAACAAAAAAAATCGCTATCACCTGGAATCGAACCCTGGGCATTATGGCCGAATTTAAATACCATACCACTTACTACATCTTTTATCGTGTTGAGTAACATTATTATATTGTTCATATTATATTGTTATTTTTGGAATTATAAAAATTTGCCATATCTCCCTTAGTAAGTATTCAAAAAATAAAAAAATTTTTAAGGAGTAAAGTTGTAGGTAATTGTTTTGTTGCTCATAATTTTTTCTGTTACACTAATATTTACTGCAATATTTACAATTTAAAATTGACACATTAAAGTTTGAAAAAAAATAAGCGGGAAGTGAATTGTAGCAAACTTGACTTCTTACATTTACTTCTTCGATTGTTCTAAATATCAAGAGATATATTATATATTTTTTGTTTTCTTTATTTTCTATGCCCCCTTTCCCCTTGACCTATGCCGTTCAGTACTAAAATCATGTCACATACGATATTTAATTTTGATCACACAAAAATATATCCGCTTGAGAGTGATTTATGTATTCTAAAGAAATTCGCTAAGTTGGAGCAGCTCCTGCGTAAAGAATTTTTATTTTATTTAGAAAGGTAATTAGGCCAGGAAATGGGTAGATTTGCATGACACTTCTGCGTACTATTTGCGAAGTGCATATTCTTGTAGGGCTGATAGCCCAGATGAAGACCTACTATTGTCCAATCACCGATTTTGCACCACCCATTTTTTTTTTGCTACGCGTTTAAAGCTGGCGAAACTAAAAGGAAGAGGTTTTTGAGCGATAGCGACGAAACTGCGAATTTGACAGAAAAAAGTAAAGGAACCATTTTTAGGTATTCACAAGACAAACAATTTGGCGCGTCGGAAATTAAAGTCGATTAATTAGTTCTCTCGCAAAGTAATAAAAACTAGCCGAACTGGTTATTTCTGAAATAACTAATTATTAATGTTTTGCTAGTTTTTATTACTTTGCGAGAGAACTAATTAGTCGATTTTAATATCCGACGCGCCAAATTGTTTTTCTTGTTAATACCTTAAAATGGCTGCTTTACTTTTTTATATCAAATTCACAGTTTCGTCGCTATCGCTCAAAAACCTCTTTTTTTCCGTTTCCTGCAACTTGGAACGCGTGGCAAAAAAATGGGTGGTTGGACAATAGTAGGTTTTCAACTAGGCTATCAGCCCTACAAGAATATGCAATTCGCAAATATTACGGATAAGTTTCATAAAAATGCCTTTTTTCTGAATTTCCTGTACTAAATAGCTAAGATGTAGCTTAGGAAAAACATGTGTAAACATTTGTTTGTAGAAATGATTTTATCGAAATTTTAAGTTTAGAAATGTATGAAGTTTAAAAAACTTATGAACGTGGGTGGCACCCAATCAAAAAATTTCTCTGCTACATCTAAGATAATTGTATAAAGAAAATTTGTTGTCTGTTTTAACACTATGGAGTCATTCCATATAAAATCACCAAAAAATAAATAAAAAAATCGTTTCTGCGCTGTTTCAGATTTTGCTGAAACTTTGTGGAAATCTTCTTTAGGGTCCCACAGGCGAAAACCTACGGGGGTTTAATTTTTGTACGCACCCACTTAGTTTCTACACAAAATAAAGCAATTTAAAAGTCGTACTTTTGGGTTTACGGTTTCGGCTGTAAAAATCACTGTATTTTTATCTACGTTTTAAACGCCTGTACATACGCGAGAGATGAAAACAACCAGAAAGTCTCTGCTGTTTTTTGAAGATGAAAGTAAGATTTTTTTATCCTGTAACTTTATTTTTACCTGCCACACGTCCAAATTATAGCCTGAAATATACAAATTCTGAAAATATAAAAATTTCTAGCTATGATTTTTTCATGGCGAGTAGACGGATTAGATTAGATTAGATTAATATAGGTGTTTAAAAACTATTTCACTTAGACCTTATGGTCCATTGCGCTACCCATTCTACCTCAATCCGACGAGAATCGCTTCTCTCATATGTTGGCAATAGCCTGGAGCTTGCTTATCACGTCCTCCCGAAGGTTCATATATTCGGGGTGAGATGCACCGAATATCCTGTATCTGCTGTAAGCTAGAGGTTCGCAGTCAAAGATTATGTGGCCGGATGTTTCTTCCTCCGCGCCACACAATCTGCACATAATAGACCCGTTATGGAGCCCCATTGTGTGCAGATGCTTTCGCAGGGGATAATGCCTGGTAATGAATCCGATAACCTTCCGCAGTTGTATCCTGCTCAGTTTTAAGACAATTTCTTTAGTAATTTCAGTATACAGAATTATAGTTAGAAAGTGAACCTCTTGGTTGCACTCTGAAGCATTACCTTCCCGGAACTGAGGAGACGGAACGAGTTGATTTGAATTTTGTATTCTAGTAAAAAATGTGGACTTGATACGTGAGAACAATAGGGAATATGCATGAAAATTTTTTTTCACTTGAATGAAGCATGTTTACTTGACAAATATCAAGGTAAAATTACTTTTTAAATAACTTTAAAAATAAGCGAGATATGAATGATTGAAATTCCCGATTAGACAAAGAGGGTGATAGCCCTCTTGATATGTTATATGACGACATATTACACTTTCACCATTTAAAATACACGTAAAACTCCGTTTTTAGTATTTTTGCAAGAAAGAGACAGATAATATTCTTTAAAACCTTATAGCTTCCTTGATATTTGTCGGATTTTAATTTCGTTTTTAAATATTATTACAGTATTAACAGTATTTTCATATTCTGAAAATTAATGTGAAAAAAAATTTCATGCATATTCCCTATTATCTTTTTACATTCAATAGGTACCGTAATAACTTGAAAATCACGAAAAATGATTAAAATATACAAATACCATATTATTTTGTATGGATATGAGTTACGTGAATTTTTTTCCCCTCAGAAAATACTATCTTTTAACTTTAAAATGTCATCTTAATCAAGTGGATATCGTTAATAAAAAAGAAAAACAGAATAAGATAAGACATAAAAAAAAACTGTTACAGCTGAAAACGTAAACCACAAAAATACGACTTTTTAATTGCTTTATTTTGTGTGAACCGGAAGTGGTGCGAGAAAAAATTAAGCCCCCGTAGGTTTTCGTCTTTGGGACCTTAATGAACATATCCAAAAAAGTTTAAGCAAAATCTAAATAAGCGTAGCAAGGATTTTTTTTATCATTTCATATATAATGACTCGTAACTTAAACAGTAAACAACAAGGAATGTGATAAATAACAAATTACGCAACAGTATTCACACTAATCGACAAAACAAATTTTTTATAACTATATAATATTTTAATAAAACCTATTTTGACAAAATGGAAACCCGACTTCTAAAATCAAATATTCTATAACAAAAGATGCACTAAAAAGTAAAAAAATAATTGCATATTCTTGTGCCAATTTTAGTCCACCAAACAAAAAATTTTAAATATATATGTACAATTATTGTTATTTTTGGACATAACTTTTGGACACCGCCTCCAAAAATAACAATAATTGTACATATATATTTAAAATTTTTTGTTTTGGTGGACTAAAATTGGCACAAGAATATGCAATTATTTTTTTACTTTTTAGTGCATCTTTTGTTATAGAATATTTGATTTTAGAGGTCGGGTGCACATTTTGTCAAAATAGGTTTTATTTCTCGCTTTTTAGTGACTTTGAAGTTCTATAACTGATTTTATTTGTCTAAATATGGGTAGACCTACTAAACGACCAACTAATTTTTAGTGAATTTTTTTTTATCCGTTTTTTTTTTTTTTAGAATTTTTAGTGCATTTTTTTATAACAGATTTTCAGTTTTTTTTACAAGGAATTTGGTTTTTTTTTGTAAAAAATTTTTTTTTTTTGGGTCGGTTTTTTTTTTGGAAAAATTTTTTTTGAAGTCGGTTTTTAAAAAAATTTTCTTATTTTCCCATTATGAATGAGTATACCCTTTCAAAAAAAAAAAAAAATTTCGCAGAATTCGGTTATCACATATAAAATGAGGATTTTTCTCGATTTCCCGGAGATCCTCTCATCAGAATGCGATTTGGTGACAATGGGATCAATGGGAAACCAAACCCTTTAAAACAAAAAAAAAATTCAAAATTGGTTCATAAATGACGGAGTTCTGAGGGGACACACATTAAAAAAAAAAAAAAAAATACAGACGAATTGAGAACCATCCTCCTTTTTTGAAGTCGGGTTAAAAACTAGAAACCTTCAGAATCATGTCGTAGCTTTAATCGGATGAATTAGTAAATTTATAAAACTAAAAAAAAATTGAAACAAAATGGCAAATAACGATATCAATGTGGAGAATATTAAACTTGAAAAATTGTTAAACACAGAATTAATAATTAAAGATGAAATATTAGATGAAAGTTTTGTAATGGAACATGAAATAACTACAGGCGAAATTTTAAACGAAAATGTTAAAATGGAACATGAACAAATCCATGAAAATGAAAACATAAAGCTTGAAAAAGAATTGAATACAGGATTAATCATCAAGGATGAAATATTAGATGAAAATGTTCCGGAACATCAACAAGTTAATAGTGAAAAAAACCGTTCAGCATGCAATGTTTATAACAAAACATTTAAAAATCAAAACCATTTAACCATACATAAACGAACACAGTGGAGAAAAACCATTTGCATGTGAATTTTGTGAAAAAAAATTTCACAGTCGAAGCAATTTAACTCGCCATAAACTAATCCACACTGGTGAAAAATCATTTTCATGTGAATTTTGTGACAAAAAATTTTACAGTCAAAGCCATTTAACTCGCCATAAACTAATCCACACTGGTGAAAAACCATTTTCATGTGATAATTGTGACAAAACATTTAATCAACGATTTCATTTAATTCGACATCAACGAATCCACACAGGAGAAAAACCATTTTTATGTGATGCTTGTGACAAAACATTCAATACTCAATACAGTTTAATTCACCATAAACAAACCCATACTGGTGAAAAACCATTTTCATGTGATGATTTTGACAAGAAGTTTCACAATCGAAGCAATTTGACTGAACATAAACGAACCCACACCGGGGAAAAATCATTTTTATGTGATAATTGTGACAAAAAATGTAATAGGTGTAGCCATTTAATTCGACGAAAACGAACCCACACTGGTGAAAAACCATTTTCATGTGATGATTGTGACAAAACATTTAACTATCGAAGCAGTTTAACTAATCATCAGACAAAAAAGCATGCAAAATAATAATGAATAGAAAACGAACGATCTTGGTTTTGATATTTGTGTTCAACATTTAATAAATTACAAGAAAAGCTCAACACTTTGGAAAATAAATTATTTAAAAAAGTTGATGACTGTTGAATTATCAATTTATTATGATTCAAATAAAACTGAAACTTAAAACGAGTTTTTTCAACATTTTTATTTTTTTAACCGCTTGGTGGTGTCAAAGACGTTTTGAGAATCACTAAACCAAGTTTCACATATCTAAAATTGGCTTGTAAAGGGAGAAATTTTAATTTTATTTAATACTATTCTTTTTTTATTTATTAGTAAAAATATAAAATTTCACCAACTTCATTTTAGTTTTGTTTCATTTAATTCACGACCATTTGATGATAGATCAATTTTTCATGTAAATCGTTCTTTCACAAACGAGATTTATTCTTACGAAAGGTAAATTTTGTCCGGTCACCGCAGAAATCTACAAAAAAAGTTTCTTTGGGAAACGATTACAGCGCAATTATTTCTGGATATTGTTAATTAAAAATTGTACAAAAGTGACTCTCGTCCGATTAGCCAACACGACTTTTTTAATTTATTTTATTCCCAATGGTTTGTGAATGGTTTGTGACTGTTTGTGACACTTTCGATTTCGTTTGTGACTCAATAGTTACTGAGGTGCATTCGTTTGGGACGATTACACGCTTTAAGCGCTATCAAGCTTTGTTTTTAGTATTCATCTTGACTGCTGTGTATGCTGACAAAGCGTGCTAATGAGTTCCACAATAGACACCACGCTCATAGACGCTTTCTATATCTAGGAAGAACATCAAAAGCCTAAGGACCAAATCGTACTTCCAAAACGAACAGTGTATAAGCGTTTGCTTATTTAATAAGTGCACAATGTAGCCATCTTAGGGTTTTTGTAAGTAGTGGGAAATGTTTAGGGGCTTTTTGAATTTTTTAAATATTTTATATTATTTTTTTCCTGAATAAACAAAAAATCCCACATAAAATACAAAATCTTATTAGAAAAAATACCTACATTGCCTTTTTTTTTAATTGTGTTGAGTTTATTAGTTATTTATTAGTTAGTTATTTTAGGGACTTTGAAGTCACTCAAACAAATATTATATTGCTTGAGAAACAACTGAACTGTTTTTATCCGCCATATTGAGTATTGATGCTAATTGACGTTTATAAGCATGAACGCTGATAGCGTATAAGCGCCCCAAAACAAATACACCCTCTATATTATTCCTGGCAATGATCATATATTAATGTTGTATATATTCAGATTTTTTTGGAGTTATATAAGGGGGAAGGCCAAACGAAAGTTCCCACCTTAACCCCGCAAGGCGAAGCTACACCCTCGAGAGATTTGCTTTTTTGTGGCGTTAAGTCATGGGCAAAAACTAGTTTATCTTTGTGCATTGTTGGCCTCCCTCTTGTGAACTGAATAAACTGAAAAATATGTAAGGAGTTAAGTTGTAGAACATTATTTTTGCAACAATAGGTATACTGTAATAATATTTAAAAACGAAATTAAAATCCGACAAATATCAAGGAAGCTATAAGCTTTTAAAGATTATTATCTGTCTCTTTCTTGCAAAAATACTAAAAACGGAGTTTTACGTGTATTTTAAATGGTGAAAGTGTAATATGACGTCACATAACATATCAAGAGGGCTATCACCCTCTTTGTCTAATCGGGAATTTCAATCATTCATATCTCGCTTATTTTTAAAGTTATTTAAAAAGTAATTTTACCTGGATATTTGTCAAGTAAACATGCTTCAATTCAAGTGAAAAAAATTTGCATGCATATTCCCTATTCATTACCTTATTATTTTTCTAAAACTCGAATGTGTACAAAGACATTTAGGATTCAAATTTTCAATCTTAAACCGTCAATATTTCTGTAAATATTAGAGTAAAAGAAATAATAATAATAATAATAATAATATAGCCTTTATTAACAATCTTATAAATTACATTTCATCTTATTTCTGCTGAGATTACTATAAAGAAATTTTTGTTTTTAGAAAGTAAATGTATATAATAGGTAATGTATTAGACACCGGTTTTTTGATTGTCTTGCTCCCCAGCATAGGCCTCCCCAAGTGTTCTCCATAACGATCTGTCCCTTGCTAACCTCGCCCAACATTTTTCTGTTCCTGCCACATTTTTAATATCATCTTCCCATCTTTGATATTGTCTGCCTTTATTTCTCTTCTTATAATTAGGACACCATTCCGTCACTTCTTTGACCCACTTTTCTGTCTTACTTCTTATCAGATGTCCTGACCATTTCCATTTCAGTTGTTTGATTCTGTATTTTATATCTATAATCTTAGTTTGTTTTCTTATTGTTTTTAATCGTATTTTATCTTTTAGTTTTATGTTGAGTATACTTCTTTCCATTCTGTGTTGACAAGTTTCTAGTGATTTCATATTTTTTTTTGTACAACTCCACGTCTGACATCCGTAGGTCATGCTAGGTAGGATGCATGTATTGAATATTTTCTTTTTTCCTTCGATTGGTATATCCAGGTTTTTCATGATATTTTTTAGAGCCCAGTATCTCTTCCATCCTATGTTTATTCTATTTTGAATTTCTTTTGTTGTGAGGTCTGTAGGAGATATTATTTGGCCCAGGTATGTATACTCGTTAACATATTCCAGTTCAAAAACGTTGTTAGGTTTAATAGGAGTTTTAACGTAATTTGTCATCAGTTTTGTTTTATTGGTGTTCATCGATAGTCCTACCTTTTCGCTTTCGTATACCAACTGTTCAATCATAATCTGTAGGGTCTTTGGATCTTCACCTATTAGTATAAGGTCGTCGGCAAATCTTAGGTGGTTCAGTAGTATTCCATTAACATTTATACCATATTCATTCCATTCAAGCTGTCGAAATACATGTTCTAGGGTTGCCGAGAAGAGTTTGGGCGAAAGAGGGTCTCCCTGTCTAACTCCTCGTCTAATGGGGAAATATTCTCCTGATTTTTCTGTTCGTATTTTTGCTTTCATATTTCCATATATGTTCTTTATTATACGAAGGTATTTATTGTGGACCCCTTGTAAAGCAAGGGCTTCCCATATTTTCTCATGTTTAAGCGAGTCAAATGCTTTATTGTAGTCTATGAACGCTAAGTAATAGTTTATTCCGTATTCATTGCATTTCTGGATAATTTGTTTGATGGTATGAATATGGTCGATGGTTGAAAATCCACTTCTAAACCCTGCCTGTTCTTTTGGCTGGTTTTCGTCTAAGGTCTTCGTTAGGCGCTGTAGTATTATCTTGGAGAAAAGTTTGTATACATTAGACATTAGAGAGATAGGTCTGTAGTTTGAGACGTCATCCGTTCTCCCTTTTTTGTGAAGTAAGATTATAGTGGACGTGGTCCATTGAAGAGGTATATATTCCGTTGTCAAAATTTTATTAAAAAGGTCTGTTATTGTGTTTAAAATAGTTTCGGATATTCCAATTAAAAGTTCATTAGAAATGTTATCTTCACCTGGTGTTTTTCCTCTCTTTTGTGATATTATGGCTTTGACAACTTCGTCTCTTAGTATATTTGGGATTGGTTCTTCTTCGGTAATTATAATTGTCTTGTTGCTTGTAGTTGGTGTGATTTGGTCGTCATGATAAAGATCACGATAGAAATCCGTCGCTGTATTTAGTATTTCGTTCCTTTTAGATTTAAATTTTTTAGTTTTATGATGTGCTATGTTAATAATCCAATCTGTATTTTCTTGAAGTTCTTTCCAAGCATTCTTGATTCCACCTGATTTTGTTATGTGGAATTGTATTGATTCTGTTCTCATTGTATGCTTGTGTTTTCTTATTTCTAAACTTATTTCTTTGCTTATTTTGGTTATCTTTTGTTTATTGTTTTTTCGGTTTTTAAATAAGAGTGTTCTTTGTTTTATTAATTTCCTTGCTTCAGCTCCTAATCTATCTTTTATTGGTTTGTCTCTTTCAAGTTTTTTATTGGTTTCTTTTATTTCTTCTTCTAAGGTATCATACTTTTCCTGGACCGTTTTAAGTATTTTCATTGGTATCAGCTTAGTTTTTAGGGATTCTAAAACTTGACTTGGTAATGGTAGTGTAATCGGTTGTTTTGTATTTTGTATATGTTTTCTTGATTTCTTTGGCTCAAGTATGTGTAAGTGACCTCGGAGTAATCTGTGATCAGTAAAATAGTTAAAGTTATTAAGAACTTCCACGTTTAAGAAAAGTTTTGGTTTATTCGTGGTAATGAAATCTATCTCATTTCTTATTTGGCCGTTAGGAGATTCCCACGTCCATTTTATTTTAGGTTTCTTTTTATAGAAAGTATTCATAATATGTAAGTTGTGTTCTAACGCGTAGTTTATCAATCTTTGTCCGTTATCATTCCGTTTACCAGTTGTATAGGATCCAAGTATCTTTTCTTCGTTCTTTTCCCTTTGGCCAATTTGGCTGTTAAAGTCTCCCATCACAATAATGGTGTTATACAGGGTTTCCATTATTTTGTTCAAATTTTCGTAAAAGTTATTTTTAATTTCCTTTTTTGCTACCTCGGTAGGAGCATATACTTGAACTAGTGAGGTCGGATATTTGTGATCAGGAAGTATGATGTTTAAGACGGCTATTCTGTCTGAAACTCCTTTAAATTCAATTATGTTATTTCTCAGATACTTTTTAACTAAGAAGCCCACGCCGTATATTCCTGGTATTTCATTTTTATAGTATAAAATGTGTTCTTCATGTTCTTCAACTTTTTCCGTCGATCTCCTTACGTCACTTATACCAAGAATATCCCAATTAATACTACTCAATGCTTGTTCTAGTTCTGTTAAACATTCATTTGACTTTAATGATCTTGTATTTAGTGTTGCTATGTATAGTTTTTTTTCTTCCGTTTTCCTTATTTTTTTACTATTCATTGTTAATGTGAGATTTTGGGGGGTTTGGTCTATAACCCCACGGTGACCAGCCGGGTTGGGGATTTTTTTGTATACTTTTTGCGTTATATTTGTGTTTTTTATAATTTTCCTGTTACCGGTGTCTAGTGTATCCTATGCCTTGTGCTGCTTGTTGGACTTATCCGACAAGGAAAGAGATCTAGCCTTCAGATATGCAAATGCATCCGTTTTAGGAAATTTGGAAGGAGCTAATAGATTCTTTCCTTCTGCAGATCCAGGTGGTATCTGTATGTTGTTTGGTGATGTTGACGGTTCTCTTTTTCTCTTCTCAACCTCTGTTTTTTCTTTTTCCTTTATTATAAGTTTATTATTCTTGATGAATACCTCATTACCTTTTTCTTTTTCTTCTTTCAACTGAAGTTGTAGGTTTTTACGTATTTCTAGTGTTTCTTTAGAGAAATCTTCAGTTATGTAGGTTTGTGGAGCCATTTTCTTCTTGTTTTTCAATATTTCAACTTTTTTTCGAGTAAAAGAAAAAATGATAACAAATTTAATTGAAATAAAACTAATCTTCTACAACTTCACGTCTTATATATTTATCGATTTTTCCAATATTAAGAGAGATATACCAAATTTTGTATTTCCCCCTCCCTTTGAAGTGCCCTTTACCATTGTCCGATTTTACCCATTATCGAAATATCCAATTTCATTCCGATCAAATAAAAACTGTGACCGCTAAAGTGGCTTCAGATACACACACACACATATATGTATATATATATATATATATATATATATATATATATATATATATATATATATAGAAGTTTTGCAGATGCTGGTTTGTCCAAATGGTTTTCAAGCGCAGTGAGCAATCGACGTTCAGACATTCGATGGAAAATATTGGCGGACTGTTTGGGTGTACGTAAAGGGTCACCGATTGTAGTAGTTCTTATATAGATCACGTTGTACATATAACATATACATAATAGTAATTGTCAATGTTGGTAAATGTTGAAGATACATATCTGAAACTTTAATAATGTAGTTAATATTATTTAACTTGTTCTTTGAATTCTACAATTCATAATTCTAAGACTACATTCTAATGCTACAAGAAATGTGTACAATTAAAAAAGAAGAATATAACGAAATTGTTCTTTGATTGGACAGTGTTTCTTCACTTTATTGCAGGTACTCATAACTTGAGGAGGAGTCAATTCATTAAAATTTCACTCACAATATTTTTACGAAAAAACGAATTTCTTACACACAGATATTTAGATAGAAAATATCTAAAACTGTCATTCTTTCGACACTGGATTTTCTTGTGACTATTTTGTACTAGCGTATTTGAAATAATAATGATAATAGGTATTTTCAAGCTAAGGGTTGACATTTAAAAAAAATTCGTTACGCAGGAGCTGTTTCAACTTAGCAAATTTCCTTAGAATACATACACTCTCTAGCGGTCATAATTTTAGTGTCATCGAAATGAAATATCATGTCTGATATGTTAAAATATGTTAATTTAGAGAAAGACCAAAACACAAAATATAAAATAAAAATATCTCTGTGTACAAATGTGTACAGAGATATTTAGAATTTTAACTTTCAATCTTAAATTGTAAGTATTTCTGTAAATATTAGTGTAATAGAAAAAATGATAAGAAAGGGTCGGGAGATTTAATATCATATGGATAAGATGTATGGACAATTTTGTGTGAATAAGTAGTACTACCATAGACCTACAAGGCACCACCTTTAAAATTGGCAAACTTTGCCCGCATGTTAAAATATGAAATCCCTTCCGGTTAGATTTTAAGCGTTATCTTAAGTTATAAGATATATCAGTAATATTTATACCACAATTAAGGTTTCGATGTGCTAAACAAAAATATGCTTGGGTGCGAAGCCTAATTTACCTGCAACCCTGAGGCGAAATTAGGTAATGTCTAATTTCTTTTTTAACATGACATATGTCGTATATATTTTCAAAATAGTTAAAATACATTTTGTATATTTTTATAATAGGATTTTTTGTAGGATATAACCTATATTATAAGAATTTTTTAATTATAAATGTATACATTCGAAATATATTTTACTGAATATTTCCGTGGAAAGAAATATTATATATACGGTACAATTAGTCGTTGGGGCTTCGGCCGCAAAAAATAGTAATAGCGTAAAGACCTTATAACTGAGCTTATAACATCATATTTCTACCCGTCATGATTTTCTTAAAACGCTGTTACATGTATTTCTTTCTTTATAATTTACAGGCTTAACAACAATTTTAGCCTGTGAAAGAGCTGTTAAAAGATCGAAACCAAGCGCCTTTTTTAAAGTTCGGTACTTTCATATTATACGCTGTAGCGGTGGTATGGATTTTGTGTTTGATCACATCGCCTGGTAGCTTTTCAAAGTGAATAATCCGAAGCGTTTTTGGGTGATTAATTTTCAAGATAGTCTTGAATGGCCTCTTACTTTAGTTTTTCCAAAAGCCGTTTAAGATTTAGGGAAGCCCTGTTAAAAAAGTTTTTAACTCCAGAAAACCTTCTTTGGTGCCAGATTTTCCTGAATCTCCATTTTTCTTGAATCAAATCCTTTACAGCATCAGGCTGAGTAGTTTTGAGGCTGCTTTTTCGCCGAAGGAGTTGACGCAAGTTCAGCAGATTGTATACTTTTTGCTAAATCTGTCACTGCCAATTTTTATTCATCCTCAGGTCATCTTTAACGACTTTTGTAAAAGTATTTTAGTGTCAATATAGTCTCTGAAGTAATACCAGTCTGCATGTTTATTGAATAAAGCTGGAGTCATTTCTATTTCAATTATCTGAGTACTGATGGTATGCAGTACTGGATAATGATCTGATGATAGATCTTGATATGGTGCGATTTTCGTAAATATTTTTCTTTATATTATATACTACGACCTGCGTTGATCTAATTTGAAGGGGGAGTTGCCATGAACAAAGGACCAAGTAAGTAGCCGAGCGGTCCAAGACGTTATTTCTACTTGGGGACCGGGAGGTTATGGGTTCGAATCCCGAAATCAGCAGTTTGTCAATTATTAAAAAAAAAAGAGGAGGCCGTTAAATGACTAAACTGTCGGCGTATGAACTAGAAGGAAGTAACTGACTATGCTTGTGAACGTTTTCTGCAGTTTCTTTCACGAACTCCAGATGAATATCGGCATAGTTCCTATCATAGTCGGCTGCAGCCGCATATCCTACCAATTCCAAGCCTATACACAAAAATTCCTTCCACTCCACTCACATCGTCACATCCTGAGGCATCACAATGGACCTTATGGTTGAAGTGAAGCCCGTCCAGTGCAGCCGGTACAATATATCTATCTAACGAATTTCGGAAAAATTACA
The DNA here is from genome assembly GCA_963920215.1 of Nineta flava. Taxonomy (NCBI): domain Eukaryota; kingdom Metazoa; phylum Arthropoda; class Insecta; order Neuroptera; family Chrysopidae; genus Nineta; species Nineta flava. The sequence continues at coordinate 14,850,507 of OY986041.1, read as the reverse complement.
TATATTAGTTACACTCAATGAAGTTTTTCCGAAATTCGTTCATCGTTACAAATTCTGCTAAAATGGAAGACTGGAGTTAGTAGAGTTTAAATAGTAAGCGGAGAATTGCATCCACATATAACTAAAATTGATATCCATTTTAATATTGTTATTTTAATCAACCCACGATCCATGTTTATATTACATTGTTTTGAAACAAACAAACAAACACAACAAAGAAGGAAATACATTCATTTATACACATCCATTTCCATTCATAAAACACTTTGATGATACATACGAAAGTTGTGAATATATATGTGAATGAATGAATACAACACATATTATAAATCTAAATACAATAAAATATGTGTATGCATGTACCCACGTTTGTTATGTTTCCGTCTCGTTTAATAAATATAAAATAATATATAACAACAACATATGCATATAAGTTTGTTATTATTATTATGATTATTTAATAATAATAGATAGCATATTATACAGCGTGTTCATTTGAGGCGTGGTTTTTTCTTAATTTGAGGGCATATCCCCAAAGTGTGTAATTTGGGCCCATAAAAATAGTTAAACCTCGATGGAAGCGATTGGAAATATACTCGCTCAGTTTTGGTATCTATACCGTAGTCCACCTATAAGACGCTTAATGTACCCGTCCATTTATAGTATTATATCAATGATATCCATTAATTTATAGACAAACAATTTAATGTCAAAATAATAGTGTGTCGTATTGAAATTAAATAAAAATCATTGAATATATTCTTGTTGTGATAATTTTTCTGTGGTGAATCTGTTAATTGTGATGGACAGGACTGAAAATTTTGGATAATCGGGAAAGTTGAAGTTAATGAAATAAATACGAAGTATGTGACTGATTTATCATGTGTATTTTATTTTATTGTTCATTGAAACTGTAGTAAGTACCTAACCAAAGATTTTCACCAGATTTAGTTAGAAAATATTTATTTAGAAGGTAATACCCAAAAATAAAACATTATTGCGACCTTTAACATCACATTACATTTATTCATGATTGCCACAACATTACTATACAACATAAAAGAATTGGCTGTCATATTTAAATACATTACGATTGTACCCCCTTTTCAAATCATTTTACTCATGTTCTAGATTGTCAATAACCGGATAAATCCAACATACAATATAAAAATGATTTGCAAAGAGGAAACATTCTTTTAATGATACATCGCGAACAATTATACTGTTCCCGGGACAAAACTGGACGCGTACCCCAAGAATGATTGGTTGTCGAACATAGCAAGTCCTTATAGTGAAAAAAAAACTAATAATAAAATAAAAAGGGTATTCTTATGACTATATACATGAAAGGTTTGTGTATCTTGCTAGCCAACGAACCGATGGTTCGATTAATTTTAACACGCTAGTCATTTAAATTTCACTTACATGTTCCTTTCTGCTGAACATCACCCGAGAATGGACTAATAATCCACGTGGCACAGAACACCGGCGATGAGAAGAAAATTTAGCTGCGATCCATCTTAATGCGTTGCAACAGGAAAAAGCCCGTGTTAGTTGATGCTGACCATTAAGGTAAAATATTGGCCCCGATGCAGGAAGAGGGGGAAAGTAAAGGGGTGTGTCTGCGCACTTCATTTCACCAACATATGAGCAGGTAGATATTAAAATGTTCAGGAACGTATTATGTTTTTTTTAAAAAGATAATTTTAATAAATTAACTTCACATGAACACTTTTTTTTTATTTATCTTCTATTTTATTTGTAATTTATCTTCTTATTTATATCCTTAAATGAAGTGAAGATGTAATTTTCGCTTCACATTTCAAAAGTATCCACCCTTAATAACTCTTGACCTGATGTGATAATTGTTTTATTGGATTATAGTTTTGAGTGAAAACTCGTCGATTTAGATTGTTGCGGTATCTTGGCTCTCTTTAATCTTCAAAAGGAGCGCTGCCGAACCTACAACAGATTCCGATACTCGACACAAAAAGAAAAACACAAATATTAGTAAAGTTTTACTATGTAAATTTGGACAACACGCACTTTATGATCTCCAAACCTGATTGATTCGATTTGAACAAAAAAAAAAAAAATTTTTATAATGTCTTTTTATTATAATCTCTAGAGTCTCTTATCTCGTTCATTGTTTTATACAACAATGTACAACTGTTTTTACTGATTATTTTAATCCAAGAATGGTAATCTTAAACTGACAATGTCAAATTTAAACTGATTTAATCCAACAAATGCCAATTTTTAACTGATTAATTAGTGAAGCTGCTCTTTATATGTTGACAACAACAACGTGTTATAAAAAAAAATATTATTATTATTGTGTGTTTAGTTTTAACTTATCTTCAATATATTTTAATTGGCAAAATTGAACTTGTATGTATTCTTGTTTTTGAGTAAAATTCTTACTTGTTTTGATAACAAAAAAAATTTTTTAGTTTCAAAATCATTTTTTTTCAATTTTTTATTTTGATTAAAAAAAAACTTTTAAGAACTTTTGTTAAAAAAATATTAATGAAACTAAATACTATCTTCTTTTTACGATTATATAAAGAAGAAAAAAAAACTCCTTTCGTTTTTCTAGGAGAAAAAAATATCCATCTTTAATATTTTTCGCATTATGTTTACTTTTTGTAATTAGAATTGTGTGCTGAGGCCTTAATAATTATTACACTAATTTTCAATACAACAGAATATCGAGGTAGAAGTTCAAAAATGGTACCTAGAGAATTTTAGGTTTCTTTCTTTCGCCCCCAGCCACCCCGCACTTTGAAATTTCAAATAGTATCCCCTACCTTGTGATACATCATTTAAAAGGGCATAAAATTCTCTATTCAACCATGATAAAAAAAATGAAATCGATCGATTGGTTCTTAAGGACTACACAGAAGATGGAAGGTATAAAATCAATTATTATTAGCAAAACATTGCGGCTTGGATACACTGTTGAATTAAATTACAATCGTAAAAAATTATTTTATGACATGTTCGAAATAGCCACCATTATTTGCTAGACAAAAATACATTCTGTTTTCGATCTCTTCGTGAAATTTGACAAATGTTTCTCTAGCCTCTCCTCCCTCCATTCCCCCATACCGAAATTCACTAACGAACTTGCAAATTGCATATACCAGTGCAAATACATAATATATATATATACATGTATATATATATATATATATATATATATATATATATATATATTTATTATGAGGTAATTTGCTAGACTGAGGTTTGACGAATTATTTCAGTTTGTGAATATCGTCTTTATACACACAAACACACACAGATAACTCTCCAAAAATTGAATTATTGGCAAACCAAAACCAAATAAAGTAAAGACTCAACATGAATTTTGAGCAACACACCCTAAGAGCTCCGTTATGTCCTGTATATAGTGGTAAAATTGCATTGAATGCACATTTTACAAATTAGTTGTTAAAATATATGAGTATAAAAATTATATCTAAATTAAAATACGTATTAACATAATATAAAGGCTTTGTTTTTATTCAAAGGAAGTCCTTTTGTATGATAGTCGTTTTATATAATATACATAATTATTTTGACAAATAATAATGTCTACTGATTATATTATGTATATTATGTGCATGGTTTAATAGTTATTATCCAGCAATTTTGGTATATTGCAGTTGTCAGTTATGGATTAATTTTTATCCCTCATTCAAGTTATACGTGTCTATATTTGAAATATTTGAAAAACATGTATATTTTGTATTGGTCAAGCATATGGATTTTTCCGCTTTTCTTGTATGGAGATATTTTTCTGCCAAAAAAGGTTAAAAAATAAGATAATCTAATTCCGTTTTATGTGTGGGCTTGATTTGCCAATATTTAAAATGAGACGTAAAAACTCAAAAAATATATATATTGAATATATAAATATATATACATATATAAATATATATATATATATATATATATATATATATATATATATATATATATATATATATATATATACGAGGTATGTCCGAAAAGTATCCGATCTATTTATTGAATATATAAATATATAATATATATAAATATATATAAATATATATACATATATATATATATATATATATATATATATATATATATATATATATATATATATATATATACGAGGTTTGTCCGAAAAGTATCCGAACTACCTTCATGTCTTCGAGCTGGCGTTATTTTTCGTCATCGGGCGAGTGGCATCCTTCCAAGTACTCCCCATTTGATTGAATAACACGCTCCAGCGGTGTTTTCACTTTCCGAAGGAGTCCTGAAAGTCAGTTTTTGGAATAGCCTTGAGTGCCCTCGGTGTCCTTTGAGAGATTTTTTCAAACTCGGGAGCAACCAAAAGTCACAGGGGGCTATGTCGGGACAGTACGGAACTTGGCGATGCAGTGCGATATTGTGTTTAGTTAAAAACTGCTGCACAAGATTCCATGACATTTCCCACCGCTTCCACTTTCTAAATTTTAGGTTAAAATTTCCCAAATTGTAGTTTCTAGTATTCTAAGATGATCTTCTAATTCGCGCACAGTCAAACGTCGATCTTCTTTAATCGCCAGTCGCACGGTGTTGTTGTAATCGAAGGTCGGCCAGAACGAGGATCATTGTCAACAGATTTATAATCACACTTTACTACTATTATTTGTGTTTTGCCCATGCACTCATTCCCAAAGGCGTTAGCATCATTTGAATCGTTTTCGAACTAGTTTTTCCGAGTAGTTTAAAGCAAAATTTAATGCAAATTCGTTGGTCTGATCTTTCAGTCATTTTATAGTTCACACTGTACATGAACTATACGGCCTGTAGGTGTCGACAAGCAAGCGATAAGTTCGTGAGGCTTTACTTTTGACGTTCATGCCTCGCAGAGGGCGCTCGAACACTCTGGCGCGAAGATGTAATAGCAGGTCGGATACTTTTCGGACAGACCTCTTTTTTATCTAAGTTTTTTAATTCAAGGACAAAATATCCTCGATAAAATATCCATAGAAAAACATCCGAGGATAAAATATCCGTTGACAAAAATATTCGTAGACAAAAATATCTGCAGACAAAATATCCGCCGCAAAAATATCCGCAGATTTCAACCGAGTACTACAATCTTTCACCTCTACATCTCACACCCCGCACTAAAAGCCGTTCTGCTATATATTGGCGATATGAACCTTGAGATGTAATGTCAAAAATTAATGAAATTAAATAAGGTAACTATTACAACCGAGTACTACAATCTTTCACTTCATTGGTCATACCTCGAGTTGGTCGGGTTTGCGTCTTTTTGGGCCCCGCACTAGAATGCGTTCTATATATTTGAGATAAAGTATCAAAAATTATTGAAATTAAAAAGGTAACTATTACAACCGAGTAATACAATCGGAAGATTTTAGTGATTTTACGATTTCACGATTACATGGTTCCAGTTGAATTGTTCATGTTATTTTGTTACGAGTTTATTTTGTCTGAGGGCAATATTTAACGGAATCATATATATATATATATATATATATATATATATTCAATATATTTATATATATATATATTCAATATATATATATATATATATATTCAATATATATATATATATATATATATATATATATAAACTGCTATAAAAGAGTTTATAGTGAAATAGTTCATTGCTCTATTTTTATGTGCTTTTTCCTCGGTTATTCGAGAAAGTATGGGTTCCCATTTGAAAAACACAAGTTGAGAAACAAAAAACCTTGAAGTCGTAAGACAAAGTGATAAGGTATGACAAATAAAAAAAGCTACAAAACCAATTTGCTTTGAAAATTTTCTTAACGAAATAGTTTCTTTTATTTTTTCAATGTTATACATACCACGTGTGATACTTAGATTTTAAGATTTCACTTTCGTATAAGACTTCTCTTTTGCTAACAGCCTATATATCCTATGCAAAAAACAACATAATTATTTAACGGGTCAAAATTAATTCAAATTGGCTACAGATATACACAGTTTTAGAATTTATTTTTTTGCCCATTGATGGGAAGACTGAGTTTACATGCCTCTAACCAAGGTATCATAATTAAGTATACCGACCGTTTTCAAAATCATTTCTAATAGAGAATAATTGTTAAATAAATAAATAAAATAATTACTATAAAACCATACATAAACATACATACTGAAACTGAATGTCTGGACTGGAATATTGGTACCATAATATAGTACCCTTCTTCATTGACGGATCATTAGATTCTTAAAAATATTTGAGTTTGTTACAAAATAATATTTTGCCAACTGTTAGAGCTCTTCCTAATTTAGACCTGGAATCTGTATGGTTCCATGAAGATGGTTGCCCTGCACACAATGCCATGATAGTAAGGCTGTTCCTGGAACAAACTTTCCGGGAAAGTCTTATGAGTGATTTTGGAACCTTCAAGTGGCCAGCCAGATCGCCAGATCTATCTCCAAACCACTTTTTTGTGAGGTTTTCTCAAAACACAGATCTATTCACGGAATAGGCCTGGAAATTTGCAACAATTAAGGTAAAGAATTGTTGACAATTGTGTGAATATTTATCCTCAAGTGCTAGAAAATACCCGGGTAGATTTCTACAATCGACTCGGATATTGTTTAGCAAATAATGAAGGAATTATCGAACCGTTGGTTTAACATTTTTTTTTTGTCGGAATTCTATTTATTTTTCTTTTTGGGGTTTTATTTTTCTTTTAATTTGTTTTAATGTTATACCGTTAGTAGAATACTATCATTTATTTTCAAACATTCCACATACAAATAATAAGGGATATTCAAAAAAGAATTTTCTATTCTAAGAAGTAATGCCAAGCTTATGAAGACAACAATGAACATATTTAACCCACTCTCATTACATGTTAATGCAGTACAAAATAGTCTAGCAAGTATACACAACAGACACACTAAAGAGCACCCCCACTATTTTTATTTCTTTATGAAGCATATTGTGTATAGTTATTGTAGTAAATAATATTTAACATTGATTCTCTGTTAGCAATGCTTTCCAACACATACGGTATATCCTGACAAAGATAATAATAAAGAGTTTTCAGTGTGTGAATTAGTCAAGACACAACGTTGTATTGTCTTCGTTAACTTTAAATATGCAAATGTCGATTCACAAACGTATGTAGATCCGAAACAAGAATAAATATATTCGCTGCATTTTGTGATATTTTTCTCGGTTGACGTATTTCCAAAACTCTACTTCAAATTTTATGGATTGTAAGATTCAATCATTATGTAAAATTATAATTTTATTTTTTTAAATCCTTTTGTTACATATGAAATGGGTCTGAAATTTTTTGGCTAATGCGTTTTAAACTTCATCTTTTTTAAAAGTAAATATATATAAATTCCACCATTTCTTTATTTTTTCAAAATGTTGAAATCTTCAAATTCTTCATTTACTTTTTGTCAAGACATCGTGTGCGATCGATCAAAATAGACGACGAATAAATGTTTGTTTTGTCCAAAATTTCGTTTTTACGTAGTTTTTATGTCGAAAAAAGAAATAACAAGAATAAATTTCAAAAAAAAAAATATAAAAAAATTTGTTTGGTTGATCTAAGTTAATAACTAAAAAAAATTGTCCCAATCTCCTAGCTAGAGAGTACAACAGACATTGATCAACAAGAATTTATTTGTTTTCAATGTTTCACAGCTATAATAGGAATTTATTTGATGATAAATTGAATTCACGTAAAAAAAATCTGCAAATGACTTGAACAATAGTTTATTTTATACCATGTTTTCATTTTAAAACTTACCAGCTAAATATTTTTTAAATATGTGTTTGAGAAAAAAATGTTTAAACAAAATTTGCATAATTTAATCTTAGAACACTAACCTTAAAATATAACCCTTCATATTTAACCATGCGTAAGATTTATGTAGATTGGGTAAAAAATAATAATTACACATTTTACTGACAGTTTTGAACATTAAAAGATCATAAAAAGTGTAGAACACCCTGGAACTAGAACACTAGTACCCTAGAACACTAACCATGCGTAAAACTTACCTGCACAAAAGTAAAACCCACGCATGCGCCCATATCACGTGTCAGTCACTCATCTACTACATATCTAACATTTCTCCGAACAGTGCTTTATGTAATTCCATCAAGATTGTTACTTAAAGTACGACGCCTCCCATCTTGAAGAGATTTTTTTTAAGTGGTGCGTATTTGTTTATTTTTTTATTACTAACTATACGTAAAATTTACTCACCACTTAAAAAAAAATCTCTTTAAGATTTGAGGCTTTGCCACTTTAAGTAACAATCTTGATTGAATCACATAAAGCAATGTTCGGAGAAATGTTAGATATGTAGTAGAGGAGTGACTGACACGTGATTTTGGCGCATGCCTGGCTTTATTTTTGTGTTCGTAAGTTTTACGCATGGTTAGTGGTCTAGGGTTAAAGGGGGGACCATAATGCAATAATTATATTTTTCTTCCACGAATCCATGCATAGGAAAAATCTTAAAAAATGTCTTATCTCATAAAACCAAACCACTTTGTTTGAAAGTTTTTGTTATGCATCCAATATTTCCTTTGTAAATACAAAATTTAGACCGTAATTACTACACCCGTATTAACACCAATACTATGAAATGTTTGTTTTTATAAGATAAACATTTTTTATGATTAAATAAAAAATTTCTTCTACCGTTTAAAAGATAAGATTTATGTTTGAATATAAAAAAAAATATTTAGGTGGTTACTTTTCAAATGAACACACGGTATATCACATTGAAAATATCGATACGGACTCCTCCAGATCCGATTCGATTATTTTAAGGTGGTTATAAGCTATTTGCATCTCCTCTTTTAGTCATAGAATTAACGTTCGTGCAAATTTTTATGATCTAAAAGTTTAGAAGGACAAAATATTTTCAAAATTTATCAAACTGTTAACGTTTTTTTTCCGGAAGCTGGAGCTGGAGCTGGAGCAGTTGAATGAAAATTTGTACAGTGCTTAGGTATCACGTAATTGTAATAAATTCCTAACACTCGAAGAAATTTTTACCATCTAGGGACCTTAAACTTAATTTGTGTTTGTTTGTTTTTCTGGTTCTGCGTCTCATGAAATGAATAACTTCAAATTTTCCAATTATTTTCGGGACACGATTACATAAGTTTATTTTATATTTATTATATATATATATAAAATAAAGTAAAAAGATATTATCAAAAAAAAAAAAAGCAAACAAAACAAAAAATTGGTATATATCCAATAATAATATACAATAAATGAAAAATGAATAAAACAAAGCAAAAAAAATGACAAAAGACTTTTTTTTTGACTTCTAACGTTTCTCTTTTTACATTTTTCAATTGAGTAAAGAATAATGTAGACAACGATAAAAGCGTAAACTTGACACATGAAGTGATTCAAGTGAAAAGAAATAAAACTGTGAATAATAATGTAAACAGAATATGTTTTTTCAATTGAGTTTATTATGTTTAAATAAATATTAAAGAACGCGTTTAAAAATCAACACTACAATCACAGTAGTCTGATAAATAAACATACACTTAAGGTTGTTATGAAAGTACCAGGAGCAAATCAACCTAAATTAATGGTAAAGTTCGTGTAACTCAAAATACACGAATTTTAATCACGTTAGAAGATTTTTTTAAATAATTTTTTAATAAAATTATTGTCAAATAAAATAATAATAAAAATTAAAATAAATTATTAATAATTTAAAAAAATTATTTTAATAATAATTTAATTATTATTTTTAACCCGACTTCAAAAAGGAGGATGGTTCTCAATTCGTCTATATTTTTTTTTTTTAATGTGTGTCACCTCAGAACTCCGTCATTTATGAACCGATTTTGAATTTTTTGTTTTTGTTTTAAAGGGTCTGGTTTCCCATTGGTCCCATTGTCACCAAATCGCATTCTGATGAGGGGATCCCCGGGAAATCGAGGAAAATCCGTTTTTTATATGTGATAACCGATTTCTGCGAATTTTTTTTTTTTTTTTTGAAAGGGTATACTCATTCATAATGGGAAAATAAGAAAATTTTTTTAAAAATCGACTTCAAAAAAATTTTTTACAAAAAAAAACCGACCCCAAAAAAAAAAATTTTTACAAAAAAAAAAACCAAATGCTTGTAAAAAAAACTGAAAATCTGTTATAAAAAAATGCACTAAAAATTATAAAAAAAAAAAACGGGTAAAAAAAAAAGTGTAATAAAAAAATTCACTAAAAATTAGTTGGTCGTTTAGTAGGTCTACCCATATTTAGACAAATAAAATCAGTTATAGAACTTCAAAGTCACTAAAAAGCGAGAAATGAAACCTATTTTGACAAAATGGAAACCCGACTTCAAGAATCAAATATTCTATAACAACAAATGCACTAAAAAGTAAAAAATAATTGCATATTCTTGTGCCAATTTTAGTTCACCTAAGAAAAAATTTTTAAATATATATGTACAATTATTGTTATTTTTGGAGGCGATGTCCAAAAGTTATGTGAATTTCTCTATGCTGACACCGCCTCCAAAAATAACAATAATTGTTCATATATATTTAAAAATTTTGGTTAGGTGAACTAATAAAATTGGCACAAGAATATGCAATTATTAATTTTTATTAATAATTATTTATTTAATTTTAATTTAACTGAAGTTGCCAAACCTACTGTGACAATCTAAAATAAAAGTGACTTTAGGACCATTTTTCGATCTATAAATTTAATTATCTAAGAAACCAAAAACTAGATTGTTTTGAAATTTCGTCCAGGTATTTATAAGACTTTGATAATTATTATGACAGTTTTTCATAAACCTTATATTGCTGGTGGTCGAGAAATAGATTTTGGTATTAATGTTTTTACCGCCGAGTCCATTTAAGCTATGTAAAAATCTCTGAAAAATCGTTACATTTTTTTACTCAAAAAATCAAAACAGGATCAAATTCAAACTTTGACAGAATATTCTTTATTATTGAAATAATAAGCTGTCTATTTTTGAAGAACCTGTCAGTAAATTGAATTATCTTCTTAACAACCTTAAATGCTAAATGCAATAAAATATTGTATAATATATTTGAAAAAGTAAGTCACGTTTAAGCGTTAATATTACTAAATATATGTCATACAGTAACACTTAGAATGTTTTGACTTGTTCAAATTTTTTGCTTGGGAGAATGCATTTAATATACTTCAAATCGTCCTTTATATTTTCGATACATCCTTCTGTTTAAGGGTGATTGATCATGGATTTATTTTCTAGCAGGTACAATTTTAGAATAACGTTTATGAATGTATTTTCAATTAGTTTTGTTTGAAGCTCTCATCTTATTCAGCTGGGATAAGTATTACAACATTTTGACTTATGGCACTTGACAGATTTAAATTCATATTTATTTATAATAATAATAATAAACTCGACCTTGCGCACTACCGTGCTCTAGATTCTGCATTTAAACGGTAAGTTATTACAGGGGTAGTGTCTTTTTCATTACAAATACAAGCAGAACAAAACAAATATTACAAAGTTTTTAAAAAAATATATGTACACTCCCGTTCAATAAAATTGAACAGGTCTGAACCGAATCAGTCTTTTGCAATTTTGATGATTCTTGTAGTAAATGATTTTTACTATACTTCCATTTCTTTTTTCACACTCAAAATATATACTACTTATCTTTTTTATAAATGAGTAATTAATGATACAGAGAGTCACAAAAGCGAGGAGTTTTATGAAATGTTAGAAAATTAACATTTCAGGTCTGTTCAATTTTATTGATAGGAAGTGTACATGTAAAGTAAACACAAACAAAAATTAATTAATTATTTTATATACTAAAAAAATAAATATCAAAAAATACATAATGTAGTATGTTTTCAAGAGCACGGTGAAGCAATTCATTAGCCCACTGCAAAGCTGCGAAGCTTTAAAGGATTATCACAGTAGTTGTGTATATCAATTGTTTTTTCGATACTTAGATTTAATAGTAAATTGGGCAACAAGAACTCACTTTGACTCCCATTTAGAAGGTGTCTATGGAGAAGAGCGTTTCCAACTGGGTAGAGAATGGGACATTTTAGCATAAAATGTTCAAGGGTTTCGTTTTCTTCCATATTACATAGGATGCATAGCTCCGGAGGATCCCATTTA